>CM041778.1:164479568-164898044 GCA_023374045.1 Limonium bicolor | reverse complement strand
TAGAGTTTGAGGTGGGCGATCATGTGTATCTGAAGGTTTCTCCAATTCGAGGAGTTGTTCGGTTTGGGAAGAGAGGCAAGCTTAGCCCTCGCTTTGTGGGTCCTTTTGAGATCCTGGAAAGGATCGAACCGGTTGCCTACCGTTAGCATTGCCACCGCGTTGGCTGGAGTTCACAGTGTCTTCCACGTGTCTATGCTGAGAAGTATATTCCGGACCGTCTCATGTGATAGAGTTCGGTCCGCTTCAGCTTAGAGAGGACTTCACTTATGAAGCATTGCCTCTGAAGATTTTGGCTCGAGCTGTTCGTAAGCTCCGGAGTAAGACCATGCCTTTGATCAAGATCCAGTGGTCGGGTCAGTCAGAGCAGGAGGCGACTTGGGAGCTGGAGAGTGAAGTGCGAACCAAGTTTCCCGCCCTTTTCGAGCAGTAGGTACGTTTTAATTTCGAGGATGAAATTCTTTTAAGGGGGAAGTGATGTTATAACCCAAGGTTTCATTATAACTTATTTCGTTGCAATCTTACTTTTTGTTGGTTCGCTTTAAATTCAGGACATGGAAGTCCTTTGGATTAAAGTCAGGGGCGTGGAGGTCATTCGTTATTTATTTTCTGGTAAAGGCTTTATTTTTATCAATTAAGAGATATTAAAGTTCTCTTATCGTGATGTTAATCACGTTCAGTATTCCTAACCATCGATCAGTTTGTCAGACGTCTCGCTCTCCCTCTCCTCTTCAACGTTTTCCTTTCTTCCCAATCTGTCAAGAGTCGACTGCTGCTGTGTGTTGTCCGGGTTCTGAATCTCTGCTGTGAATTCATCTTCTCCGACGCAATTCGCATTCTGTTCAAGGTATAGTATTCAGCCCCCTCTCAGTTCTTCAGTTGTGCAGAATTTCATGTTCTAATTCATCCTCTGCAATCTGATTATGAATCAGCGGTTCTTCTTGACTCCTCTATCGAATTCATCTACTGCTGGCGTGCTCTGCAAATCCGTAGACAGATTCAGGTGAGGATTGTGTTGCAGTTTCTGGATTTCAGTTTCAGTTTCGGGGTTTAGTTTTGCGTTTCTGATTTGGGAATTGTCCTGCAATTGTGTTCTAGTCAGAAGCTTGGAACTGCATTTGTTTGGATTTCGTTGCCGGTTTGCTCTCCGGGATTCTGGTTCTACTGTTTCTGACGGGATTCGTCTGCTGTATACTGAGGTAGGTGGCTCGCGGATTCAGCTAGTGTGTTCACCCATGGGGTGTTTAAACTGTTGTTAAGTGATTGGGTTGTCTTGCATTTGTGGTGCTCGATTCCTCTAATTTAATGTGGTTTTGATTGTGTAAAAACCCCATGGTTGTTTTTCTACAAACTCTATGTTTCTGTGACAATTTGGCATTGTTTGAAGCTTCTGTTCGCGTATGTTTTCGTTCTGAAAACTGGATTTTTCCGCGCTGTCCGAACTTCAGTCCGAACTTTGAAGTTCGGACAGCATGTTTTGAGCTTCTGTATTTTCGTGTTCGGGGCATGTCCGAACTTCAGCGAACTTTGAAGTTCGGACACCCCTGTTTTCTGAAATAATCCGAGCTTCCAAGCTAGACTTCACCACGTAATTTCCCGAAAAACTGTCCGAACTTCAGTCCGAACTTCGAAGTTCGGACATCTTGATTTTCCCCTCTGATTTGAGTCTGAGCTTGTGTCCGAGCTTCGAAGTTAGGACACAAGTTCGGACCCCTCTCTGTTTCGCCATAACTTGTTCGTTTGAGCTCCGTTTTGAGTGCCGTTTGTGGCGTGGGTTCCCTTTCCAAATACTATCTGTTTATACATGTTTGAGCACATGGTTTTGTGTTATCTGATTTAAAAGCCTTCAACAAGCTTCTGAGTTCTGTGACTTCTTTTGCGGGGTTGGATCCCCCCTTCTGATTTCTCAGTTTTATATCGGCTCTCTGGTGCGATGGTTGCACATATGCTTATCTGATTTTAAGCTTCTATTTTGGGACCTAGTTATCTCTGTATCTGAACCCTTGGATGGCTGGTTTAGCTGTCTCGTAGCGCGCTATGTAGGATATCCTCTATTTCGGGTGATGTTCCCCGTTCTGTTCACAGGTGTTCCACCTGTTCTGTTTACGAGTGAGGTTCCTCGTTCTGTTCATGAGTTGTTTGCTCGTTCTGTCTGTATGCTGTGATCAACTAGTGTCCCGTTCTGTTTTCTGATTCTGTCTGTCTCTGACTCTTTTTAGTCCTTTAAAGAGTAGACCTCTGCTTCTGTTTTCTGACAGGGTTATGGATTCCTTTCGACTCCTTCTGATTTGATAATATTCTTTAAATGTTTTGAGCATGCTGGTTGATGAAGTTAGTCATCTACTGGGCATTGTTGTTTGCTCTTTCCCCTGCTTTATCTAACATTGCAGATTGATCAGCGAGGGTCACTTTGTTCAGCTCCAGGAGTTTAGCTATTGTTTTATTCTGTTCTTTGGGATATTTGTATTTGACTTGCAGCCTTTGGGCATCTGAAGTTAGCTTCCGCTTTTGTTATTTCGTTTGTGGGATTTGTATTAACTTTTAGGAAGTTTTAACATCACTTTGACAATATTTATATAAGTATTCTGTTTTGGGCCTTTATTTGCTTGTTTGCATTCGCATATTAGAGCCTTGCGTTATTAAGTAGCAATACGCGGCGTGTAATACCCTAACTCCTAGGCCAGTGTTTGGGGTGTTACAAAGGAGGAGGAAAAGTTTGACGGAAATCCAAGGTAAATGACTTACCTTAAGCTTATGTGGTGTTTTAAGGAATTTGGTTTGTCTTGGTGCAAACATAAATGTTGAGTGTAGTGCAGGTGTTGCTAATAATATGAGGAAATTCAGTGTTTCATTTGATGTTGTTTAAGGGCCAAAGAGCCAAGCTTTAAGGTTTATGTATATTGGGTGCTATTGTTATGGAAATGATGGAATTTAAGTGTGGATGAGTGCCTTGGATGAGTTTGTGATTGGAGAGTTTTGGTGGGCTAAATAATGTGTGGGAACATGTTAAAATTAGGGGGAGATCATGTCAAAATTTGTGTAGAAATTAATGGTTTAAGTGCATTTCTAGGTGGGAACAAACTAGAGAACTACAAGGTATTTTGAGAGGAAAATTAGTATAAAATCGGTTGGAAACTAGGTAGATGGAGATGGGTAGATGAGTGAACTTTAAGGTGGGAATGTTACATTATTAGTGGACTAGTAAGTGGGCGAGAGTGGTGAGAAAAATCTGTAACATAACACTTAACAAAACTAAGCTTTAGTTCTTGTAAGAGGAGAGTGGAAATTGGGTGAATTTGATTAAGAATTGGGTAACAAGATTAGATGATGATTTAGGCAAGTTTAAAAGGTTATATTAGTGTTATAAAATACCTTAATACTTGTAGGAAGCTTGGGGCAACAATGGGTGAGAGAGAACAAGTAGAACAAGAATTGAAACTGACATTTTTGAAGGTCTGTAGCAGTGGTCCAGGACTTAGGTTCCATGTCAAGTCCCGGACCATATTGTAAATGGTTCGAGAGTGTTCAGGCATATTGGTCCGGGACTTGGGGTGAGTATAAAGTCCCGGACCACCCTATTAAACAGGCCGAGAGTTGCTAGCTTTATTGGTCCGGGACTTAAGTCCGTATGAAGTCCCGGACCACTACATAAAAAACCACCCGAGAGTCTTGCCATGAATAGGTCCGGGACCTTGGATGAGGACCAAGTCCCTGACCACTTAAAAAAAAACTTTGTTTAAGGTTAGAAAATGATGTCTAATGATGGTGATTAATTAGTAATGGTGTTATAAGGTTGTTTCAGACATGTTAGGTGGGTTATAATGACAATTAAAGGGGTGAAAAGTTATAATAAAGTGTGAAAGTGAAATAAACTAGAATGTGAAGTAATAAGTTAATAAAGGTCTAGCACATTAATTAACTGACGTTACTAAATGTGTATAGGATTCTCAACGGTGGAAAACAATCACAGCAGGGACCAAGGTATGGTTTTCTTGCAGTCGGTTGCCTATCGTTTACACGGCTTGTGTGTTTGTTTTTCTGTGTGTTCATGACCTTGTAAGATTAAATCATAAATGAGTTACGGTCATTGTTATTATTGTGGCGTATGTTGTACCGGTACTATTAACCTCGAATACGTACTAACCCGTTAGTTGACCAATCTAGGATACGTAAGAGAGCGGTACCTTGTGGGCAAAATAATGTTGAAACTATCTTGCTAACTATGGGCAGTGAACCCAATCATTGTAGTACAACAAGGTCGTATCCACAGGGACTTCGTAACTGTCTAGCTAATTATAAGCTTAGTAAATGTGCAAGAGGATATATACAAAAGTGCATAAATGTAAATTAGGGTCTTTGGGTTTTCTGGGTTGTAATTGGAGAAATAAAGAAAAGCAATAAACACTAAACTAACTATCTAGGATAAGTGTAGCCCGGGATGGATATTTGCACCCGTCCTCCCCTTACTACCGATTGTCGAACCTCGAACTCATAGCTAAACCACGGGAACGCTTAATTAATTAGCAACCTAATCTAGGCCTACTAATCCTAACCAATTCAATCGAGACTTCTCATTCAGCTAAGCCCCGGGTCAATCGATAGCACTAAGCTCAAGTTCCATTAAAGTTGCAATGTAGTCCAATCTCAAAATCATCGAAATCAGAGTACACCGTTTTAGTCTCTAACGGTTTAGGTTTCTATCTCTGAATAACATTTTGATAGAATCCCACAATAATGCTAAACTAATAGGTAGGCCAAACCAACCAATTTAACACATAATTGATAATTTGGGTAAAACCCTAAACTAATCCTCAAATCATGAGCAACAAGTTTAAGAATCATAAATACCCAATAATCATCTTCATTAAGCTCAAAGACTAAAATAAAGCATAAAAATAAGTTTAAGATTCAACAATGGAGGTTTTAGGGATTTTGGGGCAAAATCCCCATCCCAAGCTACAAGGAAACTACACAACCCATTAAAGCACAAAAGAGAGAGAAGGGAGAAGAAATAGCCATGGAAGATTGAGGAAGAGCTTCAAGGGTGAGCCTTCTCCTCCTTCTTCTCTTCTTCTTCTTCCTTCCCTTTCTTCTTCTTCTTCCCTCTTTTCTCTTGTTTTTCCGTCGTTTCTCTGTTCTGTGTGGAATACCCCTCTTTCCTCTTCTTTTCCCCTTTTAAAATTTGATTTCTGGGCAAATTTTACGACCGACCGAACTTGCAAGTTCGGTCCTAGGGTCGGTCGATTCCAGTAGCTTGCAAAAACGCGAATCTGGAAAATTTCGACCTGACCGACTTGCAAGGTCGGTCCTAAGGTTGGTCGGAGTCAGGCTAACTTCAAAACACTGTATCTTCTTCGTTTTAACTCCGATTTTGGATCCGTTTGCGCCCACACATTCCTCTCTTCGTCTCTTTACTCCTAGCTATGTTACTCCTCCTGTTTAACAATAAATGTGTAAAACACCAATGAAACACAAAACTAGAGGAAAACAAGCTAGAGTGGAGAAATGAGCATGAAAAGTGTTGATTAAACATATGAAATACACCCCTAAAACATGCTCATTTGGACACTCATCACACCCCCACACTTACCTTTTTGCTTGTCCTCAAGCAAAACCAATCCCCCAAGCAAGTAAGGAATGCTCAATACTAACAAATACTAACATGAATTGTAGGATAAGAGAAGAAGCAAAAAGTGATTAAACCTTTGAGGAGTGTGAACCATCTCTTAGTGGTGGCATGGGTGTACTTAGGGGAAAAACAAAAACTAGAGTTTCGGGGTATGATCCGGAGTGCTTTAAAGTTCTAAGATTAGGTAACTTGGAGAGCTTTACCATGGCCAACTTCTCTCAAGAATGGGCATTGAGAAGAAAACAAGGAAAAATAGATTTATGCATTTGTTTCACTTTGGCATAAGAGATGAGAGGATAACATTTTGGCATCAAGCCTTTGCATTTAAGAACACTCAACTCTCATTGTTGGTTACCAATGGCGTCTCACAGTCCCTTAAAGGATTTTCACGAAGAAGCACCCCTTAGCAATCCCTAAGAAAGAAGACAGAAGGAACCCCAAAGCAATAAAAATCCAACCATATAAGATCACTTGGCCACACCGCATGTAAATGCTCCTCAAAAGCAATCAAAAATAAAATTTAAGCATTTATCCCATAACTCATAATAGTATTTGTTCTTAATGAGAACAACTCACAACACAAGGGTCCAAGTTTTTTTTTATTTTGGAAAATCACAAGATAAGCAGAGAGATCTAACATTTAAGCACGCAATTCGCCGAAAAGGTCACTCCCCCACACTTAAGTTGAACAATGTCCTCATTGTTCACCAAACAAACCGGGGAGGTTCAGAAGACCATTTCAGGAAGCAGGCAAAAGAGGAAACGCAAGGGACATAAACACCATTATACCACAGCAGCTATCCCCAGATTTGCAGATTCAAAATTAGAGAAGAGAGAACGAAAACTAAAAGAAACTAGTACTCCCCTGAGATTGCTATTGCTATCAGTTTGTAGAACTCCCCCACACTTGAGCTTCAGCCTCAAGTAGCGTAGCTTAGTTGCGGTGTGGACTGGAAGGTGCACCTGCATAAAAAACACTAGAAGCAAGCAAACTACAACTGGAGTTAAGGGTTAGCAAAAACAAAACCAAAGGAGAACGAAAACCAAAAACAGGAAATAAAAATAGTGGAGTCGTTGTGGGCAAATATTAAAGGAAGGGTGAAACGAGTACTCCCCGATAAGATGTGGAAGGAAGATAGGGTGCCCGCACAATTGCAAGTGGGAGGGGTCGTTGAGGTGCTACCTTCAATCGTTGGAGATAAAGGTTCTCTTGGAAAATTTCGCCAGAGGTTCCTTTGTAATTGTTCCTAATTCCATCCCTTTTCAGAGGGGCTTTCCTGTTTCCAAAATATTCACACACAGACGCCACCAATTGGGCGTAAAAGGGCAAGTCCAAAGAATGCCAACATAGCCCATTATTGAAAACATGCAAAATCGAAACTAACAGAATTTAAAACAGGACACGAAATGAAATCCGGGTTGCCTCCCGGTAAGCGGCCCTTCTTTAAGGTCTTTGGCTAGACCATACCACCGTGAAGTCATCCGGGATCGAATATGAACGTTGAAGTCGGCTTCAACGGGTGGGTTGGGCGGGCATCATCTAGCAATGAAGAACGACCTGGATCAAAAGGAAATGTGGCCTCAACACTTAGGATGTGAAAGTGTAAACTCCACCGATCGTTCATCAGGCGGAAGTGTTGAGGTGGGTGATCCTTGGTACGAGGATCAAACTGTGGTGGAGCCTCCTCTTCAAATTCAAGGATGTAAACATCCTTATCTTCAGTGAGCGGTGCAGGGAGAACTCCGGAGCGGACTTTGTCTTCAATCTTTGGTCCCGGATCAAATGGGAAGGTGGCCTCCACACTTAGCGGGTGTACGTTGAGCTTCCACCCAACTTCATTAGTGCACGGGTGGGGGCCTTGATCCTTCAAGTGAAGATCAAAGTTTGATGGCTCCTCCTCCTCCTCAAATTCGAGGATGTAAATGTCCTCAACTTCTTGGTGAGGCTCATGGGAAGAGCCTTGATGAAAATCAACTTCAGAGGGAGGTGGCTCCTTGAAGTTGATTATAGCACTCTCCTATGATGGCTCGGAGGGAGGCGGCATCTCCTCCTCCTCAAGGTTGAGGATGTGTCCATCCTCATCTTCTGGGTGGAGCACAGAGAAGGAGGGAAATAACGGTAGTTGACTTCAGAGGGAGGAGACTCCATGAATTCAAGGTGGGAGCGGTCCTCTGATGGCTTGTCTTCGAACTCAGGCAGATGGTTTGAATGACGTTTTCTCAGGTTCGAACGGGGGAGGTGATAGAGAGCAACTCAAGTCCTCAGTAAGGTGATCCACTTTATGAACCATTTCACTCTCCGTTTGCTGCGATGCAAGGTTTAGTAGACCTTCCATCATCGCGTTCATCTCTACTAATTTGGAATAGAGCTTCAGTTGGTTCATGTCGAGGTCTTTTTCCTTAGTCTGATGCTCCACTTCATGGACCATTTCACTCTCTGGTTGTTGCTCCCTTCGAGCTAGTGTAATGAGCTGGTTCATGTCGATGGTGTTCATTCTAGCACTAAGATCCTCCAGAGTGGGTGAATCTACCCTTGCCGTGATCTCAGAACAATAAGCACTCTTCTGGTCTCCTCCACTCTCTTGGAACCTGATCTATCGACTGATGTCTTGTTCAGTGGGGTTGGATTGACAGATAAGAACCGGTTCTCCATGAGAGTCTCCGATCTTGAGATTAGATCCTCACAAGGAGGGCACATATGAAAGGATCCACACCCTTGACAATCAATGTATTGGTCGTAGGTTGCTCCAGAGGTGTAGCCGTTACAATCTTCTGCTTGATCATCAAGACCATCCATCAGAGATAGGTTCCTAAAAAAATTACACAAATTTATACACAAAAGGGGGAAATAAAGGAAATGAAAAATATGCCCAGAAACTAAACAGATAATAAACAGATAGTTGGACCGAAGTCCCCGCAACGGCGCCAAAAACTTGTTGGGCAAAATAATGTTGAAACTATCTTGCTAACTATGGGCAGTGAACCCAATCATTGTAGTACAACAAGGTCGTATCCACAGGGACTTCGTAACTGTCTAGCTAATTATAAGCTTAGTAAATGTGCAAGAGGATATATACAAAAGTGCATAAATGTAAATTAGGGGTTTTGGGTTTTCTGGGTTGTATTGGAGAAATAAAGAAAAGCAATAAACACTAAACTAACTATCTAGGATAGGTGTAGCCCGGGATGGATATTTGCACCCGTCCTCCCCTTACTACCGATTGTCGAACCTCGAACTCATAGCTAAACCACGGGAAACGCTTAATTAATTAGCAACCTAATCTAGGCCTACTAATCCTAACCAATTCAATCGAGACTTCTCATTCAGCTAAGCCCCGGGTCAATCGATAGCACTAAGCTCAAGTTCCATTAAAGTTGCAATGTAGTCCAATCTCAAAATCATCGAAATCAGAGTACACCGTTTTAGTCTCTAACGTTTAGGTTTCTATCTCTGAATAACATTTTGATAGAATCCCACAATAATGCTAAACTAATAGGTAGGCCAAACCAACCAATTTAACACATAATTGATAATTTGGGTAAAACCCTAACTAATCCTCAAATCATGAGCAACAAGTTTAAGAATCATAAATACCCAATAATCATCTTCATTAAGCTCAAAGACTAAAATAAAGCATAAAAATAAGTTTAAGATTCAACAATGGAGGTTTTAGGGATTTTGGGGCAAAATCCCCATCCCAAGCTACAAGGAAACTACACAACCATTAAAGCACAAAGAGAGAGAAGGGAGAAGAAATAGCCATGGGAGATTGAGGAAGAGCTTCAATGGAGGTGAGCCTTCTCCTCCTTCTTCTCTTCTTCTTCTTCCTTCCCTTTCTTCTTCTTCTTCCCTCTTTCTCTTGTTTTTCCGTCGTTTCTCTGTTCTGTGTGGAATACCCCTCTTTCCTCTTCTTTTCCCCTTTTAAAATCTGATTTCTGGGCAAATTTTACGACCGACCGAACTTGCAAGTTCGGTCCTAGGGTCGGTCGATTCCAGTAGCTTGCAAAAACGCGAATCTGGGCAAAATTTCGACCCGACCGACCTTGTAAGGTCGGTCCTAAGGTCGGTCGGAGTCAGGCTAACTTCAAAACACTGTATCTTCTTCGTTTTAACTCCGATTTTGGATCCGTTTGCGCCCACGCATTCCTCTCTTCGTCTACTTTACTCCTAGCTATGTTACTCCTCCTGTTTAAACAATAAATGTGTAAAACACCAATGAAACACAAAACTAGAGGAAAACAAGCTAGAGTGGAGAAATGAGCATAAAAAGTGTTGATTAAACATATGAAATACACCCCTAAAACATGCTCATTTGGACACTCATCAGTACCCGATTTAACGTTTCAACTTAAGGAACGTTCTAACCTCGGCTATGTATGAGCTAGTTATGGTGTGTGTTGTCAATGTGTATCCCATTTCCCTCATGTGTCTAGCTGGACTCAAATACTTATTTGTGATTGATTGTGTAAGTCCCAACAATGGGACTTCTAACCAGTGCTAACCGGGGAGTGAGGAATCCGGTTGTTCCGGTCACGCGTGTATGTACGGGGGTCGATATCTGAATCAGATTCGGCTCTCTCCTTATGTTAGGTTGTTTTCCTTTTGGATTTCAACCTCCCACAAGCTTAGTCAAAGCTTACCTACCTGACTTCCACTCGGGCTAGGGGGGAATATGTTCGGTGTGTTCGGGTCACTATATCCGACTCATCTTTTAAGTTAAGTTACTCGTTCGACTAACAGAACGGTAACTAGTTATGTGACAAGCTTAACATGAGGATGAAGTCATTCTCTAGGCTTCCTATGTTGACTAACTATGTTGGTTGTTCCTAAAGTGAAATATTGTCACTGTGTATGTATTTCTATTGCTATGCAATGTTTCTTGCTATGTAATATGTATGTTGTATGTGAAAAATCAACGCCATGTTATCATGACAAATAGTTGCGTGTATCCCGGTAGTCAGCGGGTTGCACGTTAACCATGCCAGCCAAGGGTTGCTGACCCCCTTTAGGTTCTCCATTTTTATTTGCAGGATGAGGATCGAGGAAGCATATTGGCTTTAGATCCTAGGACGTTGGACACTTTTGTTATTTTGGATGTTGAACCCGAGTAGTGCTTGTACACTCGAGGTCATATATATGGTGAATGTAGGATTAGATTGGTGAGTTTTGTACATTAACACTCGGTATATTGTAATTCTTTTTGGGTAAGTAATTTTTGAAGGTTATAATTATGCTCGGGATTCTTGTAATCAGACCGATACATTGTATGTAACAGCCTTGTTAGCCACGTGGGTGGCTAACGGCGTGTAACACCGCCCTTTTTGGTAAATGGTTAAGTTATGTTTTCCGCTGCGAGTGTTGGTTAAGTGTGGAGTTTACGGTTGGAGTGTTACAAAAAGTGGTATCAGATCCAAGTATCGCTCTGATTACCAATTACCGAGCTTAGGAGTATACCGAGTTAGGAAAATTTAAACCTTGTTGTCCAAGGGACGTTATAAACATTTGACTCGATAAGTTTGTAAGCACAATACTAATGTGCGCTCATGTATGTTCAGATGGCAGGGTGACCACGTGGGCGAGGCCGCGGAGGGCCCGGTCCAGGAGACACGGGGGATAACCCTACCGCTCAGATGATGGCCGAAGCAGTGGCGGCCGCCCTAGCTCAAGTAGTACCACAGATAGTAGCTGCAGTGCAGCAAGGGCAGCAACAACCCGTTGGTCAGGACCAGCTGGAACCACCACCACGTGAAACCAACTGGGTGAAAGCGTTGGCTGATCTACGACCCCCGTCATTCAAAGGGGAGACCGACCCTTCCAAACTAGAGGCGTATATCTCGGAGCTAGAGACCGCCTACGCGACCTTGGCTGTTCCTGCAGATGCCAAGGTCCGTCTTGCTGCATTTTACTTGAAGGGATCGGCCAGAAACTGGTGGAAGCTTGTGCGGGCCGAGAAGGTTGCCGACCCGAATTTTGGATAGGAGCAGTACACGGCATTTCTACGAGCCAAGTACTACCCAGTACATGTGCAAGAGGCAAAGCGCCTGGAACTCGACAGCTTGAAGCAAGGAGATAAGATGTCGGTGGACGACTACTACACCGCGTTCACCGACCTTGTTCATCTTCTACCCGACCTAGGTTACTCGAACCGGTCTTAGTGAATCGCTTCTACAGTGGGCTAAGCCACCTCCTATGCTACGGCATGGGGCAAGCCGAGTACAATACCTTGCAGGTATCTTAAATTAATGCCTAAGTGTGAATGAGTTATGTTATATGTGAGTGTGTAAATGTGTGCGGGGCATGACTAACACCTTGAACCTCAAGAGTGCTATCATGCCGCTGCTAAGGTAGAGATCACCGTCCGTCTGAGGGACGAGGAGAATGCGCATAAGCGCAAGGTCTCGAGCGAGGGCCAAAGTACGCAAGGGTACGGGGGAGGGAAGAAGAAGAAACCTTACCCCCAGCCCAGAAAGGCTAGCATCAGGGTGGCAAAGGCCAAACCCAGTCCACCACCGCTGAGGAGCTGCTGAAGCTCACCTATGCCTATACGGCTAAGCCCTTACGCTCTCAACCGCTCAAGGGTAACCACCTGACTCTGAAATTGAATATAAACGTGTTGTTTAAGTTGTGAAGTGTATACTGATTGTGTAATGTGATAGCAGCTGGTACGGGCTCTGGACCGAAGCACCACCGCTACTTCTGCAAGTGGTGCAACGGTGACCACCCCGGCAAGGACTGCAAAAGGAATGATGTGCAGTGTCGTTACTGTAAGAAGTTGGGGCACCGTGACTTCTAGTGCTACCAGAACCCCAATGGCAAGAACTATAGGCCTAAGGGGCAGTGGAAGGGTAAGGCTGCCGCGACCACTGAAGGTCCGAAAGCGACTCACCAGCCATCCTCAGGTCAGGGGAACACTGACTTCCAGAAGGGGAAAGGGCTGGTAGCAGGCAAGGCCACCCTGAATGTGGTGGACCAGACAGAGGCACTAGGATCCTCTTCCAGACCAGGTACCACTTAAACCGTTTAGTGAAATGAGTGATTGCATACCGCATTTCATGCATGTGTGTTAGTGAGTCTAAATGTTCAACCACATAAGTGATGAGTTAAAGCATAATGTGAAAGTCACCTAAATTAGGCAATTCTAAACTTTAGTAACCTTCAATATTTGTTATCCAATCCCACCCACACCAACCCCCAAAGAGACCACCATCGACATCACCGACTATCCGACAGAACAGTGTCAGGTTATCCAGCCAGGTATGATACTATTAAGAGATACTTGACACCCGAAGCACAAATTCAGATCATTCGACGATGCAACGAGCTGGGAACAGCACCTGGAGGTTTCTACACACCCGAATACCCAAGTGAAGCGAAGATGAATTTAAAGATGATGTGCATGGGTAAGGATTGAAACCCTTACACCAAGACATATCAGGACACACGAGCTGAAGATGGAGTGACCATACCTAGTGTACCTGAGGTTCCTTGTGGCTGTTAACCACACCGAGGGAATTACTCAGCAACTTGAATCGGAACCACTTCCTAGTATCAAGGCAGATTTGTGTATTGTCAATTTCTACCAAAAGGGTGGAAGACTGGGTTTACACCAAGACAAGGATGAAACACCCGAGTCTCTTAGTAAGGAGTACCCGTGGTGTCTTGGTCCATAGGTGATACCGCTGAGTTTATTTATGGCGAGCAGAAGCGTGCGGACCTCACGAAGAAGTTGGTGTTGAAGTCAAGAGATGTGTTAATCATGGGTGGGCAGTCGAGGATGCTGTATCATGGTATCAAGAAGATCAAACTGAATACGGCGCCTCCGACAGTAATTAATGCCACACACATGAAACCTGGACGTTTGAACTTGACCTTTAGGCAATTTTGAAGCCATGTGTAATCATGTAATCTGTGAAGTTAGTTGTGTGTTAAGCATGTGATGTATTAAGTATGATAGGTGTTAAGCGATGTTGTTAAATGTAATACCCCTCATGGTGTAAAGGATGGGTTATGAATAAAACAGTGATGATTTCTAGAGTAAACCACTCGTGTTATTACCATTATACTTATAAAGTTTATGAAATAAATTAGGCACTGCACTCAGAACGGATGGTACACTAAGTGTGTGTACAGAGGTAGAGGCCGGCAGAAGCGACACTATCCTCATCGGTACCTTCCCAGTGAATGGCGTGGATGCGTCGATCCTGTTCGACTCTGGAGCCTCACATACGTTTGTCTCACTCTCATTTGCAAGGAGACTGGGGTTAGAAGCGGAGGAGATGCCAGACTTCCTAGTCACTCTCCCGTCTAAGGAGCGGATCAGATGCACCGGTTATTACCGAGATGCCACCGTCCGAATTAAGAATGAAGAGTTCCCGATCGACTTGATAGAGTTCGAGCGACTCGGATTTGATGTGATTGTGGGGATGAATTAGTTGGAGCGGTACAAGGGTCGAATCGTATGTGCCGAGCACCGTCTGCTTCTTCGGAGTCTGTTTGGGATTACCATTTCATACCGCCAGAGGCCCAGGGAGCCTTCGACACAGATCATCTCCGCCATGACCATGTATCACGAAATCAGAAGAAAGAATGATGTATACCTCTGCTATGTCCAGGACATAGAGAGAGATCCAGAGTTTAGCCCGGATGTGCCGGTTGTGTCGGAGTTTCCTGATGTCTTTCCTAAGGAGCTTCCAGGCATGCCGCCAACACGGGAAGTTGAGTTTGAGATTGATTTGGTACCGGCACCAGACTGATAACGAAGGCGCCCTACCGTATGGCTCCAGCTGAGATGACAGAGCTCAAGGAACAGCTGCGAGACCTACTCGACAAGGGATTCATACGCCCGAGCGTATCTCCATGGGGAGCACGGTCATCTTTGTGAAGAAGAAGGATGGTAGTCTCCGCCTCTGCATTGATTACCGAGAGTTGAATGCAGTTACGGTGAAGAACCGTTACCCATTGCCGCGTATCGATGATTTATTTGACCAGCTGAAAGTGCTTCTGTGTTCTCTAAGATCGATCTGCGATCGGGTTACCATCAGATTGCTATCAGAGACAGTGACATTGAGAAGACCGCATTCCGAACCAGATATGGACACTACGAATTCACGGTCATGCCGTTTGGGTTATCTAATGCACCGGCAAAGTTTATGGACTTGATTAATCGTTTGTTTCGAGATCAGTTGGACAAGTCAGTGGTTGTCTTCATCGATGATATTCTTATATATTCAAAG
Source organism: Limonium bicolor (assembly GCA_023374045.1). NCBI lineage: Eukaryota > Viridiplantae > Streptophyta > Magnoliopsida > Caryophyllales > Plumbaginaceae > Limonium > Limonium bicolor. The sequence continues at coordinate 164,883,184 of CM041778.1, read as the reverse complement.
TCCAAGGTTGAGCATGAAGATCACTTGAAGGGTGTATTGCAGACATTGAGAGAGAACCAGCTATATGCGAAGTTCTCGAAGTGTGAATTTGGCTAGACCAAGTCTCTTTTCTTGGTCATGTCATTTCTGAGGCCGGGATCGCTGTGGATCCGGCCAAGATTGATGTTGTGCGCACCTGGCCTAGACCAAAGACGGTTACCGACATACAGAGCTTCCTCGGTCTGGCAGGGTATTATCGGAGGTTTGTGAAGAATTTCTCCAGTGTTTCGAAACCGTTGACATCCTTAATGAAGAAGGATGCACCGTTTGAGTGGACAGTTGACTATGAGAGTTCATTTCAGAGTCTCAAGGATGCCTTGACTTCTGCACAGTTTTGACTATACCATGGTACTGATGGTTTTGAGGTGTACTGCGACGCGTCAGGCAAGGGTATGGGTTGTGTTTTGATGCAACACGGAAGGTCGTAGCCTACGCCTCCCGACAGTTGAAGCAACATGAAGAAAACTATCCTACACATGGTTTAGAATTGGGTGCCATCGTCTTCGCCTTGAAGATATGGCGACACCATTTGTATGGGGTGAATGTGACAATTTATTCAGATCACAAGAGTTTGAAATACCTGTTCACTCAGAAGGAGTTGAACATGAGGCAAATAAGAAGGGTTGAATTCCTAAATGACTATGACATTAACCTTCAGTACAAAGAAGGTAAAGCCAATGTTGTAGCTGATGCATTGAGTCGCCGAGCACACTCTCTCCATTCGCTAATCTCTTACTCTAGCTTGGTTGATGAGTGCGGAGTGCTCAGATGTCCGATCAGTACATGCAAGAGATCAGACAGAAGCTTGTTGACGGCACATTCAAGAGCCAGAAGTATGATTTCCAACTTCACGATGATGACTTGATCAGGCTGAATGGCCGACTTTGTATTCCACAAAGTAGCGCTGGCCTGAAGGAGCGCATACTGAGTGAATCACACTGTTCCTCTACTTCGATCCACCTCGGAGCTTCAAAGATGTACAAGAGTATGAAGAGATATTTCTGGTGGACTGGTATGAAGAAAGATATGACAGACTATGTTCTTTGCTTTCAGATTCTCGATCACGCTCGCCATCTCGTCGATCTTCTTCTGGTGCTCCAGATCTCTATCTGTCAGTTCCTGTTGGAATTGTTCATTGTTCTCAGCGATCTTCTCATTAACCTCTTGCGCAAAACTCCTCATAAGATCGTGAGGTCTTCCTTTGAGAACGAGCTTTCCCCGGTTGCGGCCATCTTCCCCTTCCCTTTGCTTGATCGTGGTGCCATGGTCGAACGAAACAAGAAACGTGACTCTTGTGGATTGGATCGTGGTTGTCTTTCGACGTTCGATTCCCACAGACGGTGCCCAATGAGATGGTATAGAACTCACACTTAAACTGTGATTGTAAAGAGAGCTCCAAGTGTTGTATTGATAAAAGCGTATCCAATTACATAGCTTATGGTTCTTATTATAGGCTCCCCTATAGTGTATAACCGTTTCTGTGGGCCTACATCATTCTAGAATATTCTCAAACAACAAGCTTTCGTACAACTTTACCCTAAATAATTACTCCTAGTCTCTCGGAGAGGGTCTTGCTCTGCTTCGGAGGCGAGTGACTCTCAGTCTCTCTGTGGTATGGCTCTCTGGTCGCAAGGGTCCGTTTGTTGGAGTCGGAGGGGATTTGGTCGGAGAGAGTCCCATCTGTCGTCTCCGCAGGCAGCATGTACTCTCCGCTAGCCATTTGGTTACTACGTGTGGTGGAACCCCACTTCATCAGTCCCACAAGATCTTTTCTTGTTCTACATGGAAAGATCTTTTCGTTGTTGCTCTTTCTTCGTTTTTAAATTTTGGTGTTCTGCTCCGCTCCTCCTAGTCCCACAAGACCTCTTTTTTTTTAGAGAGAAAAGGAAAGAGGTCTTCGGAGTTTTCTTTCCTGCTTAGACTTCCTACCGTTGGAGACCTAGCGGAGGCTTAGCAACGTGCCTTGCTTCAACTGCCGCCTCCTCATCTTCTGAAGCTACCTCTCTGACACATTTGCAGGAGTAGGCCATGATTACTTTTTGATACAGCGTGCCCAATTTCCGCCTATTTAAGCTCATTCTCTCCCCCTACTCTTCTCTCTACTCTTTCAAACTTTCGAACTTCTCTGACCTTCGCGCATTTGTCCTCCATTTTCTTCCTTGCTTCGTGACCTTAATCTTTTACTTTTTTGCCTATACAGCGACCGTCCTTCTTCTTCTCCTTCTTCCTTGCCCCCTAATCCCCTGATTCTCGTTCTTTCCTCCTTCGCGTTTTTCCCTCTACTTGTTCGCCTGTATTTTTTGGCTTCCTCTGCTCGCTATGGCTCTGTCAAACCCATGCTCCTCTGCTCCGACGCCGGCGGGATCAGCACTTTTCACTGACGGGGAAAAGTGTGTTGTTGAAGATCCTGCTATCCCTTCCGAAGATATCGGCGGGGACTACCCTCGCCAGGGCACCGGCTCCAGCCTTACCGTGAGAGATTTGAAAAAACTCATGAAAGTGTGCAATCCCACTGGGGTCGAAGATTCACGTGCCGGAGCCGACGGCGCACCCTTTTAACTACTTCGGGGACGGTTTCGTGGTGTATCGAGAGCATCTTCACCGCGGCCTGTGTTTCCCCCCGCATCCCTTTGTTCTTGGTTTCCTTTCCCGCCGGTGATGCACTCTTGCCCACCTGAACCCCAACGCCTTAGGCTGTCTGCACGCCTTCCTCTCTATCTGCGCGGAGAACGACATTACTCCTGACGCGCGGGAGTTTGTAAATTTCTTCACAACCAGGGTGAACAGCACTACTACGGAGGAGGACATCTCCGTCCTGGCCATGTCCGGTATTCCTTCTTAAAACGTGTGAGCCTGGAGAGCGGCTGGTCCTCCAACTGGTTTCGTTTTTTATCCGCCGAGGGGGACTTTTATCGGAGTCTCCCATATCGGAGACATAGCTAAGGGGCTACTTGCCGCTCCGCTACCCCCTTCCGCCAATTCATCTCCAATTGGAGATATACTTAAGAAGCTGACTTCTTCTGCGCTCCACCCCATCACCTTCTTTCTCTCCGAAGAGAAGTTGAACAAAACTCGGGCGAAGATTGACCGTATGTATTCTCCTTGTGTGCCTTCTTACTTTATTAGTTTTCGGATATTTTTTCTTACTTTTTGTTTTTACCGCAGCTTTTTGTTCAATCGGGCGGAAAATTTTCCCTCCGATACAACTGGGAGCTTGTCGACTATAGGGCCACCGAAGAGAAAAAAGGAGCCCCGCCTACCCCTTCCGGTGGAAAAACTCGGAGCCCTTCCGGTAGCAAAACCACTGGTACTAAGAGGAAAGCCCCCGAAGGACCCAAAAAAGTTGATCAGTCAAAAATAAAGTTAGTACGAAGGAAAAGCTTGTAACTGAAACTGGTTCCACCGGTCCTCTTGCTGCTGTCCCTCCAGAAACAGGTCTCCCGTATCTACTCCTGCCTGCAGTCCGGGCAGAGTTAAGAAAGATGTGGACTTAACTCCCATATCGTCCCTCTTCCCTGATCTGTATGGCTTTTTTTTGCGTAGACGAAGCTTTAACTCAAAATACCGATTCCATTTTTTGCATCGGTATACCTTTTCGCAGCCCCTTTTTGTCCTTCTTTTGCTTTACTTACTCTGTTTTTGTTTGATTACTTATGGTTTTGCCTTTCGCAGCCACTGTTCCGCCCTCCGCGGATCCTGAGCCTGAACGGGCGCGACGACCTATTCAGGGCGTTCTGATTAAGGAAGGTGGTGCTCCGGAGAGAAAAAAGGCCCGCGAGATCCCGTCCGGTAAAGGCAAGGGCATTGCCGAGGTTAGTGCGGAGGAAAGTTCTTCCTCGGACTCGTCCGACGCCCCTTCTCAGGAGGCTCCTCCGTCCGGAGCTAGGAGCAAGCATGCGGATGACAGATCTTCTCCTCCACCGCGGGCTGATCCTTCGGTCTCTGCGGTCCTTCTTCAAAATTGGACTGGGGCTATCACCGAGGAAATCCGGTTCCTCGCATTCCATTTGTTCGTGGAATGAGGTACAAGGCCTTCTAGTCTACCGCTGCGAAGGCGGCCAAAAATGACAAAGGCATTTTTGCCCCAGGCTCTCATCCGACTCCCTTTAAACAAAAACTTCGGATTGGGGAGGGTAGCTGCGACGCCATCGTCCGTCACTCTCTTCCGGAGAGAGAGGCTTTTGAGCGCCTCTAGAGTGCTTTAATTCAGGTTTGTCTTTCTTACATGTGTTTATTTTGTACTACCCTTTTTTGAGTTTGACATTTTTGCCTCTTTTTAGGCCATGGCAATGGCCCAATGTGTTGAGACCCAGTCTCAATATTCTTCCCAAGCCATCCGCTACCATGGGGCCCGGGCGGAGAGATACAAGAAGGCCGTCGATGAAGAAAAAGCCAAGGCTCAAGAAGTCCTTGCACAAACAGCTCAATTTGAAGCGGAAAAGGCCGCCCTCCGGGAGGAACTTCAAGAAGCTGCATCCATCGATCAAGAGGATGCTATCAACAAGCTGCAGGCTTCTTTTGACGACCAGATGCGGGTGTTGGAAGAGGAAGCTGGAGACTTCCGGAAGGTTGCTGAAGAAATCCAGAAATCTACCGAGGATCTTCGGTCTTCCTTTGAGTCGGAGTTGGAAAAAAGGGACCAACTCTTGCAAGCGGCTGAGGCCAAACAAAATGATCTCCAAGCCGCCTCGAATCGGGGAGGAAAAAACTTACGGAGGCCGCTCTTCGAATTGAAGAGCTTGAGGCAGAGCTAGAAGCTCAGAAGAAAAAGGCTTCCGGTAATCTTCATATTTATCGAAAGCTTCCTTTTTTCTTTCATGTTGCACTTGCTTACCCTTTGTATTTTATGCATAAAATCCAAGTCCTTCATCGGAGGTCGCCAGAAGTTCCGACTATTGGCTTAAGAAAGTGTCTGGCCTCAAAGCTTCTTTAATCACTTCGGAGTCAGAGAGAGAACGATACCGGAGTCTTACCTTGTCCTACGAGAGCCAGGTTGCGAATTTAAGGGGGCTCTTAAAGAGACACAGTCGAAACTTCAAACGAAGGACCGCACTGTCTCAGGTCTTAAAGAGACACTTTCTTCCCAATGTCGCAGGCTTGCTGGAGAGGGCCAACGCATTGTATCGGAGTTCTTCTCCGAGAAGCAACAATCCGTGGACGAAGCCCTTTACGAAAGTTTAGAGTTTGAGGCTCTTGCTCGCTCCACCGGATATTACGAAGAGTTGGCGAGGTTCTCACGACCCGCAGGGAACACGTGCTTTGCCCGTCTTTTATGGCGTCAGCCTTTTCTCGGGGCCAAAGTAACGTCGGCCTTACTCCGGTAGGTGAGCAAAAGGAAGACTCCGGAGGAAGCACCTCAACCCTTCAGAAGCGATCACAAGAATCTGAGAAGCTTGTGGAAGATCCTGCAGGGCCTACATTATAAACTTTTTCTTTTGCTCATGGTTTTTGTTATAGTCATCACATATTTTTTCCGGAGTACTTTGTGTTGTAAATAACATCTTCCTTTTTTTATAATAGACCAACCAGACCTTTCGGGTATGACCGGAGCGACCGGTCTCCCGAAAGTCGGAGACTTTTACTAATGCAGAATCTTTAAGCTGCCTTTCATTTTTTGTGAAGATTTCTTTTCGGTAACCTTTTAGTTACGCTTTTACACTTTCACACTCTACCACTGTACACATGGTGAGATCGTCGGTTTAACACTCTACCGACTTCGAGTCGGTGAGATCGTCGGTTTAACACTCTACTGGCAGTAAGACAGCGAGATCGTCGGATGAAATACACTACCATCGTTGATGGTAGATCGTCGGATACAAAACACTCTACCATTGCTTATGGTGAGATCGTCGGATACATTCTTTGTCTTCTTTTTTTAAACTCTTGTTCCTTGTTTTAGTAAAGAATTGTTTTTGCGATGTTTTTTGTTTTTGTCTGAAAACTTTATACATTATTATTGGAGGGTAAAACGTTTTGAAAACAAGATAACTGAGACCATTAAGCAAAATGCTTTATTGCCACTGCTTGCAGATCGTCGGACATCCGTATGAGATTATTCCTGTGCTTTTCACCAAACAATTCATTAACCTGCAGCTGAAAAAAGATATTAAACATAGAATTTTTTGAGGCATTCAGCGTGCCAGGAATGTGGCAAATCGCTCCGTCCATATTTCGGAGCCTATAAGATGCTCGGTCAGTCTTAGCTTGAACGATGTATGGGCCTTCCCACTGAGGTTGTAATTTCGCTGGTGTTTTACTTCCCGAAGTACCAAGTCACCTGCGGAAAAAGACCGTTCCCTTACCTTCTTATTGAAATGACGTTCGATTCTCAACTTGTCATTTTGATTTTTTAAGTCAGCGATCATTCGTTTTTCATCCAAGACGTCCAACTCATCTCGGATGCCTTCATCGTTCTCTTCTTCTTCGTACCCTTCAATCCTTTTTGACGGTATCATGATTTCTGCGGGTACCACCGCTTCCAGACCGTACGTCAATCTGTAAGGGGTTTCTCCAGTTGGCCCCTTGACAGTCGTCCTGTTAGCCCATAGGACTTGCGGTAGAACCTCCGCCCACCTTCCTCTTTTTCCTTCCAACTTTCTTCTCAGAGCTTTTACGATTTGTCCATTTGTATTTTCTACCTGGCCATTCGCTTGTGGATGAGCTACAGAGGCGAATCTCAGGTCAATCTTCCATTCTTCGCAAAAATCCCTAAAGCTCTTGCAATTGAACTGCGCACCGTTGTCCGTTATGATTACCCTCGGTATACCAAACCGACATACGACGTTCTTCCAAACAAACTCCTCTGTCTTTCGCGCAGTTATATTTACTACCGGAAGAGCCTCCACCCACTTGGTGAAGTAGTCCACCGCCACATACAAGTATTTATACCTTCCGGGAGAAGCCTCTGGAAATGGTCCGACGATATCTAATCCCCATTTCGCAAAAGGGATCGGAGAGGTGATAGATTTCATCTCCGCAGGCGGGTTTCCAACCCTTGGACCATGTAACTGGCACTGCACACATTTTTTGACATAGTCTCCGCACATCTTCTGGATTGTCGGCCAAAAGTAGCCCATCCTTAATATTTTATGCATTATCGCCCTTCCTCCTTGGTGGTTGCCGCACACCCCATCGTGGACTTCGCTGACAAGCTCTAGTCCTTGATTTCTGTCAAACACTTCAGCGATGGTCTGCCAAAAGATCGCTTGTACAGCTGGCCATTTTCGAAAAAGAACGATGCTGCCCTTCTTTTTATTGTTTTGGCCTCTTTTTCTTCCTCTGGTAGTGTCCCTTGCTGGATATACCGGACAATGGGAGTCATCCATGATTCGCTTAAATCGGTTATTTCAACTGCCATTGTCTCCGTCTCTCCTATACTCGGGAGTTTCTTTAGTTGTAGCTGTACTTCCTCCGGTATTCCTTCCGCTATACTTGCCAATTTAGCCAGTACATCGGCCTCCGAGTTTTGGTCTCTGGATATATGTCGGAGATTGCATTTCGAAAACTTGCCCTTAGATCCTGTACTTTTATTAAGTAAAGTTTCAATTTTTCCTCCTTCGTTTCGAAGATGTTCTCACTTTGCCTTGCCACAAGCAAGGAATCAGATTGTATTTCCAGCTCCGTCACCCCCAGAGCACAGGCTACTTCCAGTCCTTGTACTAATGCCTCGTATTCTGCTTCATTGTTTGTTACTTCGAATTCCAACCTTACCGCATGATTCATTTTCCTTCCATCGGGAGTCTGGATCACAACCCCAACCCCCGCACCGGTTTTACACCTAGCTCCATCCACCCACATCTTATACGGGACTTCCCGCTCTTCTTGACAGAAGAAACTTGCCTCGGTGATAAAATCAACCAGGGCTTGGGCTCTTATTGCTTCCGAGGAACATAATGGATTTCAAATTGAGTAAGCTCCACCGTCCAAGTAATCATCCTTCCGGAGGCGTTCGGGTTATTGGTGATTTGTTTTAAGGGCCAATTAGTTCGGACGGTGATTCGGTGCGACTGGAAGTATGGTTTCAGTTTTCTGGATGCGATTACAAGAGCAAACAAAACTTTCTCGATATTGGAATATCTTGTCTCCGCAGCGGTTAAGATCTTTCCGGTAAAATAGACTGGGATTTCCTTCTTTTCCTCCTCCATGACTAAGACCGCTGCCACCGCCCATTCCGAGACCGATAGATATAAGAATAGATCCTGGCCTGGTGTCGGAACGCCAAGCTTTGGAAGCTCTTGAAGCATTTTCTTGATTTGTTCGAAGGCATCTATACACTCCGTATCCCACTGGAATTTTTTATTTTTCCGGAGGATATTAAAAAATGGAATAGATTTTTCCTGGAGCTTGGAGCAAAATCTACTTAAAGCAGTGAGCCTTCCATTCAGGGCTTGTACGTCCTTAATGTTTCTTGGCTGCGGAAGGTTGAGGACTGCTTGGGTTTTTTCCGGATCAACCTCAATTCCTCTCTGTCCGACTATAAACCCAAAAAAACTTCCCTCGGGTGACCCCGAAGACGCATTTTTCAGGATTTAACTTGATCTTGTATTTATCCAGGGTATTGAAGGTTTCCTCAAGGTCTTCCATGTGCTGGGCTATAGAATCACTTCTCACTACTATATCATCCACATATGCCTCCACATTTCGAGACAACTGCTCCCGAAATACCTCGTCAATCATTCGCTGAAAGGTTGCTCCTGCATTTTTTAATCCAAACGGCATGACCTTGTAGCAAAAAATACCGGTTGAGGTGACAAAAGATGTTTTCTCTTGGTCATTTTTGTTCATCATTATTTGGTTATACCCAGAGAACGCATCTAAAAAGCTCATCACGCTACTCTGTGCTGTTGCCGCTACAAGCTTATCTATGGAAGGCAAAGGGTAGAAATCTTTCGGACAAGCTTTATTCAAATCTGTGAAATCCACACACATCCTCCATTTTCCATTTGCCTTTTTAACCAAAACTACATTTGATAGCCATTTTGGATAAAAAACTTTTCTAATAAAGCCGGCTTCCAGCAATCTTTCGACCTCCGCCCGGGCAGCCTCGTCCCTTTCTCTTCCTACAATCCTCTTCCTTGTCGGATGGCGGGAACCTTTGGATCGACGTTCAAGTTATGCTGGATAACGCTGGCGTCCACTCCGGGCATGTCCTTTGGGCTCCAAGCGAATGTCTTTCTTCTTTTTTCCAAAAATCTCATTAAGCGAATCTGCTCATCATGGTGAAAAGCATTTCCAATTTTGAAAAATTTAGAAGGATCGGTGTTCAGGGGTACCTCTTTTGGTTGTTCCGCCGGTACCACTACCTTCTCGGAGGTTTCTCCAGGCATCCGTGCTCTGGCTTCTCCTTCTCCGTACTCTCGACTGGAGCCGACCTCTTTGACTACGTCCTCTTCCGGAAAGTCCTCGGTGATCCGTACTTCGCACACCCTTGCTGTTTTCTGGCTTCCGGGGATGGATACCAGCCTTCCGCCCCTTGTCAAGTATTTGAGCTTGAGGTAATAGGTGCTACAGACAGCTCCGAAAGCATTGATCCCGGGTCGCCCAAGTAGACGTTGTACCCGGACAGATCTCGCATGATATATAAGGTTATTTTTTCTGTTCTCCGATCATCCTTTTGGCCTAACGTCATTGTGACATCGATACTTCCGCTGGCCTGAGCCGTGATTCCTCCAATGAACCCTCCGAAAGTAGCAGTAAATGGCTTGACCTTTTCATCCGGGATTTCCAGTTTCCGGAACGCCGCTAAGGAGATCACATTTGCTCCCGCTCCGCTGTCGACAAGGATGTTTCCTACCATCCTATCATTGATTTGAGCTCGAATGACGAGGGGGTCATTGTGGGGGTAGTAGACTCCCCCACCTCGTCTTCCTCCGTGAAGTAGATAGGTGGTAAGGGTTCCCTTTTTTGGACTTTCTTCTCCGGTAGCTTCTCATGGACTTCGTGTACGTGCCTTTTCTTTTCTTTTGCCGTGAATGGCCCCTTCTGAGAACAAACCAGTTATGACCCCAAAATCGAAAGATTTGCTATGGTCTAGCTCGGGGTGATCCTCATTCCTCATGCCACCCCCGTTATGCCCGTAACGAGATCGGTTTTGGTAGTCGTTGTTATTCTTTTGCTGTTTGGAAGCTTCCTGTCTCTGCTTTTTTGTTTCCTCTTTTGCTCATCGATTTTGTTCAGTTCTCTTGATAATGTTACACAATTGGTCGTTCTGTGGTTGAAGTGTCCGTGGTATTCACAATACGCCAATGTGTTTTCTCCTGAGGCAGGCTTCTTCGGGGGCGGAAGATAGCCTTCCCTTACTGCGCTGCGTACCTTCCTGGAGCGATAGTAATAACTTTTGCTCCATATGTCGTCTTGCCTCCAGTATGGGAAGGCGTGACTGGATCCTTCCCATACGGCCTGTACCTTGCTCCCCAAGGCTTCGAAGCAGATGTTCCCCATAACTCGCGCCAACAGACAACGCTCCTCCTTGTTTCTTCTCGTTGAGGCGGCCTGAAACTATTGGCCAATTCTTTCGCCTTATTTTCCGCAATCTCCGATTTCAAGAAATCGTGCAGCATTTCTGCTAACTCTCCGTGAGTTTGCGGTGCTTTGGTAGCAATTTTCCCTGCCAACCTTGGATTTGCCAATCCATTCCCGAAAGCTTTCACCAGTATCTTCTCATCCACATCGTCTATTTCAGCCACTTGCTTATGGAAGCGCTCACTGTATTCTTTCACCCGTCTCTCCCCTTCTCTGCCTGATGTCCATCAGTTCGATCGTATCTTTCTGGATCTTTTTACTTGCTGCAAAGTAAAGTTGAAATTCCTCTGTAAGTTGCTTGAAGCTTGAGATGGATTGAGGTTTCCGAGAGGAGATCCAATTTAGAGCTCTTTTAGTAAGTGTTCCCGGAAACAAATTGCAGAGTGCCTGGGAACTGATCCCTTGAGTGTTCATCGCGAAGATGAACTTCTTGATATGTTGAGCGGGATCTCCGGTTCCGTCGTACTTCTCTATTGCCGGAGCGACAAAGAACGGTGGAAGCTTCGCCTTCCGAATATTTTCGGTGAAGGGATACAGTGACATGTCGACGAGGTCTTCCTCTGCATCTTTCGGTGGTGACTTCTCTTTCCGGCTTTCTTCACTCTTTGATCCGTTCTTTGCTTTCAGATTCTCGATCGCTCGCCATCTCGTCGATCTTCTTCTGGTGCTCCAGATCTCTATCTGTCAGTTCCTGTTGGAATCGTTCATTGTTCTCAGCGATCTTCTCATTAACCTCTTGCGCAAAACTCCTCATAATCGGTGAGGTCTTCCTTTGAGAACGAGCTTTCCCCGGTTGCAGCCATCTTCCCCTTCCCTTTGCTTGATCGTGGTGCCATGGTCGAACGAAAGACAAGAAACGTGACTCTTGTGGATTGGATCGTGGTTGTCTTTCGACGTTCGTTCCCACAGACGGCGCCAAATGAGATGGTATGGAACTCGCACTTAAACTGAGATTGCAAAGAGAGCTCCAAGTGTTGTATTGATAAAAGCGTATCCAATTACATAGCTTATGGTTCTTATTTATAGGCTCCCCTATAGTGTATAACCGTTTCTGTGGGCCTACATCATTCTAGAATATTCTCAAACATACAAGGCTTTCGTACAACTTTACCCTGAATAATTACTCCCAGTCTCTCGGAGAGGGTCTTGCTCTGCTTCGGAGGCGAGTGACTCTCAGTCTCTCTGTGGTATGGCTCTCTGGTCGCAAGGGTCCGTTCGTTGGAGTCGGAGGGGATTTGGTCGGAGAGAGTCCCATCTGTCATCTCCGCAGGCAGCATGTACTCTCCGCTAGCCATTTGGTTACTACGTGTGATGGAACCCCACTTCATGCGGACCTCACGAAGAAGTTGGTGTTGAAGTCAAGAGATGTGTTAATCACGGGTGGGCAGTCGAGGATGTTGTATCATGGTATCAAGAAGATCAAACTGAATACGGCGCCTCCGACAGTAATTAATGCCATACACATGAAACCTGGACGTTTGAACTTGACCTTTAGGCAATTTTGAAGCCATGTGTAATCATGTAATCTGTGAAGTTAGTTGTGTGTTAAGCATGTGATGTATTAAGTATGATAGGTGTTAAGCGATGTTGTTAAATGTAATACCCCTCATGGTGTAAAGGATGGGTTATGAATAAAACAGTGATGATTTCTTGAGTAAACCACTCATGTTATTACCATTATACTTATAAAGTTTATGAAATAAATTAGGCACTGCACTCAGAACGGATGGTACACTAAGTGTGTGTACAGAGGTAGAGGCCGGCAGAAGCAGCACTATCTCATCGGTACCTTCCCAGTGAATGGCGTGGATGCGTCGATCCTGTTCGACTCTGGAGCCTCACATACTTTGTCTCACTCTCATTTGCAAGGAGACTGGGTTAGAAGCGGAGGAGATGCCAGACTTCCTAGTCACTCTCTCGTCTAAGGAGCGGATCAGATGCACCGGTTATTACCGAGATGCCACCGTCCGAATTAAGAATGAAGAGTTCCCGATCGACTTGATAGAGTTCGAGGGACTCGGATTTGATGTGATTGTGGGGATGAATTGGTTGGAGCGGTACAAGTGTCGAATCGTATGTGCCGAGCACCGTCTGCTTCTTCGGAGTCTATTTGGGGTTACCATTTCATACCGCCAGAGGCCTAGGGAGCCTTCGACACAGATCATCTCCGCTATGACCATATATCGCGAAATCAGAAGAAAGAATGATGTATACCTCTGCTATGTCCAGGACATAGAGAGAGATCCAGAGTTTAGCCCGGATGTGCCGGTTGTGTCGGAGTTTCCTGATGTCTTTCCTAAGGAGCTTCCAGGCATGCCGCCAACACGGGAAGTTGAGTTTGAGATTGATTTGGTACCGGGCACCGGACCGATAACGAAGGCGCCCTACCGTATGGCTCCAGCTGAGATGACAGAGCTCAAGGAACAGCTGCGAGACCTACTCGACAAGGGATTCATATGCCCGAGCGTATCTCCATGGGGAGCACCGGTCATCTTTGTGAAGAAGAAGGATGGTAGTCTCCGCCTCTGCATTGATTACCGAGAGTTGAATGCAGTTACGGTGAAGAACCGTTACCCATTGCCGCGTATCGATGATTTATTTGACCAGCTGAAAGGTGCTTCTGTGTTCTCTAAGATCGATCTGCGATCGGGTTACCATCATATTGCTATCAGAGACAGTGACATTGAGAAGACCGCATTCCGAACCAGATATGGACACTATGAATTCACGGTCATGCCGTTTGGGTTATCTAATGCACCGGCGAAGTTTATGGACTTGATTAATCATTTGTTTCTAGATCAGTTGGACAAGTCAGTGGTTGTCTTCATCGATGATATTCTTATATATTCAAAGTCCAAGGTTGAGCATGAAGATCACTTGAAGGGTGTATTGCAGACATTGAGAGAGAACCAGCTATATGCGAAGTTCTCGAAGTGTGAATTTTGGCTAGACCAAGTCTCTTTTCTTGTCATGTCATTTCTGAGGCCGGGATCGCTGTGGATCCGGCCAAGATTGATGTTGTGCGCACCTGGCCTAGACCGAAGACGGTTACCGACATACGGAGCTTCCTTGGTCTGGCAGGGTATTATCGGAGGTTTGTGAAGAATTTCTCCAGTGTTTCGAAACCGTTGACATCCTTAATGAAGAAGGATGCACCGTTTGAGTGGACAGTTGACTATGAGAGTTCATTTCAGAGTCTCAAGGATGCCTTGACTTCTGCACCAGTTTTGATTATACCAGATGGTACTGATGGTTTTGAGGTGTACTGCGACGCGTCAGGCAAGGGTATGGGTTGTGTTTTGATGCAACACGGAAGGTCGTAGCCTACGCCTCCCGACAGTTGAAGCAACATGAAGAAAACTATCCTACACATGATTTAGAATTGGGTGCCATCGTCTTCGCCTTGAAGATATGGCGACACCATTTGTATGGGGTGAATGTGACAATTTATTCAGATCACAAGAGTTTGAAATACCTGTTCACTCAGAAGGAGTTGAACATGAGGCAAATAAGATGGGTTGAATTCCTAAATGACTATGACATTAACCTTCAGTACAAAGAAGGTAAAGCCAATGTTGTAGCTGATGCATTGAGTCGCCGAGCACACTCTCTCCATTCACTAATCTCTCACTCCAGCTTGGTTGATGAGGTACGGAGTGCTCAGATGTCCGATCAGTACATGCAAGAGATCAGACAGAAGCTTGTTGACGGCACATTCAAGAGCCAGAAGTATGATTTCCGACTTCACGATGATGACTTGATCAGGCTGAATGGCCGACTTTGTATTCCACAAAGTAGCGCTGACCTGAAGGAGCGCATACTGAGTGAATCACACTGTTCCTCTACTTCGATCCACCTCGGAGCTTCAAAGATGTACAAGAGTATGAAGAGATATTTCTGGTGGACTGGTATGAAGAAAGATGTGACAAACGATGTTGTTAAGTGTCTCACTTGTCAGAAGGTCAAGTTTGAGCACCGTCGTCCTGGTGGTATGGTACAGCCGATGCCCGTTCCTAAATGGAAGTTCCATGATATTTCCATGGACTTCGTTGTTGGGCTTCCGCCTACTCGGGGAGGCTTGAATATGATATGGGTCGCTGTTGACCGACTGACCAAGGTGGCCTGATTCATCCCGATGAAGGACACTTGGAAAGTGGCAAAGCTAGCAGAGCTCTTCGACCGTGAGATTATACGTCATCATGGGGTACCGAAGACTATCGTGTCTGATTGGGATACCAGATTCCTCTCGAGGTACTGGAGAACTACACGGGAAGCGCTTGGTACCGAATTGAAGTTGAGTACGGCGTTCCACCCACAGACAGATGGTCAGAGTGAGCACACCATACAGACGCTTGAGGATATGTTACGTGCATGTGCACTTGACTTTCAGACCAACTGGATTGATAAGTTACATCTGATCGAGTTTAGCTACAACAACAGTTACCATGCTTCGATCAAGATGTCCCCCTTCTAGGCATTGTATGGTAGACCATGCCGCACGCCATTATGCTGTGATGAGTCGAGTGAGACGGTCATTATAGGACCTGAGTATCTAGAGCAAGTACAAGCAGAAGTACGCCAGATCCGGGCTAACATGAAGGCAGCTCAGGATAGGCAGAAAGCATACGCCGATGTGCGTAGACGTGACCTGGAGTTCACCGTGGGCGATCAGGTATTTCTTAGAGTATCCCCCATGAAGGGTGTGTTTCGTTTTGGCCAGAAAGGCAAGTTGAGCCCGAAATATGTGGGGCCTTATGTTGTGACAGAGCAGATAGGCCCGGTAGCTTACAGGCTTGATTTACCTGCTGAGCTGGGCAAGGTACATGATGTATTTCATGTGTCCCACTTGAAGAAATATATGTCTCATCCTTCTCATGTGCTTCAGCCCGAAAGGCTAACCTTAGAGCCGACCATGCGATTAGTGGAGACTCCCGTACGGATTTTGGACACCAACACTCGAGACACTCGCCATAAGTTTGTGAGACTGGTGAAGGTCCTCTGGTCTAACCAGGACGTCGAGGAGGCCAGCTGGGAGCTGGAAGATAAGATGAGGGCGAAGTACCCGTCGTTGTTTACTTCTTAGTATTTTTATGTATAGGGTACGGGCGTACCCCTATTTTAATGGGGGTAGAGCCGTTTCGGTTATGTATGTACGACATATATTGAAATACATGTCTATGTTGTTATGTTATAGACCTTTGAGTCTAAGTGATGTCGTGTTACCGGGACCTTGAGTCCGATGTTATGTAAAGTATGTTTGTTATGAAAGTGTTGTTTTAGAAGTAATCCCCGTGTTCTAATAGTTAAGATGCGTGGGAAGTGTGAACTTTGGGGACAAAGTTCTTTTAAGGGGGTAGATTGAAATACCCCAAACCTTAATATGTTAATTAATTATGTAATTATGATATTTGAAGGCTAATTATGTCGTTAAGATCATTAGTGAAGAAATAAAAACCTAAAAGAAAAAGAAAACGCGTAAAAGTCACAAAACGTAAAAACGCGCGTTATGTAATTATAGTGGGTATATAACCTTAACTAGGGTCCTAAATGGATTCCTAGGATTTAGTTAGTCCCTAAGAACATGTGGGAAAAATTCCCGAAGGAAACGGATCCAAGTAGTGGATTAAAAACGCAAAACGAGCTTAAAGCACGTTTTTTTTAGAAACCCGGGAAATGTGATTTTAAACGGGTTTAATGGACTAATAAAATTTATAGTCAATCATAAGACTATAATTAAACATTATTCAAGGTCTAGGACCATTAAAATTATTAAAACGAGAAAAATCCGAAAACCGGACCCGGACTACTAAATACTGACAGTTTGGGATTTACGGGTGTTATCTGCTAATGACCATGTGCCACCTCCTCTCTACTTTATCAAAAATCAGATTTTTCCCTTATGTGAGAAGCAGCCCACGTTTTATCCCCCCATCCTTCTCTTATTTATTCTACACTATTTGCTAAAGGACAAAAGCATAAAAGCAAAAAGTACTTTTCTTCCCTCTCACACATTTTCTCTTTCTCTATTTTCTTCTTCCTTCCGATTCCCCCCCCCCCCCCTTCCAGCTCTCTCTCTCTGCTCCTTGTTCCTCTAATGGCGATTTTACAAGGCTTCCCCCAACCTCCACTCTTCTTCTTCCTTGTTCCTCTACTAAAGCAAGTCAAAATCAAAAACAAAATACACCAAAATACTCACCTTGCTTTGGAGATCATTTTCCACCCTTCAAAATCTTCAAACTCCACATTTGACTTCCATAGGTGTACCTCATTTTGAAGAGGAAACCACTCATTCTTGAAGCTAGACAGCCCCTTGTATGTTCTATGGTAAGAAAAACTTAAAAAAACTCTCATTTTCCTTGTATTTTGTAACCGATTTTGCCCCTGTTTTGAACCCCATTTTTACTCTTCATCCCAGCTTGTTTGAACCCTCATTAAATGCTGGAGCTTGCTCACCTTTATTCCCAAACATCCCATTGGGAAGTAGAAGGTAAATTCTCTTCATTTCTAAAATTAAACACCCTCTTGTTTTAGGGTTGTTGCAAGAACTTTATTTAATTCCTTGGTGCTCATTACCATTCATGGTATTTGGTCATTAGTGTAGCAAATAACCCCATTGAAAATCGGTTGTGGAACGAGAAGTAAGGAGGAGGAAAAGTTTGAAGGAAATCCAAGGTAAATGACTTACCTTAAGCTTATGTGGTGTTTTAAGGAATTTGGTTTGTCTTGGTGCAAACATAAATGTTGAGTGTAGTGCAGGTATTGCTAATAATATGAGGAAATTCATTGTTTCATTTGATGTTATGTAAGGGCCTAAGACCCAAGCTTTTAAGGTTTATGTATATTGGGTGCTATTGTTGTGGAAATGATGGAATTTAAGTGTGGATGAGTGCCTTGGATGAGGTTGTGATTGGAGAGTTTTGGTGGGCTAAATAATGTGTGGGAACATGTTAAAATTAGGGGGAGATCATGTCAAAATTTGTGTAGAAATTTAATGGTTTAAGTGCATTTCTAGGTGGGAACAAACTAGAGAACTACAAGGTATTTTGAGAGGAAAATTTAGTACAAAATCGGTTGGAAACTAGGTAGAAGGAGATGGGTAGATGAGTGAACTTTAAGGTGGGAATGTTACATTATTAGTGGACTAGTAAGTGGGTGAGAGTGGTGAGAAAAATCTGTAGCATAACACTTAACAAAACTAAGCTTTAGTTCTTGTAAGAGGAGAGTGGAAATTGGGTGAATTTGATTAAGAATTGGGTAACAAGATTAGATGATGATTTAGGCAAGTTTAAAAGGTTATATTAGTGTTATAAAATACCTTAATACATGTAGGAAGCTTGGGGCAACAATGGGTGAAGAGAACAAGTAGAACAAGAATTGAAACTGCCATTTTTGAAGGTCTGTAGCAGTGGTCAGGGACTTAGGTTCCATGTCAAGTCCCGGACCATATGGTAAAATGGTTCAAGAGTGTTCAGGCATATTGGTCCGGGTCTTGGGGTGAGTATAAAGTCCCGGTCCACCCCTATTAAACAGGCCGAGAGTTGCTAGCTTATATTGGTCCGGGACTTAAGTCCCGTATGAAGTCCCGGACCACTACATAAAAACCACCCGAGAGTCTTGCCATGAATAGGTCCGGGACCTTGGATGAGGACCATGTCCCGGACCACTTAAAAAAAACTTTGTTTAAGGTTATAAAATGATGTCTAATGATGGTGATTAATTAGTAATGATGTTATAAGGTTGTTTAAGACATGTTAGGTGGGTTATAATGACAATTAAAGGGGTGACAAGTTATAATAAAGTGTGAAAGTGAAATAAACTAGAAATGTGAAGTAATAAGTTAATAGAGGTCTAGTACATTAATTAACCGACGTTACTAAATGAGTATAGGATTCTCCAATGGTGGAAAACAATCACAGCAGGGACCAAGGTATGGTTTTCTTACAGTCTGTTGCCTACCGGTTTACACCGGCTTGTGTGTTGTTTGTTTTTCTGTGTGTTCATGACCTTGTAAGATTAAATCATGAAATGAGTTTACGGTCATTGTTATTATTGTGGCGTATGTGTACCGGTACTATTAACCTCGAATACGTACTAACCCGTTAGTTGACCAATCTAGGATACGTAAGAGAGCGGTACCCGATTTAACGTTTCAACTTAAGGAACGTTCTAACCTCGGCTATGTATGAGCTAGTTATGGTGTGTGTTGTCAATGTGTATCCCATTTCCCTCGTGTGTCTAGCTGGACTCAAATACTTATTTGTGGTTGATTGTGTTAAGTCCCAACAATGGGACTTCTAACCAGTGCTAACCGGGGAGTGAGGAATCCGGTCGTTCCGGTCACGCGTGTATGTACGGGGGTCGATATCTGAATCAGATTCGGCTCTCTCCTTATGTTAGGGTTGTTTTCCTTTTTGGATTTCAACCTCCCACAAGCTTAGCCAAAGCTTACCTACCTTACTTCCACTCGGGCTAGGGGAAATATGTACGGTGTGTTCGGGTCACTATATCCGACTCATCTTTTAAGTTAAGTTACTCGTTCGACTAACAGAACGGTAACTAGTTATGTGACAAGCTTAACATGAGGATGAAGTCATTCTCTAGGCTTCCTATGTTGACTAACTATGTTGGTTGTTCCTAAAGTGAAATGTTGTCACTGTGTATGTATTGCTATTGCTATGCAATGTTTCTTGCTATGTAATATGTATGTTGTATGTGAAAAATCAACGCCATGTTATCATGACAAATAGTTGCGTGTATCCCGGTAGTCAGCGGGCTGCACGTTAACCATGCCAGCCAAGGGTTGCTGACCCCCTTTAGGGGCTCCATTTTTATTTGCAGGATGAGGATCGAGGAAGCATATTGGCTTTAGATCCTAGGACGTTGGACACTTTTGTTATTTTGGATATTGAACCCGAGTAGTGCTTGTACACTCGAGGTCGTATATATGGTGAATGTAGGATTAGATTGGTGATTTTTGTACATTAACACTCGGTATATTGTAATTCTTTTTGGGTAAGTAATTTTTGAAGGTTGTAATTATGCTCGGGATTCTTGTAATCAGACCGATACATTGTATGTAACAGCCTTGTTAGCCACGTGGGTGGCTAACGGCGTGTAACACCACCCTTTTTGGTAAATGGTTAAGTTATGTTTTCCGCTGCGAGTGTTGGTTAAGTGTGGAGTTTACGGTTGGGGTGTTACAGCCACACCGAGAGTCTTCTTAACATAATTTCTAGTTCTGTTTGGATCATGCCATATCCCTTGAATAATGGCACACATAGCGTCAGAGTCCACCCAAGTTGTCAAACTTGAAAGGTCGTCCTCCTCTTCTTCGCATATGCTGAGTAATAAGTTTAATGGGTATATGATCTTATCTTCCCCATTGAAGATGGACATTATGGGCATGGAGAAATCAGTACATTTAGAAGGATTTAGCCACAAATATATCAAGCCTCGACACAGTGTAGAAGTGGTTCTGCTGTTTGTTAGTGAAGTTGCATATACTACCAACAAAACCCAGATCTTCCCGTCTTCCTTGCTGCTCATACCCAAACAACATTTCATTAAAGCCACCAAAACTAGCCATGGAACCTGACAATTACCTTGGATGTCACACATAAGAGTTAACTCCACCATCTATCTATCGCTAGTGGCCAACCGTAGATACCAGTGTTGTGCCAACCAGACTAAAACCCTGAACCACCCAGCCATCTATGTGATGATCCGAGTAAGATTCAATGTGTATGTCAATATGGTCGCACTAGAAAAGGGCAATTACCCCGCTTCTACCAACACAGTAAACTACAAAAGCTTGAAAGCCGAATAATCTTCTACTGAAATGCCGCATTTCCCTTCTAGTTCTCTTATTTCTCAAAGAAGGAATATTGAGAGAGATTTTGATCAAATTACCTCTTTATAGAGTACACACTTGTTGAGTAATCAAAAATCTTATTGTCGTTCTACCTTTCTCGGTTCTTTCTAATTTCTAACACGTTATCAGCACACTATAATTTTCCGAAATAACTGGTTCTCTTTTTCTTTCATCATCATTCACATCACCAATAGGTAACGACCATCATTTTATCAATCAAATCTTTTTTTTCAAATTCTTCTTTTGACTTTTAAACTCTACAAGATCTTGATATTGTCCTCCAACGAATACTAAGTACACCCAACAACGTTGCTAAAAAATAATCACTCTTGATAATGATGATTCCCTTGTCAGTTTATTTTCTCTCCACCTTTCGATCATTTCCAAAAATCAATTCAACTACGTACATTATTTTGATCGCGTAGGACACGACACTGAACTATATACATATATACTTTTCTTAGCCAACAAGTTATGTTGTGATTATCATAATTTATGTTATTATCAGATGATTGTCGATAATACTGTTATTTAATATTGTCATTGAATATTAGTATCATGTGTGAAACATTTTGTCAGATTTTTGTATCGCATGAGCCATCGTGCTAGGAATAAATATCACGTGAGGCATCACACCATAAATTAATTTAACTCGAGACATCGTCCCAGATATTAATTTCACGTTGGGCATCACGCCAGAAATTAATTTTACTTGAGGCATCATGTCTGATGTCAAATATCACGTGATGCATTGTGCCAAATTTTGTTTATCATTTCACACATTTTCAAATTGTTTAAGTTATTATGTTTGTGTTTTTAGTTATTTATTTATCTATTTAGTCATTTATTTATATATCAGTATCACGTGAGACATCATGCCAGATATTAATGTCATGTGAGGCACCATGCCAGATACTAATGTCACGTGAGTCATCGTGCCAAATATAATTTCACGTGAGGCATCGTGCCAAATATTAGATATCATCTAAGGCATCACGCTAGAAATAATTATCACGTGAGGCATTGTGCCAAATTTTGTTTATTATTTCATTTATTATGCGTTGTTTGATTTATTTTTTCAATATATATGGTTCAATTTTTTATTATTCATAATGACATAAAATGCATCATGTTTGCATAGTTTTAACTTTGATAAAGTATAAAGGGCATTGTGCCTCAAACTTTAACTTAAAATGTTATAAAGGGCATTGTGCCTGAAAGTTTGATTTTGATACGCTATGAAAAGGATCACACCGGTAAGTTTTTCTGATATGATCAATGTTAAGGACGTAGTGCCAAATTTCTTTGATTTTGATATGATATTGGTATTGCGCTAGAAATTATTATCATGAAAAAGAAATAATATTGACCATATCACTGATCTAAAGGATGATATAACACCTCATATGTAGAAGTATTTATTTATTTATTTTTGCACGTGATGAACATTTTATTATGATTCATGAAGAATCATGATGGTATAGCACCAGGAAAAAATTATGAAAATTGCTTGTAGTCAGTGGCGGATCCAGAAGTTTTGTCTCTGGAGGGGGGGCAAAATTTTTTTTTTGATACTGTCACTCTCTAAAATATTACGTCATTTTGTACTTTTTCAAAAATTTATAGAAGCATTTGACAAATTTTCAAAAGTTTCGCCCCCCCCCCCCCCCCACATTTGAATCCGCCCCTGCTTGTAGTAGCTTTTATAACAAAAACAAAAACATATAAGTGACATAAAATGATAATGTATGTTCATATTGCAAGTTTTTGACTTTTTATGAAGTTTTAATTTCATTTTAATGTTACTTAAAGAAAGAAGGTATTGAGCCGGAAAGTCCTGAACTATGATATTAAAGTGATGTCATGAAAACGATACTTGTAGGATCATTTCTAATATTTGTTTATTTTATGACAGATTGTATGAAATAATCCTCAGTGAAGAAAGTTTTCAAAGGATAGTGAAGATTTATGTCTTATCAATAGTGCAGTAACGCACACAACTCTTAAGCATAAGAAATTTTTCACAATTGAAAAATTAGGCGGCCAAGGTTACTGTAACACCCCTACTACGCTCATAACATTACTTGAAATCGCAGCGGAATTTAAACAACTAAACAGTAACTAAACGATTGGTGCTACAACGCCGTCAACCACCCACGTGGTTAACAAGGCTGAATAAATACAAGTGTACCGGTCTGATGATCAGACTCCCGAGCATAGAACTAATAACCATATATACAAAAACACAATACCGAGTATTTACTTACATCCTTCACTTTAAACTATCACTGTAAACTGTTCACGACCAAAATACATAACGCCACGGGAGCACAGGCGCATCCCGGGCCCAACATCCAAAAGTAATCAAAAGTAAACCTGCAACCTAGAATCTAAAGCCATTCCGCTTCTTCGATCCTCATCCTGCAGTATAAGAAATATGGAGCCCCCGAGGGGGTCAGCAACCCTTGGCTGGTATGGTTAACGCGCAGCCCATCGGCTACCGGGATACGCGCAACTAATTGTCATGGTGACATGGCATTCATTTTAAAACACACAACTTATACATATATCATAACATGGGTATTGTACACAACATCACACACATCACACAAGAACAATTCCTTTTAGGAAGAGAACCAACACAGTTAGTCCCCATAGAGAGCCTAGAGGATGTTGCCATACTCATGCTAAGCTCGTTACATAACTCGTTACCGTCCTGTTAGATTGAACGGGTAACTTAACACAAGGTGCCTCGGATATAGTGATCCAAGCACACCGAACAACACATAGTATGCCCCTGTGGCCCGACGTGAGTCAGTAAAATAGCCTTGGTTAAGCTAAAGGGAAGGTTGGAAACCAAATTGGAGAACAACCATAACATACGAGAGAATCGAACCGGTTATGACATCGACTCCCATACTCACACGTGTGGCCGGAACAGACCGGACTCCTCACTTCCCCCGTTAGCACTTGTTAGCAGTTCATTATTGAACTCAATACACAATTCACAATAATAGGTCAAGTCTTGTTACACACACAAGGGAAGAGAGAGTCATACTTAACAACATAATAATATTTAACAACTGTAAACTCTTTACATGGTTTAATCTTACAAAGTCATAAACACACAGAAAAACAAACAACACACAAGCCGGTGTAAACCGGTAGGCAACAGACTGCAAGAAAACCATACCTTGGTCCTTGCTTCGATTTGTTTCCACCGTAGGTCACTCCTATACATGATTAATAACGTCGGTTAATTAATTTATTTAACCTCAAATTTATTAAATGTTTAACATGATTATATGACATGTTTTAATGTCTTAACTTATATTTGATTACCTACATTATACCCCCCTAGGGTTTATTACTTAAGCCATTCTGGTTTGTTTTTTTTTTTACAAGTTTAGGTCCGACCAACCTTACCGACCGACCTTACACAAGGTCGGTCCATTCTAGAACACATTACCGTCAAAATTTTCTACTCCGACCGACCTTGTAAGTTCGGTCGCTTGTTCGGTCCATTCCCGAGAGTTTCTTCCCTTTGAAAATTCAGGCCCGACCGAACTTGCCAAGTCCGGTCCCATGTTCGGTTGATTCCAGAAACTTAATTCGTACACAAAATACAAGCCCGACCGACCTTGCAAGTCCGGTCCCCAAGGTCGGTCCATTCCAGAAACCAATTCTCGCAGGGTAAACTGGGCTCGACCGACCTTGGCAAGTTCGGTCGCAAGGTCGGTCTGCTCCAGACCCTTATTTTCCATTGCTCATTCAACTCCAAACTTCTCCTAAGGCCTCCTAATGTTTTCTAACATCATTTGGTACACTTATATCCACATACAACATCCATGAAACTCATTATCTATCACCTTAAACACTTACTCATTTCATACCGAAATTCCTAACACTTATGTTATTTCCTCCTTAGTTTTCCAAGTAGTGTTTCATACCTATGATAACTACTATCCCAAAATGTTTTCTCCTCATTTTAACATCATCTCCCAAGCATCATTTCTTACCACTTAAACCCTAGTTGATGTCTAAGTCCCTTTGTTTCCTAGAACACCTTAAGACATTATTTCTCCTCTTGTAAAATACTTAAGCATTTCCAACATTTCTAGTTCACCAAACCTTATGTAAACACTTAGAACTTCTTACCTAAATTTTGACATGGATTCTCCTAGAACATTACTAAGCCAAAACACATTGTTTTCTCCATTAAGCACACAAGAACACCTAAATTCACCAAGAACACTCTCACACACAAAGTTTCACCAAATTTACACTACATCACATATAGTGCATAATTTAAATTGCATGGCACTTAGGCCCTTAAAATGCATGGCTCTTAGGCCCTTAAAGTGCATAACTCTTAAACACTGAATTTCCACAATATATATGCCTTTGACCTGCAAATACATACAATAACACATATGTCCTTTTACTATTCTCCTTGAGAACATTTCACTAAGTCATTTACCATTTGCTCTTTAGGTAGTTTTAACAAGCATTATAAGCTCATTTCTCCTAAGGCATTAAACTACATTAGGTTAGCATATTTACCTCTTTTCACACAAACTTCTTTCTTGTTTCCTTGTTTAAAATCGGCTAGGTACTTGATTCCTTGTCAACTACTAAACAATATACAATCAATGTAATGAGTATACAAGCTCCAAGCTTAAACTCATTGTAAACCCTAGTTTCACATTGTTTCCAAGAACATTAAGATAGTTGTTTTACCTTAGCACTTGAAGAGAGTTTGAATATCTATCAATAGAGGACTCCACCTAGTCCTTGAAAGGTTGGAATGAAGCTAGAACAAAGCCATATAAAGAGAACCTTCAATGGGCATTTTCGGTCAACAACAAAACATGGAGGAAATGAAGTTTTTATTTGAGATTCCTTACCTAGAAGCAAGGGAGAACAATAATATATAGAAATATAAGCTCAAGCTCCTTCAATGGTGGAACTCCATGGCACCGAAATAGTGGTCTTGAAGTTTTGAGAAGGTAGGAATGAAGAGCTTGATGAGACTAAGAGAATGGTGGTGTTTGTTTTTGATTTGGTTAAGTGAGCTAGAAATAACTAGAGATCAAAGATGGAGTTTTGATGGAGGTGGTGTATTACCGTGAGAGAGAGCAAGGAAATGGAGAAGGTGAAGTGTTGGAGACGGTGGGAATGCAAGAAAGAATGAAGCAAATGAGATAAGTCTTACTTTTAGAAGATATTTGTACTTAATAAAGTAAATAGTAACTAAGTAGTCATCTTTTATTTACTTAACACATTAACAAGGGTGGTGAGTCACCACACCTTAAAAACCGGCCCCCAATAGTACTTAGGGGTATTTTAGTCTTTATTTGTCAATTTAATTAATTATAATAACATATGTTACAAACTAGCTTATAAAAGTCACTATTCATAAAAACAAGGCACATAGAAGTGAAAATTTTGATTTCCCATTGATATAGACTTCCAAATGTGATACTATATAGTACACATGTAAATTAAAGAGTAATGATGGACATTTAGCCATTCAAAACTCATTTACAAGACAATTTTTCAAAAATGTGCTTTAAGACTCCTTAAAGCACATTCTGTGTTTTAACTTGTTTTCAAGCTTGGTTTTCTTTGCTAATTGGTTTAATATGTTAATTAGTATATAAATAAGGTCTTGGTAAGTTCATTAGGTCTTAACCAAGCTTATCCCAAGCTTAGAGCACCTTTTGGCTCTTATTGACCTTAAAGCACATTTTGTGTTTTCTATCGTTTAGATTTGTTTACCAATGTTTCTAAGACTCTTTTTAGTCTTAATATACCATATTTAAATGTTTAAACAACATAACTAGGTTTGGGGTATTTCAATCTACCCCCCTTAAAAGAACTTTGTCCCTAAAGTTCACACTTCCACATATCCTAAATATTAGAACACGGGAACACATATCAACAACACTTCCATAACAACGTTAACAACATCTTTACATAACATCGGACACAAGGTCCAAACAACAAAACATCACAACATCATCTAGACTCAGCGGTCTGTAACATAACAACACAACACAGACAATGTATCCAAATACATGTCGTACACACATAACCGAAACGGCTCTACCCCCCTTAAATAGGGGTACGCCCCGTACCCTATACATACAAACACTAAGAAGTAAACAATGACGGGTACTTCGCCTTCATCTTATCTTCCAGCTCCCAAGTGGCCTCCTCCACGTCCTGGTTAGACCAGAGAACCTTCACCAGTCTCACAGACTTATGGCGAGTGTCTCGAGTCTTAATATCCAGAATGCGTATCGGAGTCTCCACTGATCGCATGGTCGGCTCTAAGGTTAGCCTTTCAGGCTGAAGTACATGAGACGGATGAGACATATATTTCTTCAACTGGGACACATGAAATACATCATGTACCTTGCCCAGCTCGGCGGGTAAATCAAGTCTGTAAGCTACCGGGCCGATCCGCTCCGTCACAAGATAAGGCCCCACATATTTCGGGCTCAACTTGCCTTTCTGGCCAAAACAAAACACTCCCTTCATGGGGGATACTCTCAAAAATACCTGATCGCCCACGGCGAACTCCAGGTCACGTCTGCGCACATCTGCGTACGACTTCTGTCTATCCTGAGCTGCCTTCATGTTAGCCCGGATCTGGCGAACTTCTGCCTGAACTTGTTCCAGATACTCTGGTCCTATAATGACCGTCTCACTCGACTCATCCCAGCATAATGGCGTGCGGCATGGTCTACCGTATAATGCCTGGAAGGGAGACATCTTGATCGAAGCATGGTAACTGTTGTTGTAGCTAAACTCGATCAGATGTAACTTATCAATCCAGCTGGTCTGAAAGTCAAGTGCACATGCACGTAACATATCCTCAAGTGTCTGGATGGTGCGCTCACTCTGACCGTCTGTCTGTGGGTGAAACGCTGTACTCAATTTCAGTTCGGTACCCAATGCTTCTCGCGTAGACTTCCAATACCTCGATAAGAATCTGGTATCTCTGTTAGATACAATTGTTTTCGGTACCTCATGATGTCTTACAATCTCTCTGTCAAAGAGTTCTGCCAATTTTGCCACTTTCCAGGTGTCCTTCATCGGTATGAATCGAGCCACCTTGGTCAGTCGGTCAACAATAACCCAAATCATATTCAGACCTCCCCTTGCAGGTGGAAGCCCTACTACGAAGTCCATAGAAATATCATGGAACTTCCACTCAGGCACTGGCATTGGCTGTACCATACCACCAGGCCTTCGGTGCTCAAACTTAACCTTCTGACAAGTGAGACACCTCAACACATAGTCATTCACATCCTTTTTCATTCCAGTCCACCAAAAACATCTTTTCATACCCTTATACATCTTTGAAGCTCTGGGGTGAATCGAAGTAGAACAATGGGATTCACTCATTATGCGCTCCTTCAACTCAGTGCTACTCCTCGGTATACACAATCGACCATTAAGCCTAATCAGCTCATCATCGTGGAGTCTGAAGTCGTACTTCTGACCCTCGAATGTGCCATCAATAAGCTTCTGTCTAATCTCCATCATGTACTGATCCGTCATCTGAGCACTCCACACCTCTTCGACCAAGCTAGAATGAGAGACTAGCGAATGGAGAGAGTGTGCTCGGCGACTCAGTGTGTCAGCTACCACATTTGCCTTACCCTCCTTATATTGCAGATTAATGTTGTAGTCATTTAGAAATTCAACCCACCTTCTTTGTCTCTTGTTCAACTCCTTCTGAGTGAACAAGTACTTTAAACTCTTGTGGTCAGAATAAATCATCACACTTACCCCATACAAGTGATGTCGCCATATCTTCAGTGCGAAGACAATGGCCCCCAATTCTAAGTCGTGGGTAGGGTAGTTCTCTTTATGCTTCTTCAGCTGTCGGGAGGCGTAAGCTACGACCTTCCCGTGTTGCATCAACACACAACCCATACCTCTGCCTGATGCGTCGCAATAGACCTCAAAACCATCTGGACCGTCTGGTAAAGTCAGGACTAGTGCAGATGTCAGAGCATCCTTGAGACTCTGGAAAGAACTCTCACAGTCGACTGTCCACTCGAATGGTGCATCCTTTTTCATCAAGGAAGTCATCGGCTTCGAGACACTGGAGAAGTCCTTCACAAACCTCCTATAATAACTCGCCAGACCGAGGAAGCTCCTGATGTCGGTAACTGTCTTCGGCCTAGGCCAGGTGCGCACTGCATCAATCTTTGCCGGATCAACAGCGATCCCGACCTTAGAAATCACATGACCAAGAAAGGATACTTGGTTCAACCAAAATTCACACTTTGAAAATTTCGCATATAACTGATTCTTTCTCAATGTTTGCAACACACTTCTCAGGTGGCTTTCGTGCTCACCTCTCGATTTCGAGTACACAAGTATATCGTCGATGAAGACTACCACTGACTTGTCCAACTGATCTTGGAACAAGCGGTTCATTAAGTCCATGAACTTGGCTGGTGCATTGGATAACCCAAACGGCATAACTGTGAACTCATAATGCCCATACCTAGTTCTGAATGCTGTCTTTTCAATATCACTATCACGGATAGCAATCTGATGGTATCCGGATCGTAGATCTATCTTGGAGAATACTGATGCTCCCCTCAAATGATCAAATAGATCGTCGATGCGTGGTAAAGGGTAACGGTTCTTCACCGTAACTGCATTCAGCTCTCGATAGTCAATACACAGGCGGAGGCTACCGTCCTTCTTCTTCACGAAGAGGACCGGCGCTCCCCATGGTGAAATGCTAGGGCGGATAAACCCCTTGTCGAGTAGGTCTTTCAGCTGCTCCTTGAGCTCAGTCATCTCTGCTGGAGCCATACGATAGGGCGCCTTCACAATTGGTCCGGTGCCCGGAACCAAATCAATCTCAAACTCAACTTCCCGTGCTGGCGGCATGCCCGGCAGTTCCTTAGGAAATACATCAGGAAACTCCGACACTACCGGCACATATGGGCTAAACTCTGGATCTCTCTCTATGTCCTGGACATAGCAGAGGTATACATCACTCCCTCGTCGTAGTTCACGATACATAGCCATGGCGGTGATGATCTGAGTCGAAGGCTCCCTGGGCCTCTGGCGGTAAGATATTGTAACCCCAGATGGACTCCGAAGAAGCAGACGATGCTCGGCACACAGGATTCTGCCCTTGTACCGCTCCAACCAGTTCATCCCGACAATCACATCAAAACCAAGTCCGTCGAACTCTATCAAGTCGATCGGGAACTCTTCACCTCAGATTCTCACAACAACATCTCGGTGGTAGCGGGTACACCTGATCCGCTCTTTCGACGGGAGAGTGACTAGGAAGTCTGGCATCTCATCACCGTCTAACCCCAGCCTCTTCGCAAAGGATAGCGAAATAAAAGTATGTGAGGCTCCAGAGTCGAACAAGATCGAAGCGTCCACGCCATTGACTGGAAAGGTACCGGTGAGGATTGTGCCGCTCCTGCCGGCTTCTGCCTCATTGCAGACACTCAGTATACCTCCCGTTCCGAGTGCACAGCCTAATTCATTGGCAAACTAATAAGTATTCGGTAACAACACGGTTGACATACTTTAAACAACTCCACTTTATTCATTAACACACTCTTTTTACAACATTCGTTGGCTTATACTGTCGCCATAATTAACACTTACAACATTCTTGTCATACACTGGTTTATCACATCACATAATTATACAAAGCTTAAAACTGTCTGAAGGTCAAATTCAAACGTCCGGGTTTCATGTGTGTGGCATTGATCACTACCGACGGTGCGGTATTCAGTTTGATCTTCCTGATGCCATGGTGTAGCATCCTTGACTGCCCACCCATGATTAACACATCTCCCGATTTCAACACTAGCTTCTTTGCGAGATCAGCACGCTTCTGCTCGCCATACACAAACACTGCGGTATCACCAATGGACCAAGACACCACGGGTACTCTCTTACTTAGAGACTCGGGTGACTCGTCCTTGTCTTGGTGTAACCCTAACCGTCCACCTTTCTGGTAGAAGTTCACAATGCATAGATCTGCTTTCACATTTGGAATTGAATCCGTTTCAACTTGTTGAGCAATTCCCACCGCGTGGTTAACGACCGCGAGGAACTCCTCAGGTATACTTGGTACTGTTGCTCCATCTTCAGCTCACACTTCTTGATATGTCTTGGTGTAAGGGTTCCAGTCCTTACCCATGCACATCATCTTCAATTGCATTCTTGATCCGCTCGGGTATTCGGGTGTGTATAAACCTCCTGGTTTTGCTCCAAGTTCGTCGCATCGTCTGATGATATGGATTTGTGCTTCCGGTGTCAGGTATCCATTTAAGAGTACCATACCTAGTTGGATAACCTGACATTGATCCATTGGAAAGTCGGTGATGCCGATGGTAGTTTCTCAGGGATTGGTGTGGGTGGGATTGGATAACATATATTGAAGGTTCCTTTAAGTTTAGAGTTATCTAATTAGGTGACTTTCACACTATACTTTAATTGTTTACTCATATGGTTGTTTACTTAAACTCACTAACACACATGCATGAAATGCGGTATGCAATTACTTATTTCACTCAATAGTTTAGGCGGTACCTGGTCTAAAAGAGGGCCCTGGCGCCTCAGACCGGTCCACCACATTCAGGGCGGCCTTGCCGGACCCCGACCCCTTCCCCTTCTGGGAATCTGTGTACCTCTGATCTGGGGGTGGCTGATTCGCCGTCTTCGGGCCATCGGTGGTCGCAGTGGCCTTACCCTTCCATTGCCCCTTGGGCCTGTAGTTTCTACTGTTCGGGTTTTGCCAGCACTCATAGTCGCGGTGACCCATCTTCTTGCAGTATCGGCACTGCACATCATTACCCTTGCAGTCCTTGCCGGGGTGGTCTCCGTCACACCACTTGCAGTAATAGTGGCGCTCCGGTCCGAGCCCGTGCTAGCTGCTAACACATCACAACTCAGTACACACTTACAAGTCAATACACACACTAGATTTTGGTATTGAAATTTTGTTAATTACCCTTGGGTGGGTAAGAACGTAGGGGCTTGGGCATACGCATAGGGAGCTGCAAGAGGCTCCTCAGCAGTGGTGTCTGGTCTGGCCTTGCCACCCTGTTGCTGTCCTTTCTGGGACTGGGGGTATGCTTCTTCTTCTTTCCTCCCATTGCCCTTGCGTGCCTTGGCCCTCGTTCATGGCCTTGCGCTTGAGCGCACTCTCCTCGTCCCTCAGACGGACGGTGATCTCCACAATTGCAGCGGCATGGTAGCACTCCTATATTTAGGGTGTCAGTTATGCCCCGCCAAACAAATTCACATCACATTAACACATTGTACATACTTATTCACATCACACTGTAGTCCCATTACCTGCAAAGTATATCCAGTTGGCCCCATGCCATAGCGTAGGCGGTAGCTCAGTCCGTTGTAGAAACGGTTCACAAGAATCCGGTCTGAGTAACCCAGATCCGGTAGCAGGTGGATAAGTCCGATGAAGGCTGAGTAGTACTCATCTATCGTCATCTTATCCCCTTGCCTCAGATTGTCCAGCTCCAGGCGCTTGGCCTCTTGCACTGTATCGGGTAGTATTTGGCTCGCAGCAGAGCCGTGTACTCCCTCCACTGAAAGGTCGGGTCAGCCACTCTGCCCTCCCGTACTAGCTTCCACCAGCTCTGTGCCGAACCCTTCAAGTAGTATGCAGCAAGTCGAACCTTGACCTCCTCAGGCACCGCTAAGGTCTCGAAGGCGGTCTCCATCTCGGAGATGTACGCCTCCAGCTTACGAGGGTCGGTCTCTCCACTAAATGATGGTGGCCTCAGATCAGCCAACGCCTTGACCCAGTTGGTCTCACGTGGCGGTGGCGGTGGTGGTTGAACTCCGGGTTTGCCCTGCTGCATCGCAGCTACCAACTGGGGTACCATCTGGGCTACGGCGGCTGCTACTGCCTCAGCCATAACCTGAGCCGTAGTATTCTCGCCCTGGTCACCCGTATCTCCATTGCCGTGTCCACGGCCTCTACCTCTCGGTCGACCTGACATCTGAATTCACATGAACATTCATTAGCAATATGCTTGCACACTTATCGGTCCAACGGTTGTAACGTTTTCCCGACTAAGGTATTCCCACACATTTAGTGGTTAACCTTTCCATAACTGTTCACTTAGGTAACTGTAGTAGGTTTCCTAACTCGGTATATCCTAAGCTCGTATTCTAGTCATCAGAGCGATACTTCGCTTGATACCACTTTTTGTAACACCCCTACTACGCACATAACATTACTTGAAATCGCAGCGGAATTTAAACAACTAAACAGTAACTAAACGATTGGTGCTACAACGCCGTCAACCACCCACGTGGTTAACAAGGCTGAATAAATACAAGTGTACGGTCTGATGATCAGACTCCCGAGCATAGAACTAATAACCATATACAAACACAATACCGAGTATTTACTTACATCCTTCACTGTAAACTATCACTGTAAACTGTTCACAACCAAAATACATAATGCCACGGGAGCACAGGTGCATCCCGGGCCCAACATCCAAAAGTAATCAAAAGTAAACCTGCATCCTAGAATCTAAAGCCATTCCGCTTCTTCGATCCTCATCCTGCAGTATAAGAAATATGGAGCCCCCGAGGGGGTCAGCAACCCTTGGCTGGTATGGTTAACGCGCAGCCCATCGGCTACCGGGATACGCGCAACTAATTGTCATGGACATGGCATTCATTTTAAAACACACAACTTATACATATATCATAACATGGGTATTGTACACAACATCACACACATCACACAAGAACAATTCCTTTTAGGAAGAGAACCAACACAGTTAGTCCCCATAGAGAGCCTAGAGAATGTTGCCAGCTCATGCTAAGCTCGTTACATAACTCGTTACCGTCCTGTTAGATTGAACGGATAACTTAACACAAGGTGCCTCGGATATAGTGATCCAAGCACACCGAACAACACATAGTATGCCCCTGTGGCCCGACGTGAGTCAGTAAAATAGCCTTGGTTAAGCTAAAGGGAAGGTTGGAAACCAAATTGGAGAACAACCATAACATACGAGAGAATCGAACCGGTTATGACATCGACTCCCATACTCACACGCGTGGCCGGAACAGACCGGACTCCTCACTTCCCCCGTTAGCACTTGTTAGCAGTTCATTATTGAACTCAATACACAATTCACAATAATAGGTCAAGTCTTGTTAACACACACAAGGGAAGAGAGAGTCATACTTAACAACATAATAATATTTAACAACTGTAAACTCTTTACATGGTTTAATCTTACAAAGTCATAAACACACAGAAAACAAACAACACACAAGCCGGTGTAAACCGGTAGGCAACAGACTGCAAGAAAACCATACCTTGGTCCTTGCTTCGATTTGTTTCCACCGTAGGTCACTCCTATACATGATTAATAACGTCGGTTAATTAATTTATTTAACCTCAAATTTACTAAATGTTTAACATGATTATATGACATGTTTTAATGTCTTAACTTAATTTGATTACCTACATTATACCCCCTAGGGTTTATTACTTAAGCCATTCTGTTTGTTTTTTTTTTTACAAGTTTAGGTCCGACCACCTTACCGACCGACCTTACACAAGGTCGGTCCATTCCAGAACACATTACCGTCAAATTTTCTCTACTCCGACCACCTGTTAAGTTCGGTCGCTGTTCGGTCCATTCCCGAGAGTTTCTTCCCTTTGAAAATTCAGGCCCGACCGAACTTGCCAAGTCCGGTCCCATGTTCGGTCGATTCCAGAAACTTAATTCGTACACAAAATACAAGCCCGACCGACCTTGCAAGTCCGGTCCCCAAGGTCGGTCCATTCCAGAAACCAATTCTCGCAGGGTAAACTGGGCTCGACCGACCTTGGCAAGTTCGGTCGCAAGGTCGGTCTGCTCCAGACCCTTATTTTCCATTGCCATTCAACTCCAAACTTCTCCTAAGGCCTCCTAATGTTTTCTAACATCATTTGGTACACTTATATCCACATACAACATCCATGAAACTCATTATCTATCACCTTAAACACTTACTCATTTCATACCGAAATTCCTAACACTTATGTTATTTCCTCCTTAGTTTTCCAAGTGGTGTTTCATACCTATGATAACTACTATCCCAAAATGCTTTCTCCTCATTTTAACAACATCTCCCAAGCATCATTTCTTACCACTTAAACCCTAGTTGATGTCTAAGTCCCTTTGTTTACCTAGAACACCTTAAGACATTATTTCTCCTCTTGTAAAATACTTAAGCATTTCCAACATTTCTAGTTCACCAAACCTTATGTAAACACTTAGAACTTCTTACCTAAATTTTGACATGGATTCTCCTAGAACATTACTAAGCCAAAACACATTATTTTCTCCATTAAGCACACAATAACACCTAAATTCACCAAGAACACTCTCACACACAAAGTTTCACCAAATTTACACTACATCACAATATAGTGCATAATTTAAATTTCATGGCACTTAGGCCCTTAAAATGCATGGCTCTTAGTCCCTTAAAGTGCATAACTCTTAAACACTGAATTTCCACAATATATATGCCTTTGACCTGCAAATACATACAACAACACATATGTCCTTTTACTAGTCTCCTTGAGAACATTTCACTAAGTCATTTACCATTTGCTCTTTAGGTAGTTTTAACAAGCATTATAAGCTCATTTCTCCTAAGGCATTAAACTACATTAGGTTAGCATATTTACCTCTTTTCACACAAACTTCTTTCTTGTTTCCTTGTTTAAAATCGGCTAGGTATTTGATTCCTTGTCAACTACTAAACAATATACAAGCAATGTAATGAGTATACAAGCTCCAAGCTTAAACTCATTGTAAACCCTAGTTTCACATTGTTTCCAAAAACATTAAGATAGTTGTTTTACCTTAGCACTTGAAGAGAGTTTGAATATCTATCAAGAGAGGACTCCACCTAGTCCTTGAAAGGTTGGAATGAAGCTAGAACAAAGCCATATAAAGAGCACCTTCAATGGGCATTTTCGGTCAACAACAAAACATGGAGGAAATGAAGTTTTTATTTGAGATTCCTTACCTAGAAGCAAGGGAGAACAATAATATGTAGAAATATAAGCTCAAGCTCCTTTAATGGTGGAACTCCATGGCACCGAAATAGTGGTCTTGAAGTTTTGAGAAGGTAGGAATGAAGAGCTTGATGAGACTAAGAGAATGGTGGTGTTTGTTTTTGATTTGGTTAAGTGAGCTAGAAATAACAAGAGATCAAAGATGGAGTTTTGATGGAGGTGGTGTATTACCGTGAGAGAGCAAGGAAATGGAGAAGGTGAAGTGTTGGAGACGGTGGGAATGCAAGAAAGAATGAAGCAAATGAGATAAGTCTTGCTTTTAGAAGATATTTGTACTTAATAAAGTAAATAGTAACTAAGTAGTCATCTTTTATTTACTTAACATATTAACAAGGGTGGTGAGTCACCACACCTTAAAAACCGGCCCCCAATAGTACTTAGGGTATTTAGTCTTTATTTGTCAATTTAATTACTTATAATAACATATGTTACAAACTAGCTTATAAAAGTCACTATTCATAAAACAAGGCACATAGAAGTGAAATTTTGATTTCCCATTGATATAGACTTCCAAATGTGATACTATATAGTACACATGTTAATTAAAGAGTAATGATGGACATTTAGCCATTCAAAACTCATTTACAAGACAATTTTCAAAAATGTGCTTTAAGACTCCTTAAAGCACATTTGTGTTTTAACTTGTTTTCAAGCTTGGTTTTCTTTGATAATTGGTTTAATATGTTCATTAGTATATAAATAAGGTCTTGGTAAGTTCATTAGGTCTTAACCATGCTTATCCCAAGCTTAGAGCCCCTTTTTGCTCTTATTGACCTTAAAGCACATTTTGTGTTTTCTATCGTTTAGATTTGTTTACCAATGTTTCTAAGACTCTTTTTAGTCTTAATATACCATATTTAAATGTTTAAACAACATAACTAGGTTTGGGGTATTTCAGTTACCACCATATGTGGTAGTACGAGTATTATTGAATGGTTTGGAAAATCCAATATTATTTTACCTAAGGGAACAAAAATATGCATTAAAAATGCATTTGTTCCAGCATGTCTCAAAGAACCTGTTGAGTTTCACTGATTTAAGCTGGAATGGTATCACATTCAGATGAGAATAAAGGAAATGTTGAATATTTTGCATCAGGAAAGTGATAGCTGGAAAAGGTAAATTTTGGAAAAGCTAGTTGTTATTTCCTATAGGTTTTACCTTGTGTATATTAATACAACTGAAATATATGTTGTAGAAAAATTGAAATCCTTTGATGATTTCAAAACTTGGCATGACCGGTTATGCCATCTCGATTCAATCATGATGCGAAAAGTTATGGAAAGTTCATGTAGTCACATGTTGAAAAACAAAAGTTTTCTTCAACTGAATTTTTTTTTCATGTATTGCTTGTTCTCCAGGAAACTAATTATAAGGCTATCACCAATTAAACTTGAGACAAAGTTGATTGCTTTTCTTGTACTCAGGTGATACATGTGGACTTATCCATCCACCATGTTGAGCATTTAGATATTTTCTAGTTTGATAGATGCATCAACCAAATGGTCACATGTTAGCTTATTATCAAGCCGTAATATGACATTTGAAAGGTTATTGGCTCAGATGATTCGATTGCAAGCAAATTTTCCTGATAATCAAATCAAGTCCATACGCATGGACAATGCTGATGAATTCACCTCTAAGGCCTTCAATGACTATTGCATGTCCATTGAATTAACTATTGAACATCCAGTAGCTCATGTTCACACCCAAGATGGTTTGGCAGAATCTTTGATCTAACATCCGCAATTAATTGCAAGACCGTTTCTAACGTGATCAAAACTCCCGGTATCTGCTTGGGGACATGCTATATTACATTACCTTGATTCGCATTAGGTTAACAAGCCATAATAAGTTGTTACCATTGCAAATGATTACGGGTCAAGAACCAAATATCTTCGATCTGAGGATTTTCGGTTGTGCGGTATAAGTTCCTATACCTCCACTACAAAGAACCAAAATGGGGCCTCAAAGAAGAATGATAATATATGTTGAGTTTGAATCTGCTTCGATTACTAGATATCTCGAGCCAACAACTAGGGATTTGTTTACAGTCGATTTGCTGACTATCATTTTGATGAGTCACATTTCCCACTGTCTGGGGGGAGAAAATAAGTAGTTGATAAAGAAGATTACATGGAATGAACCGTCATTACTGCATTATGATCCCCACACTAATCAATGTGAACTAGATGTTTAACATATTGTTAATCTCCAAAGGATGGCAAACCAATTGTCTGATTCAATTACTAACCCAAATTAGGTGACAAAGTCATATGTGTCACCAGCAAATGCTCTAGCTAGAATTGATATCCAAGGAGAACAGATTGCTAATGAGTCTAACACACGTGTAAAGTGTGGTAGACCAGTCAGTTCCAAGGATAAAAACCTTCAAAAATGAAAGGGAGCATGCCTTAAAGATGGTGTAGGTGAGAAAGGTGAGACTCTTGAAGAGTCTGTAGACATGATAGTTGCTGAAATCCAGAAAAATTAGGTACCTGAAATGAATATTGATAATAAAGAGATCTCGATCAACTATGTCATGAATTGAATACGATGGAACCGACATGAAATAGACGTCGATGAAATTTTGCATATAATGCAGTGCTACAAGTTAAGAATGATGAAAAGGTCATAAACCAAAGTCTGTTAAAGAATGCAGACAAAAAAATGATTGGTCAAAATGGAAAGATGCTATTGGAGTAGAATTAGACTCACTTCAAAAACTTGAGGTTTTTGGACCAGTGGTTCATACACCCAATAAGATAAAACCATTGGTTAAATGGGTGTTTGTGCGAAAATAAAACGAGAATAATGACATTGTTAGATACAAAGCTCATCTAGTTGCACAAGGTTTTAGTCAAAGACTTAGTATTGACTATGAAGAAACTTATTCCCAGTTATGGATGCCACAAGTTGTAGATACTTGATTAGTTTGGTAATCCAAGAAAATCTTGAGTCAGTTCAAGGGATATGGTTACAGATTATCTATATGGATCGCTTGATAGCGACATTTATATGAGGCTACCAGAGGGATTTAAATTGCCTAAAACATTTAAATCAAGCCCTATAGAAAAATTCTCTATTAAATTTAATAAATCCCTCTACGGACTAAAGCAGTCAGGTTGTATGTGGTATTATCGCCTTAACAAATTCTTGCTTAAGAAGGCTATAAAAATGTCTTGACTGTCCCCTACATATTCACAAAGAAAAGAGGATATGGGATCGTTATAATTGCAATCTATGTTGATGGCCTCAACATAATTGGAACGCCTGCGGAACTCTAACAAGTTGTTGAATATTTGAAGTCAGAATTTTAGATGAAAGATCTTGGTAACACAAATTCTACCTTGGACTGAAACTTGAGCATTCGCCAAGTGGGGTATTGAAGCATCCTAATGGTTGTTAGGTCCTTAGATGTAACCAAGGATCCATTTAGACCCAGTGAAAGTGACGAAGAGTTACTTGGTCCTAAAGTCTCATATCTAAGTGCTATTGAAGCATTGATGTACTTACTTGACCTAATATAGAATGCTTAGTAAATCTATTAGCAAGATATAGCGTTGCTCCAACAAAGAGTCATTGTAATGGTGTTAAGCATGTACTTTGTTATCTTCAAGGTACAATGGATATGGAGTTATTCTTTCCAAGATGCCTAATTCTAGTCTAGTAGGTTATGTTGATGCTGACTACCTATTTGATCCCCACAACGCAAGGACACAAACATGTTATGTATTTACTCATGGAGGTACAACCATAACATGGAAAACTATAAAGCAAATGACTATCACCACGTCCTTCAATCATGTAGAAATTCTAGCAATATACGAAGCTAGTCGAGAATGTGTTTGGTTCAGGTCCATAATCCAGCATGTACAAGAGACATGCGGCCTATATTTTGATCAAAAAATTCTATAATATTATATGAGGACAATGCTGATTGTATAGCTCGGATGAGAGATGGGTACATCAAAGGAGATAAAACGAAGAACATACCATGAGCTTCAAAAGAATGGAAAAAACAATATACAACCAATCCGCTCAAGCGAGAATTTGGCAGAGACATTCACCAAGTTGCTTCCCTACTTCAATTTTTGAAAAGTTAATTTGTAAAATTGGACTATGCAGATTCAAAGATTTGAATTGACATTTAGTCTAAGGGAAGAATTTATGATTGCACTCTTTTTTTTCCTTTAGTCATGGTATTTATCCCATCGGATTTTTCCAGACAAGGTTTTTAACAAGGCAATCAATGTCAAACATTCAAGGAGGAGTGTTACAAATAGTGAATGTCCATAATTACCCTAGTTATTAGGGTTATTCCTTCCTTTCTATATAAATAGAGGCTCTTGTACACACTTGTTAAGTAATCAAAAATTGTATTATCGTTCTACCGTTCTATGTTCTCTCTCATTTCTAACATGAACTTAGTATTAGAAAATTATCATCCCCGTAAGAGGCAGTAACAGAGAAATTGTCTTCAACTGGACCAAAAAATGATCAAAAGAGGGCAAAATTTGGCGCCTTGGTTAAGTCCAATATTGTGTCCCTTAGTTCATACCTATGACTATAGATACATAGATTTATCACTCATACCTTTAGAAATTTTCAAATGGCATCATTAAAATGAGAGTCAATCTGTACTTTTTTGTCAGATACTAGATTATAGATTTTTAGTAACAACAAAAAACCGCTACCCAAATTCAAAATTGTTACTAATTTAATTTATCGTAACGACAAAAGTCGTTACATGTGATAGTGTAACCAGAGATCATTTTATTTATTGTGACGACTTTTATTTGTTACTAAAAGTTATATCATTACTAAAAATATGATTTTGTAATAAGTATATCGTTCTTGTAGGCTCAAAATTTTTTAAGGCTTTAATAATATCTTTGGTAACGTAGTACTTGTCACTAATAACAATTATGATAACGATATTAAATCATTACGAGAAACTTTATAACTAAAAATTTAATTTTTACTATACATAGATAAATGCATAAAAAGGATGAAGCTAGGATTTTTACTTTAAGTGTCTCAAAAATATATTTTTAACTAGGTACAAAATAAAGTGAAAAAAACGTAAGGAGAATTATGATTACTATAAAATTAACCAACCATTTATGTAATTTGCTAAATGTTTCACAGTGATAACTACTCTCAAACTTGATTGAGGGTCTTCTTATTTTAACCTCTAATTATACTGAAGGGATGCTTATTACTTGACTAGTCCCCACTTTGTTCCAACTTGTTACTTGAGGTGTAAAATTAGAAAAATTAGAAAATAATATTATATATAAGAAAATTAACAAACTAATTTGATATTTATACAAAAATTAATTTTGTGTAACATACCGAATACAAAAATATGAAAAAAAAAAACTAAACTCATTTTTTATAGAGCCATATTTTGAGGTGTTGATATTTAAAGGTGATTTGATTTCTTTTTTAAATCCTTCTTATTCGCACGTTTGTATGTAAACGTTAACATAATCACAAAGATGAGCACGAAAATGTTCCTCGTTCAGGACTAATTAGGTTTTACACCTAACTTCCCTCCCCTTTTTGTAATTAGTATTTAAATGTGTGTTTGAGTTAATTAGGTAGATATGTTAACTCTTACTAAACCACTAGACCAGGCCCATTAGGGCCCAATGTTATTATTGTCCGATTTGTAGCCCAACGCCTGATATTTGTACTGTATATATTTTTTACAATGTTCTAGTACCTTGTATACTAGTCTATAAATACATCAGTTCCCTATAGTGATAAATGCACAACAGAATACAATTCTATCTACTGTTTCATTGGCTCATGTTCTAAATTACTTTATGGTATAAGAGCCTTTACGGCCTGAACCTCTCCCTTTTTTATCTCATGGCGTCTTCCATCTCTACTTCATCCGATGACAATAATTAGCACACAAAGTGTTCGACGAAAAGTCTCAATCCACATTCTGCACAACCATCCACACAATCAATTATGTCAGTTGCAGCAAATTTAATCAAGCTAACAGAAGAGAATTTTCGTATATGGAAAAGTGTCATTCTCACCTTCTTGAAAGGTACAGATCTGTATAAGTTTGTTGATGGAACCTCTGAATGTCTTAACTCCATCTCCAATCCCTCCGAAGCTGCAAAATGGAATCAACAGGATCAGTTAGTCCTCAGTATATTATTCACCTCTCTATCAGAGTCTATTCTCGGCCAGGTTGTAAACATGACAAAATCTGCTCAAGTATGGATCTATCTCTATGACACTTTTTGTAACACCCCTCTCCATAATCACGATATAATCTCTCACGTAGCAATAAATAAAACGTCTCACAGCGGAAAATAACCAACAATTACAAAACTCACTCGGGTGTCACCGGCCATTACTCGCCCATGCGAGCAACGTAGCCAAACTACATCCAACTTCCAAAATAAACAAACTGCTAACCGCAGTGATAACGAGAAATTCCTATACATCATACTAAATCCATAAATCATAAACATCGACAAGTGAGCGTCTACCCAAACCTGAAAATACACAACCTTACCATAAGACCATACATCATCTTCATTGCTATACAACATCTCCAATTAGTAGCAAAAGCAAAACTCCAATTACTCTGTACCTGCTCTTCAGCTCCGACAATGATCAACAACCTGTAATGGTGTAGTATCAGCGATAGACGCTGAGTATGCCGGGTCTGGACCCTAATGGTCACTTGTCATTTTAACCATCTTGTTATTAGATTGGTTTCATGCTTTACCATTTCACAGATATATTCAATACTGTAATAAACATGCATAATAAATTTAACCATCCATCCAAATATCCATAAACATTCAACCATCCATCCAATTATCCAAACATTCATTTAATATTCCATACAGCATTTGTATATCGAACGTATCGAGTAATAACAATATAACGTACAATGTACATTCGCCGTAGCGTACAGTTTTCATATTTAATTTACCTTAGCCTTGTAGGCTCCATCCAACCATCAACACACAATGAAATAACCACAAGTATAACCAATGAACAACAAAGCGAAACAACGAGAATAATATAAGTATTAAGTCTCGTCCATGGTATTGTTCGCCACTGTATAAGTCTCAATTGTTTTAGTTGTTCAGTTATACCTAGTGACAATGTCTCGTTAAAACGACATGTCTCTAGTTACCCATATATTATGGCGGGTCACCCACGGCAGTAGCCACTCCAACGGTAGAGTCTCCGACCAACGAGCCATTCTAGCTCACGGGAAATTTTCTTGATACTTACGGACCCGTACGCGGACATCCTGGTATCGTTTTTGTGATCACAGCGCGCACCAAGAGCCACATCCTCTTGGCTTTACTTCCATTCCTTTAATTAATTAATTATACCATCGCATCGCATTACCAAATTTTCTAACACAGCAGACTAAGGTCATTAGTCCAATCCGGAGTCTGTAAACTCGGGATCCAGTGTTAGATACGAGAGCAGCGTATAGAAAAGGCCAATGCTCCGTACAAAAGTCTCAGATAATATGTATATGTTATTATCATAGTGCTACAACGTTTTACTTACGTTCCTTATATCTCATATAAGATAGCACCATAGCCGCTAGTTCGTTTTATATATTGGTTCATATATACGAACGATACTGTTAACTCAACAACAGTAAATAATAAGCAGCTATAAATATACAATTCATGCATATTAATTAACACATTCAGACAATCAATCTTGTCACAGATCACACAGAAGTCTGAACTGAGGAAGCCCTCAAGACAATCAGAGACACATAACAACATACAAGTTATATCAACCAAATCCGAGCCCAAGGAGCAACCTTAGGACACTCGGATCAAACCCCTTTACATACCGTTCACCCTGATCGTATTATGGTGGAGTATGAATCAACAAGATCCTATGCTCCGTGTAGTCCGCTAGCTCGTCGAGCGTCTTGTCAGAAGTATAATCTAAAAGGTATTAAAACTATAAGTCAATCTCCATGATTAACTACATCCGGTATTTCCGAATAATAAGTAACCCCGACAGTTCACCCTGTTTTCTACAGTTGTTTGTTACGGGTTTCTCTAAAACAGTCGGTTTTTTGTTACTTAAAACCCATACGTCATATTTTTCAACTATAAGTTTAATTCGTTATATTTCTTTTTAATCTTATCCTCCCATTTAATTTAGGTACGTAACCAATAGTTGCATGTATTCATGCATGATTGTATTATATCATTATTTTTTTGTATTGTATCCAAAACTCATAAACTTATAGTTCATAACTATATTTTTTTTTTAAATAACCACCATCACTAAATCATATGGTTCTCAACCAAAATATATCCACATTATATACATTATCCTTGTGTATGTATATATTTACCACGTAGGTAACTCCCATGAGTTTAATAAACTCTTGTATTTTATGTTACATTTGATCATCTTCTTTTAGATGATTATTCCCATTAGTTGTATTATATCATACAACTTGTATTAAGATTATTATCCTAATATTATGTAACATTTTATGTTGTATAATTACAACTCCTAAGGTTTATTCAATAAATACCTTAGTTTATAAATTCCCTTTATTTATAGTTTGTCACATATTTTATGTGAGTACCCTTCCTTATATTAATTCCACCTAAACCATATAATTGTTGTAACATTTATAACATTATAGACCTTAGTCTAAAATTCATTTCCCACTCTTATTAACTCGGTATAGCCCTTAACTTTATTTAAATCCATTTTGACCACAAACATTATGTAATGTTATACCATATACTAATATCATACTATGTGATATTTTTTATTCCCTTTAACCTATAACCTATAGTTTTTATACAAAACTATTTATTATTGTCTCTCAGGCACCATAAGAAAATCTTATTCTTTCCATAAACCATAGTTTCCTTAATTACAAAATCACCCTTAATTCATACCATGTTATATATTCCATTTAATATAACATTTCTAACTTATAAAAGAGTATAACCTATGGTTATTTTGTAAATCTGAACAGCCCTTGTGCTATTCTATAATTGCCATTTGGCCCATTTATAACACATAGTTTCATAATTCATTAAAACTA
Source organism: Limonium bicolor (assembly GCA_023374045.1). Lineage (NCBI taxonomy): Eukaryota > Viridiplantae > Streptophyta > Magnoliopsida > Caryophyllales > Plumbaginaceae > Limonium > Limonium bicolor. The sequence goes on along the minus strand of CM041778.1, from coordinate 164,838,526 downwards.
TATATTATACATATGTCTTAATAAACACTCTTATATAATTCTAAAAATCATCAAATTTCTCCAAAGGGTTATTATTACCTTTATTAACCCATATATAATCGGTATTTACTATACCACCTCATATATTTCTCCAAAGTGTCATAATGACATAGTAACTATATATTATACATATATAGTTTGTTTTAATTCCAAAAACATTCCAATAAATTCCTAAAAATTCCTAATAGCCCATGGGTGTTTAAAATACCATTGTACACCCTTTATTTTCGGTAATAACATATTTACCACACATGTTATAAAATATTACCATAAGATACTTATCTTATTATACAACCTTAAATAAGTTATTTAACTTATCTTATTTGGTCAAAACCTATCATATGGTCAAGGTTGACCTCCTTAATATTTCCTTGACCATTAATTTCTAGTAATTACGGTTTGCACCCAACTTTCTAGAAATCATCATTTAACCCCAAAACTTTATAAAATCTATAAACTTATTTTAACTCCTTTTTAACTCTAATTTTCATCCTTATCATTCTATAGTCCCAAAATTTAATTTAATTAACTATAACCCCTCATTCTTTCGGTAATCTATAAATAACAACTAAACTTAAATAAAAGCTTGTAAATGCATAAATAAATGGCCTAAAATACATGGCCTTATTACAAACATTGGCTTGCAAAATAAATTACACATAAATGTCCCAAAAATGCTTATAAATCTCGGCTCACCATATAATTTTCATTTATTTACCAAACTTCCACATAATGTCTTAAATTTGACATTTATGCTTGTTTAATTAGTTATAAAATTTATAAACATTCCTTAAACATTTTAAGGTCAAACAAGACCTTATTTTTCTCCTTCACTCATGACAATTTAATTAGAAGTGGTTTAAGAACATATTAACTTAGCAAAGTTAATGTTAAGTGATTTATACCTTGATTTAACTTAGGTAGATCCTTGTTTGGATTCGCCACCTTAAGGAGAATTTCTCCAAAGCTTCTCTTACATTTTCAAACAGAAAACAAGGCCTAGTTAGTCTCCAAGCAAGATCTAACCATAAGAAGTAATTAAGTCATGAAAATCATGGATTTTTACCTTAGATCTTCAAGCTTGATATAGATCTACTTCGGCCCTATTTTCCAGAAGAGAAAGAGTATCAAAACACTCTCAAGAACAAGGTATAAACCGTGGTGAATTAGCTTGGAAGATAGCTAAGTTTTACCTTGTTTAAGATGCCAAAAATGCTGTTTTTGGCTTGGATCTAGCTACTCCTTGTAGATCTTGGTATACCAACTGAATCTACATGAAAAGGAGAAGAAAATAAGGCTAGGGAATAGCTAGACAACAACAAGCTGCCTTGTTATTAGGTTTTACCTTGGAAAATGCCTTAAAAAGGGGTGTTCCTTTGGATCTCGGCCACCCTTGCTCCAAATGGCTAACCAACTGATTGAACATGTAAATATGAAGATTATGAGTGTATAAACTCACAAAAATCAGAGGAAGAAAATCGGATGAAGAGTAGAGAAGCTTAAGGTATGTTTTTACCTTAAAATGAGATTTTGAGCAACCTTGGTCTCTAAACTTGTTTCATTCGAATTTGATTGATGTTATAACCTTATAACACTGAGAATAAGCCATAGGAAGTGATTAGTCACGAGATCTAAGCATAGGTGGTGAAGAGATGAAGAAAAAGAGCCAAAATAAGCCTTAAACCATTACCTTAGGAGCTTTGGAGTTAGATCTACCTTCCTAACTCAAGAACCACGGTTTGGAGAGTTTGGAAACTCAAGGAGCTCGGTTGGAATGAGCTGGAGTCGTTGGAATGGAGCTAGGAGGCAAGAATGATTGAAAATGAGCATTATTGAATGAAAAAGCACTTTTGGACTATATTATGATTTGTAATGACTAATGAGTCATCAAGGGATATAATGGAGCTGGCATCGATAATGGAGGGGAAGGCTGGCCTCACACGATTTTGTGGGCTGGTGGAGTCAATAATGGAGCCTAAAGGAGTGTATAAACTAATAAAAGGCAAAAAGTAAGCCTTAATTAAGGGGACAAGTGGAGTCTTGTTTATTAAGCTAGTAAGTGACGAAATTGACTCCCCAGCCTGTGTATGTCGACCTCATGTGGTCCAAGGGGTCAAACTTTGACCTCTTGACCATTCTTAGTCAATGTTGACTCAGCGGGCCCCCTTTTAGGGTTTTATTAATATTTTAATATTAAATTTGTAAAAATTGTAAATTCTGGAATTAAATTCCTTACATGTTATAATATGATATTTATCATTTAAAGGTATTTATAACCTTTTATCCCAATTAAAACCAATTTAGGAGACAATTACACAAAAACGTGTTTTAAGGAGTTTTAGTGCACATTTGTGTCTCACGGTGTTTCTGAGCTTGGTTTTCTTTTACAACGGTTTTGTCGTGTTCCTTACATGATATTTGATCATGGTATCCATTTTATATCATTTAGAGGTCATTAGACCTTTAAGGTTTCTTAGAGCACATTTTTGCCCTTTTTGACCTTGAAGCATGTAAATGCTTTTTATTTTGTTGGAGTGTTGTCCAACGATTGTATGTTTAGTAATGTGTTAATATACTTAGGACAAATTTTTAGATCCTAAGAAGTTCATTTGGGTATTTATTTACCCCTAACGGTCAAAGGGTGCAACATCTGATTTGTGTTGACCACTGTTGTTCTCAGTGACTTTTAAGGCATATTTAGGCCTTAATTAATGTGATTAAATATTTAATCCATTTTTAATAAGTTTGGGGTATTTCACTTTTGCTGCAACTACAAATTCCCAAATTGGCCAACTACACCTACAACTTATTCCATCACAAAAACCCTCTGAATCAATTACATTCTATTACAATCGTGTAAAATCCTTGATCGACTCTTTTGCCATTACTGGCCACATTGTGACCAGCAGAGAATTTAGAGTTACCTCCTAAAAGGCCTACCCAGGGAGTATTCACTCTTGTCTCCATTGTTCTTACCTGATCTGACCCTTGTACTCCCTCTCATATCTATAGCTTTATGCTCTCCCTTGAAAGCTGGCTCCAACAACACCCAGACACTGTTTCTGATGTTACTTTCAACTCCACTACATACATCTCTACCAGCAATTAGTGAGGTAAAGGATCAAACACTAGATTTGGTGACTCTAGGGGTCGGGGTTCTACTTCTACAGGAAGGGGCAAATCAAATTCATCATTCAATCAAAACAACAGATCCAACTCATCTGCGGCTTTTTAGATTCTAGGCCTCAGTGCCAGATCTGTTTTAAAAGAGGTCATGATGTCTTTATTTGCTACAACCATTTCAATCAAAACTATTAGCCAAAACCACCTTCCACAATAACTGCCAATGCTACTAGCACCAATACCTCAGGATGGCTTGCTGATATGCTGCTAGCCATCACTTCTCTAGAGATTTCTCAAAACTCATTCCACAGTGAAGACTACACAGGACTATATATTATTGCTTTGGGAGACGATTCTACTCTACCTATCCAGAATCAAGGCCATGGTACCTGTCTGTTTTTCCTCACTCATTTCTCTCCAAAATATTATACACTCTCTGGCCCTAAACAAACATCCTATTTTTGTGAGCAAGTTTGCCTTGATAATCATGCATTTTTTGAGTTTTATGCACCCATGTGCTTGTGAAGGATCTGTCTACTAAGGCGATTCTTCTCAAAGGGCTATCTAAAGATGGTGTCTACTTCTTCTCACCAGAACATATCCAGCCTCTAGCCTCAACTACACTGTTGCTGCCCCTACCTCCACTTGGCATCAGAGACTTGGCCAACCAAGCTCATCCATATCTAGTTATACTATCAATAATGTTCAATTTCCTGTTTCTAAGGTTGTTGTTTCTGAATTATGCACTGCTTGTACTAAAGGAAAATGCATGCACTCCCTCACTTGCCCAGCCCTACTAGATATAAAAAATTTTGACTTACTGTTTATAGACCTATGGGGTCCTGCTTATCACACCTCTCATGATTGATAACACTATTTTTTGCTTATAGTTGATGACTACTCTTGTTATACATGGCTTTTTCCCTTGAAACAGAAATCTGATGTTACTTCATTTTTTACCACTTTTCTAAATCTGGTTACAACTCAATTTGCAACAAAAATAAAAGTTATACAAACTGATGGAGGGAGAATTCAAACCCCTCACGCCTCTTCTCACCACCCATGGCATAAACCACCATCTCACTTTCCCCCACTCCCATCAACAAAATGGATCTGTTGAGTCCAGGATTAGACACATTGTTGATGAAACTCTATATCTTTGTCCCAAGCTAAACTACCTCTCTCTTTTTGGTCATATGCTGCCAAAACTACAAGCTATCTCACTAACAGGCTTCCCACCAGATGATTAAACCTTGCTACACCTTATGCCAAACTCACAACAAACAACCCTATCTCTCTCATCTTAAGGTATTTGGGTGCAGCTACGGGCCCAACCTTCGGCCTTACAACACCCACAAACTTTCTTTCAGATCCAATGAGTGCATTTTCCTTGGTTATTCCCATAACTCTACAGGCTACCTCTGCTATGACTTTCCAAATGACAGACTATATACATCTAGAGATGTCAATTTTATGGAAACTTCCTTTTCTTTCTCCTACACAAAAAAACCCACTTCATCAACCATTCATCCTACATCAGCCCTCATACTAGCCAGTTCTAACCTATTTCCCTCCTCCATTTCCCTCTTCCCCAAATCAACCAACAGTCCCACCCCAATCCCCAATATCAGAACCCCCTTAATTAATCAATCACTCCCCCTCACTCCCTTACTCTGTTTCCCCTTCTCCACCACAAGAATGCCTCAAGCTTCAGCCTACACACCTCATGATCACTAGAGCCAAGACAAACTCCCTAAAACCTAAAATTCATATAGATGGTACCATCCCTTGGATAAACCAAACCACCCTACAATCTGAGATCCCTCAAGCTCCTTGTTTCACTAAGGCAATAAAATATCCAAAATGGCAGGAGGCAATTCAGAGAGAATATGATGCATTGTAAAAAAATAACACATGGGAACTGGTTTCTCATCAATAACACATGAATGTGCTTGCTTCGTAGGTGGATTCTAAAACCAAGAAACATGCTGATGGTACTATTGAGAGAAGAAAGGCCAGACTTGTGGCAACAAGGCTACAATCAGATATGGAGTTGACTACTCAGAGAACTACATCCTGGTTGTGAAAGTCACTACAATTCGTTTGGTTATTGCTATTGCTACTTCTCTTGGCTGACCTACACAGCAAATAGACATTGACAATGCTTTTTTACATGGCTACATTAAAGAAAATGTCTACATGAAAACAGCCAAGTGGTTTTGTTGACAAAACTCATCCCACCCATGTTTGCAGGCTCAAATGTGCCCTATATGGCCTCAAACAATCACCCAAGGCTTGGTTTGCCCGTCTCAGCTCCTATCTTATCCACATAGGTTCACTCCCTCCACCTCAGACCCATCTCTCTTTACTTACTCTTACCAGCACCACAAAGCTTACATCCTAGTCTACGTATATGATATCCTAATAACTAGTTCCTCACAAAGTATCCTCAATAGTCTCATAACCTCTCTTGCCACTGAGTTTCCTCTTAAAGACCTATGTCCCCTATCTCATTTTCTAGGGAGATCCGTTACCAGAAATAACTCTAGCGTTACACTTTCTCAAACTCATTACATAAAAGATCTTCTAGCCCTTAACAACATGGCTAACTGCAAACCCAGTCCCACCCCCATTTCAGATTGTGAAAACCCTAGACAACATCAACAACCCACCACCTACAAACATAACACAATACAAGAGCACCGTCAACATCCTCCAATACCTGGCCTTTACACGGCAAGACATCATTTTTGCCACCAACAGGCTCAGTCAATACATGCATAATCCTAGAGCACGCCACTAGAAATCAGTAAAACGAGTCATGAGATACTTACAACGTACCTTGCATCTAGGCTTATTCTTCCCGCCACTCCTCTCACTTCCCTTCAGATTTATTCTGACGCCGACTGGGCTGAAAGTCGTTCTGACCGCCACTCAACAACTGGCTACTGCATCTATCTTGGTGATTCTCTCCTCACCTGGAGCTCCTGCAAGCAGTGTACTGTCGCACGCTCCAACACCGAGGCCGAGTTGAAAGCTCTTGCCACTACTACCACTGATTGCTTGTGGATTCAGAAACTGTTAACCGATTTATAGATCTTCATAAATAAAGCCCTAATCTTGTAATGTGACAACATTGGAGCGATGTACCTTGCAAAAGTTCCGGTGTTCCACTCCTGCGCTAAGCACATCGACGTCGACTACTTCTTTGTGCATGAAAGAATCAACAATGGTAGTCTTCAAATCGATCTTGTTCCTATCGATTTGCAGCTCTGATATTACACCAAACCCTTGCCCCGATAGCGGTTTTTGAGACTTCGATCCCACATGTGCCTGTCTTTGAACTCTGTGGGCTTGTGGGAGGATAAACCACCATATCAGGCCCATTAGGGCCCAACATTATTATGTCTGATTTGTAGCCTAACGTCTGATATTTTATACTTTAGATATTTTTTACAATGTTCTAGTAACTTGTATACTAGCCTATAAATACATCAATTCCCTACAGTAATAAATGCTCAACAAATACAATTCTATCTACTATTTCATACGCTCACGTTCTAAATTACTTTACTTACATGCCATATATATGTTGTCATCATTTGTCTAACGAATAATAACTTTTTTAGGTTATAAGTCTAACTTATACTGTCTTTATATATAATTAGATTTTTATTAAACGGTATGGAGAATATGGAGAAGGAGCCACCTTCTAATATGGTTTCATGCCACATGTTAATATATTATTGGTCTAACTAAAATTAAGAATGAAAAAAGAAAAAAAAAGAATAAGAGAGAAGTCACGTGTAGGGAGAGGAATAGGTGAGTAGGAGAGAGAATAAATATATTTTTTTCAAAATGTTAAATCACAAAATATAAGTGCAAAAATAAAATAAATTATATCATTGTTCATCATTTTTCGTGCTCTTCAAAACAAGATGCATCATGGATATGTTTTGATAAACTTAAAATTTTATGTTTATATAACAGTATATATTACGTATTTTTAAATTGAATCTTATTCATTAACAAAATGAATCTTCCTCAACAATAAAATGAACCTTATTCATTAAGAAAATGAATTTATCTCAAACGCTCTAAAAAGCACCCTAGGAAAGTTAAAAATGTCGAAGACATTTGTATGGTTTGTAGTGCAGGGTTAGGGTTTACTTTCAATAAATGAAAGGTTCATACTGTTCTCGCATAAGTTTGTGGTAGGATTAACTTTTACTAGTATTAAACAAAATATTCACTTTTCTTAAACCTTTGATTCATCTTTAAAAAACTTTTATTCATTTTCTTAAACCTCTGATTCACTTTTCTTAAACCTCTTATTTACTTTAGTTAAACAATCTTTATTAACGAGAATCACTTTTCTTAAACTTTTGATTCACTTTTCTTAAACTTTTAATTCACTTTTCTGAAACGCATGATTCACTTTATAAAAACCTTTGATTCACATTTCTTAAACTTCTTAATCACTTAAGTTAAACAATCTACGCTTACGAGATTCACTTTTCTTATTACTCTGATTCACTTTATTCACTTTTCTAAAACCTCTAATTCATGCTAGTTAAACAATCAGAATCACTTTAGTAAAGCAATCTCTGTTTATGAGAATCAATTTTTTTAAAACCTCTTATTCATTTTTACAAACTCTTGATTCACTTTTAACAACCTTCGATTCACTTTTTAACAACCTTTGATTCACTTTTCTTAAACTTAAGATTCACAATTAATCTTAAAAAATATGTACATACAAAAAATAAAAAAATTTAAAATTTATCAAAACATATCCAAGATACATCTTGTTTTGAAGAGTACAAAAAATGAATGAAACAATGATATAAATAAATTTATTATTTGGACTTATATATAAAAAATAACATTTTAAAGTTTTAAAAAGTATAAAATACAAAAGACAAATTAAGTGACAAAAAATAAAACGGAAATTTCATGATATATCCCCGAGGTTTGAGCAAATTTTACGAGATACCCCTGAGGTTTCATTTTCATTACGATATACCCCTAAGGTTTCATTTTTTTATGAGATACCCCTGAGGTTCATTTTCATTACGAGATACCCCTGAGGTTTCAGTTTATTACGAGATACCCCTCCGTTCAAAATCTAATATATTATAATTTTCATATCCCAAGTTTACCCTCTCATTATATGCCCCTACAATAACCTCGAGAATTTATGATCAAAGTTTTATTAAAATTTAAGACTTTAAATAAAAAACAAAAAAATTAAAGATCATATAAAATTTGAAAATAATTTTTAAAAATGAATATATTTAAATAACAAAAAACAAAACAATTAAATAAATGGAAATGACTAAATAATAAAAAATAGTATTATTTTGAAAAATGAACGTAAATTGTAAAAGTGTTACGTAATGATGACTTAAAATCACAAAAAAATTATAACAATATATGGAAAATATTAAAAGTAACAATATCATATATGTAATAAAAATACTCATTATTTAAAATTAGAAAAATAAGTATAATTAAAAACCATAAAATATGATCATTTTTTGTGATTATTGATGTCAAATAATATATTTGTTAATAAAATTTTATAATTAACAAAAATATTTAATAATTTCTAATATTTAATGTAATGGTTATAACTTTTAATGATTTTTTATTCAATTTTAAAAAAAAAGGGAGTTTAAATTTTATATGATCTCGTGAAAAAATAGTTAATATTTTTAAAATTATAAAAATAAATAGAAATGACTAAACAATAAAATTAATTTATTTTAAAAAACACATGTTTTTACTTAATTTTAAAAACTATTATTGCGGTGACATAAAATCATAAAAAAGTTATAACAATTACATTAAATATAAGAAATTATTAAAATATTTTGTTTTATATTATTTATTAACAAAATATATTATTTGACATCAATATCACAAAAAATGATCATATTTTATAGTTTTTAATTATACTTATTTTTTAATTTTAAATCATGAGTTTTTTTATTTACATATATGAAAATGTTAATTTTAATATTTTTCATATCATTGTTATAATTTTTTTATGACTTTAATTCATAACACAATTACAATTGATGTTCATTTTTTAAAATAATACAATTTTTTATTATTTAGTCATTTCTATTTATTTAATTTTTTGTTTTTTGTTGATTTAAATATATTCATTTTTTAAATTGTTTTCAAATTTTATATGATCTTTATTTTTGTGTATTTTATTAATTCTTAAGTTTTAGTAAAACTTTGATCATAAATTTCCTAGGTTATTGTAGGGGTATATAGTGGGAGGGTAAACTAGGGATATGAATTTAAACTGAGGGGTACCTCGTAATAAAACTAAAATCTCAAGGGTATCTCGTAATGAAAATGAAACCTCGGGGGTATCTTGTAAAGAAAATGAAACCTTAGGGGTATCTCGTAATGAAATGAAACCTCAGGGGTATCTCGTAAAATTCGCTCAAACCTCGGGGGTATATCGTGAAATTTCCAAAATAAAAATAACAATCGCCACACTATAACATGGCGTAAGAGCCATGTTCGAATTCGCGTTATTAAAAGGATAGTAAAAGATCCATATATAGTTACAACAAAAGATCAAAAATACGTAAACTATGTGTTCGTAGATTAATATATTAATATAATTAAAGAAAGTGATAATCAGAACAGGCCCTCGTTTTCTTTATATAGTTTTTATTTTATATTTTAGTTTAAAGGAAATCTCTAAATTTCGTTAGGGTTCGAATGAGAGTCGATAGTGTGGGGATTTCTTCCTGATCTTCTATCGTGCTTTTCGTTTTTGATCGGTGGCCATATCTCGTGCCACCGCTACGGTGTTTGTTTGGTTTCTATTTCCAGTGTTCGCGTGGTAGTATGAGTAACTCCGATGGCAGGAAAAATGCCCATCGAACAAGTTATCAAGAAACGTCGAAGCTCTGGCTCTTTCGCTATTCCAACAGAGCAAGATACAACAAGTACTCCCAAAGATCTCGATATTCCACTGGCGACTCAAGAGGGACTCCGTCGTGGGTCTTTCAAAAATGTGATAATGGGTTTTTCTCAGGAAAAGGAAATGTCGGTTTCCTCCGATGAGTTGGATGAAGTCTCGGATGATGAAGATGAGACGATGGACGATGAAGATCCCAAGTGTCCTTGCATTTCAATTACCAAGGAGCAGAAATTAAGGTTCAGACAACCGTGGAAGAAGGCGATTATTATGAAGCTTCTAGGGAAATTCCTCCCGATGCAAGTTCTGTACGAGAGATTGAAGTTTCGCTGGAAGTTGCAGGGTGAGTTCATTATGGATGATCTGTCAAACGGTTTCTTCAAGATTTCTTTTTCTAACCCAGAAGATCTTCATTATGTCTTATCAGAAGGGTCATGGCCGATTATGGACATTACCTTACAATCAGGAGATGGCGCCCAAATTTTAACCCAAACACCGAAGCCTTGTCGTCGTTAGAGGTGCTGGTGAGATTCCGGATTTACCGAGTGAGTATTACAACGAAGAATTCCTTTCTATTGTTGGTTCCAAAGTGGGGAGGGTTAAAAAAGTTGATCTGACTCCAGCCGAGTTTGGCAAAACACGATTACGCGTGTGGCAATTAAGGTCGACTTAACAAAACCCTTACCGGCCAAATACAAGTTTCGACGCAGAATCATGAAAGTGGAATATGAAGGTTTGCATTTGGTTTGTTTCAAATGCGGTTGTTACGGACATAAGGACTCAAATTGTCCTTTTGACCAAAATACCGAGAGTATAGTTCAGGAGGATGGTGTTAAGTTAGTCCAAACCCAGAGAGCAGAACAAGTTGCACATGTAGTTGAAGAGTATGGTGATTGGATGGTTCCGAAAAAAGGAATACTGCCAAGAAACCCACAAATCCCAGACCTGGCACCGGAACTCATAACCCAAGGTTTGGTACTACTGATTCAACTTTTGCAGTCCTGAACAGAGACTTGGATCCTGAACAGCAAGAGGTCCCAAATGGAAAGAATTCCCTTCAGCAAGAGGATTCTCCAAACAAAAATCGCAGTCAAGGAAACTACATGGTCGGAATTCTAAGTCAGGGAAAATCACAACAGACCTGACGGGGAGTGATTCACATGCCCTCCAAGTTCAAAATCCAGAGTTAGAGCACCAACAACTTCAACTCTCGAGTAATCATTGCCCAGATTTGGCAATTCGACAAGATCAAATCCAAGAAATGGAAAGTCGACAAGATTTGCTGATTACATACTGCACTGATTAGGGGGATTTTATGGATTCTGCCATACAAGCAAAAGGAGGTACATAACTAAACCTTATTTTCTCCATGCTAAATAAGATAATTTTCTGGAACATTAGAGGTGCGCTTAAACCTAGCTTTCATAGAGCTGTTAAAAACATTATTATTGCTCATAAGCCTGAAATTTTGGTTCTACTGGAACCTAGAATAAGTGGGCAAACTGCGGTAACTGTTATTAATAAACTGGGCTTTGCTAATAATTTCGTGTGATGCTGAGGGTTTTAGCGGTGGTATCTGGCTGCTGGAATAACAATGTGGTGCTGAATGTTATTGCTAGTGACTCTCAATACATTCATTGTGAAGTAATGTTTGATAATAAATCATTCCTGATGACAAGTGTATATGCTTAACCTAATCAAAATCTTAGAAGTACTTTATGGGAAAGTTTAGATTTGTCCAGCCCACATCGTCCTTGCCCTGGATTGTGGGTGGTGATTTTAATGCGACATTGCTGCCATCTGATAGAGCTCCCTCCCCCACGAATAATTTTGGTATCGATAGGAGCTTTCTTAGCTGGTTCCATAGAAGGGGTTTGTTGATGTCAAGAGTAATGGAACAGGTTTACTTGGTCCAATGGTAGACATAGAGCGTGTTTAGATAGAGTTATGGTATCTTTGGAGTGGAATCTTTGTTTTTCTAATGCATCTACTGAAATACTTCCCAGAATAGCGTCTGATCATAGCCCTGTGGTCCTGTCCTTAGATCTCAATCAGAATCAGAATGCTAGATGTAAATCTTTTAAATTGCTTGCTGTCTGGTTCTCGCACCCAGATTTTTACCAATCTGTCCATAGAAATTGGATGAGTTCTACCCCTCTTTTGGATTCCCTGTATAACCTTGGAAATTCTCTTAGGATCTGGAATAGAACTGTGTTTGGTCATATAATTCTGGAGAAGAAAAGGATTATAGCTCGACTGAGCGGTATTCAAAAAGCAGTTGATGAGGGCAGGGGTAGTCACTTGAGAGGTTTAAAGGCTTCTCCTAAAGGACCTTGATTTATGGATGCATAGAGAGGAATCTTTATGGGCTCAGAAATCTAGAGATCAGTGGGTGTCACTGGGGGACAGGAATACAGCCTATTTCCACTTAAAAACGAAATTAAGAAGGCAGCGTAATAGAATTGAGAAAATGCTGGGTATTGATGGTACTTGGGTTAATAATAATATTGAAATGGAGAATCTTTAACTAAACATTTTGAGAATCTATTTACTGCTGATAAGAGTTATCAGGCCGGCATAATTGGACATGATTTTCCTTTGCTTAGTCCTGGTGAGAAACAGGAGCTTGGTAAACCTATTGAGCTCAGGGAACTTACTACCGCTCTTAAGAGCATGAAAGGATTCAAGGCTCCTGGTAAGGATGGTTTTTCCGCTGCTTTCTTTCAAAAATTTTGGAATTTGGTTAGCCCTCTATGTTATCTTTTGCCCAGGAGTCTTTTAGGAATCAGAGAATTGATCAATTTAAATGAAACTATCCTAGTGTTGATTCCGAAGGTGGACTGTCCTACTCTTGTCTCCAGTTTCGTCCTATTTCTTTGTGTCAAGTCCAATACAAATTGTTTGCTAAGGTTCTAACTAATAGACTCAAGCCCTACATGATCGTTGGGTTTCTGAGTGCCAAGCGAGTTTTGTGTCGGGGAGAAGTATCCATGAAAATGTAATTTTAGTTCAGGAGGCCCTGCACTATATGCTGAACACGAAAAGTAGAGAGGGTTGTATGGCCATGAAAGTCGATCTAGCTAAGGCCTACGACAGACTTTCTTGAAACTTTATTGAAAACACATTAGTTTGCTTAGGAATCCCTATCAACCTGAAAATGTTATTATGGACTGCATTACTTCGGTCACCTTTAAATCGGTTGGAATGGTAACATTTCTAGGCCTTTTGCTTCTGGTAGAGGGATTAGGCAAGGGGACCTGCTGTCCCCGTTTATCTTTGTCCTCTGTTTGGAGAGATTAGCGTACCTTATAAACATGAAAGTATCTAGAAAGGTCTGGAAACCTGTTACTTTAGGTAGGAAAGGTATTGTGCTATCTCACTATTTCATTGCAGATGATCTAGTTCTATTTGGGGTCGCCTCTCTAAATCAGGTCTGTGTCATGACTGAGTGTCTAGAGGATTTCTGTAATGCATCTGGTCAATGCGTCAGCCTTGATAAATCTTCTATATTTCTTTCTAAAAACATAACCAAGAGAAAGCTAAAGCTTTAAGCAAAGAGGCTGGAATGCCAACTACCAGCAGTTTTGGCAAGTATTTAGGTGTTTTCCTAAATCATGGCAGATCTGATTCTCAAGCCAATATTATATCATTGCTAAATAAGAGATAGACTTGCGGGGTGGAAAGCTAAATCTCTATCCATGGCGGGAGTGTTTGTTTAGTGAAGAGCTGTATTTCTTCGATTTTGTTACATACTATGCAGTGTAAAATCCTTTCTGTTAAAGTTTGCGAGAAAATTGATAGATTAAGCAGAGACTTTATTTGGGGCCATGATAGCACTGCTAGGAAAATGCATGAATTGGATGGGACACTTGTTGTAAACCGAAATCTAGTGGGGCCTTGGGATCAGGAATTCTAGGAACATGAAACTTAGCCTGTTTGTGGGAGACTTACTTGGAATTTTACTAGGAACCATGAGGGTATCTGTTATAAGATTCTAAGAAAGAAGTACCAAATCCGGACACTTGTCGTGGATCTGTTAATGGAAAGGTTTTTTAAAATGTAAAACTTGAAGGTTTAAGGAAGTGTTTAAGATGGGTAATTAGTGATGGTAATACGGTGAGATTTTGGAAAGAAATTGGGCTGCGGGGTTAGTTTGGATTCTCAGAGTGTGCGGCAGGTTCCCAGTCAAGATATCAATAGGTGTGTGGCTGACTACTGGGAGAGAAATAGGGGCTGGAAGAGGGAATTATTCTCTCTCATCTTCTTCCAGATAACATTAATAATCTCATTTCAAATTTCTATGTCTTCCCGGATTCGGGGAAGGACTTCATGTCGTGGCTACCTGACAATAAAGGTACTTACACGGTAAGATCTGCATATCGTTTGCTAACTGAAAAGAATGGAAATACAGTTTTGTCCAATTCAGGTGTCTTCAAAGCAATATGGAATTTGCCAGTCCAGGAACGCATCAGACTGTTGATGTGGCGCATCCTGCTTGGTAAGATCATGACAAATTCGAGGCGATTTAGGATGGGTCTGAGTAACAATGCTTCTTGTCATTACTGCGGTCATGAGGAGACGATTCTCCACATTCTTAGAGATTGTCCTATCGCTGAAAAGATTTGGAAAAAACTTGTATGTTTCAGTAATCAATCTGTTTTCTTTTCTATGGATTTACAAGCATGGTTGCACACTAACTTGATGTCTGGTGGAAGGTTCCTAATAAATGTGAAGAAAAAGATGGTTTTCCCTATTGGTGTTTTTCACTTTGGAATTGGAGGAACAGGAAGATCTTCGGTACGGAAAGCAGAATTTTATTCCATTCCGAAATATTGTGCTTTCATGCCAGCAGCATAAACAATCTTGGGCTAGACTAAGAGATCTTGCAGCTGTGGGATGGAATGATAATAACCCGGATGAAAGGGAGGTTTCTAACTCTCTAACTGTCTCCTCTGTTTACTTGTTTCATATCGATGGTGCTAACTGTGTTTCTTCTGGCAGAGCTGTTGCTGGGGGAATTTGGAGAAATTCCCAGGGAGATTGGAGTGGTGGCTTCTCAACAGGTTTTGGATTTCGGAGCATACTTCATTCTGAGGCTATGGCGTTACTTCATGCCAGCCGCATAATCAGAGAGAAGGGTCTAGATGGGACAACCATACTCACAGATTCAACTCAGTTGGTGGAGATCTTCGACAACTGCCCAGAGTCTCATAGCTTAAAATCGATGATGGAGGAGTGCAAAGCCAATCTGAATGCAGTGAGTACTGCTTCTGTCCGATATGGTCCACGTTCACAGAACAAAATAGCAGATAGGCTGGCAAAATTGGGTCTAGAGCAGCCCTCAGTTTGTATAATTTTTGATACGCCTCCTACTTGTATTGTGTCTCAGTTGAACAATGAAAGAGCCTCTTGGCAGTAATAAGAGGTGAAGGCTCCTAGCCTCCATCATTTTGATCAAAAAAAAAGAAATATCTCTAAATTCAATAACTTATTTGTTTTTAGGAAAGAGCAAGGTAAAAAGCTTATTAATTAATGTAATATTATTGTGTCTTTAGTGTTTTAAATTTGGGAAAATCACATTGCAGATTACAGTGCCCACCCATGAGCTTTAGAGAATTACACTACCTATCCATGAGATATTTAGAAATTACATTGTCCACCCATACGTTTTAGAAAATTACAAATGCCCGGCCACCTATATACTTATCAAAAATATGGAGAAATCGAATATTAGAACAATGTAGATAACCGTAAAAAAATTCAATGAAACCATAAATTAATATTATATGAGCACTCAAGAGTCAAATAAATGAAAAATACCTAAAAAAACTAATAATAAAGTGGTGAATATCTATACAATTTGCATGTTTGTTCTTCATTCATCACTTTAACATTACACGGTTTAAACTTGAGGTCTTTTTATTGGTTTACATTGTTGAATTGGTTAATCAATGTAAAATTTACATAGATCTTTAATTTCATCTCATTTTGATAAGTATATGAGTGGGCATTGTAGTTTTCTAAAACTCACGTGTGGGAATTATAATTTCTTAATATTTATGGACGGGCAATGTAATTTACAAAGTTCATAGGTGGGCACTGTAATACCCTTTTAACTAGACTTTCTCGTACTATATTTAAGAATATCTCATATCTTTTTTTTCTTGCTGTCTATCACTTAAAGGATCAATAATTAATTGCCTGCATATTTTAGTAACTTTTATAGTTTAGTGGGTAATACGTTCAACTGTATTATCTTCACTACTAGCATGCATGTTTGTTGGAAAGTTGTTTTGTCTTATCTTATGTCGACAGTGTCAATTGCTGAAGCTATAGTTTTCTTATCTATCTCGATGTAGTAGTACTGGGGATGTCGGTAACAGGTTCTCAAATCAATAACTGCATTATATTGACTTTAATTAGTTGAGGATTAATACCAATGTTTCATCAAACGATCGAAAGTTAGGTTACATTATGTATATTGACTTTAACATCCACAACCGGAATATTGAAGCAAAGGAGAGTTTAGTAGTGGGTGGGAATGGTGAATGGGGGAATAATGTATCAGTTCTGATTACATTGTGGTTGAAAAAATTATTAAAAGAAGAGAATGTTGAAAGAATAAAAGAGAAGATAGTTGGACCATGAAAGATGTTAATTTATAATCTTTTGTAATATTTTTTTTATCGGGGCTACAAAAAGTAGCAAATTATGGTCAGTTTTGGTCTACACAGCTTAGGAGAATTCCTAGTCAAAAGAAGACAAGAACAACCATATATAAAAACATAGGTCCTAGCAGAAGAATAAAACAACAGCAGATAAGCCCATAGTAAGAAATTCTCTGATTCACACCAATACTTTATGATTTTTTGATTAGTAGAGTGCTCAGCGATGCACGCGAATTTTAGACCATGTCCATTTCCATCCTTTGTTGCGGGAGACTTGATAACGAGTTTACAGGCTTATTATGCAATCTCCCTAGAACATGTATCGTGACCGGAAAATTGGAGCTTGATTGATTCCTCAACTCCTCCTTTTGGCAATTGTGATCATCTAAGGAGATTGATCATGAAGACGTGGTTAATCATATCAAAAACCATTTCCCATCGGATGAAGAAGATGAAGAGTACCATGACCTTATGCCCAACACGAACTATCTTAATCGAAGCTAACTTCTGGGATGAGTTTTACTGTTTCTATCCTTTTGTCTTAATAGTAGACCAAAGCTAATAGATCATGTAATTGATAAAGATGGTAATGGGTCCTCCTCATGATATCAACTGCAAGACTAATAATGTTAGATTCGGTGTCAAAATAAGGTAGAGACAAATAGATGGGACCGCACCATAAAAGTGAAAGTAAAGGTAATCCCCAAAAACGCACCCAATTCTGGTCTGGTCAAGGCATGCATGATGAGACTGTAGTTGTCTTAATAGTAGTAGTACCTTACAACAATCATTTGATAGCAAAACTCACCTCCATCCAGTGATAGACCGAAGGGGCAGATATAATATAAGTGTCCTGATGGCCCCGCAACATACACAAAAAAAAAAAAAAAAGTAAAAGCATACATACAATTCAGATGCGCAGTCAAAGATACATAGTTTCGTAATAAATTAATTCTGGACAAACAAAAAACAGACAAAGAGATAAGAGAAGAATATAGAAAAGAATGAAAAGAGCGTTTCAGATTTGCATTGCGGCCGTCCAAGGAATTATTTTGTAATCATGATGTAGTGGTGCGTGGCATGGTTCAATTCCAACGGTCGAGTCAATTCAGGAATAATAAAAAGTAAAGATGCAAATGCTAAGAGCTTTGATATGTCGTCGTCGTTTTGCCTTTTGGACTCTTCCAAAGGATCTGGAAACTGTTCTCTGCCATACGCCAGCCAATATATACATCATTATTTGTTTTGCTATATATCTAAAATGTAGTTATAAATGGCTAATATATAATATGTATACTTATTCGGTAAAATCTGTATAATTAGTGTATAGTTTTTTACATTAAATTCTGATATTACTAAAATTCCACTAAATATATATACTAACTTCTTAAATTATATAATAACCTTACAAAATTTATATTTTTATATTATACAAATTGTACAATTTAAAATATAACTAAAGTAGCCAAGAATGATTGTATATAATCCTGTTTGTGCTTGGGTCGTAATCGAGATATCTATCAGTATGCAGCACTACTGCTGCAACTTGAACTTAGAAACCATGCATGATGCACCGTGAATCATGTAGATATATAATGGGACTAATATTCCAGTCAAAGATCCGGTCGATATGTGAGATCCGAGATTGATGATCTGATCGATAGATTCGAATCACTATTCTTTCCTGGGGGATATTATACTTATGTTTTGGAATTTTGGAGAAATTATTTTAGAGCTAGCTAATTAGCTTTTTGTACCTGCTTACTAATTAATTAGTTCATCGCCTTTGAACATCGAATTGGCATTTGCTCAGAGGAGGACTAGCACCAAAAACACAAAACTGAAATTGTAACTTCTTGTTTGATTGAACATGCCTTAGTTCGTGTGTAATTAACCTGCAAGCTGCTTGCGTAGGTTGTAGGTCAATAAACGAGCAGACAAAAGTGACTCATAGGTTATAAGCTCAACATCTTCGATCGTCCATAGATTGTAATTAGTATTTATTTCTATTATCATCATCATGACTCGATACGATTGGTCAAACCGACGAGCCGACTTTAGTTTCTCTAGATGATGCATCCGTGTCGTTCTTACTTATATACTATTTTCCCCCTTGCACATCATCGTCGAAGTTGGTGTGAAACAGACCAAGTCAAGCTTAACATTATATCTGTCGTTTTCCGTCGTCTAGTCGATTAGTAGTATTGCACATCAAATCGGCATAACGAGATCAAGGTCTCTTACAGTGGGCGGGTATGGCAGCGGCTTAATCCTGCCTATTTATTATCTAGAATGATCCAGATAATACTCCTGCTTTTCAAGTATTCATATTTATTTGTATAGTATTCAAAAGAACCCTTCTCTCTATTTTAGGTGTGTTCGCACTTCACCGTAAAAAGCTTGGTTTATTAGCTTTTGCTTTAATCTACCTATAGTTAGTAAATTGTAACTTGACACATGTATTGAGTTAGAATATTATTCAATAAGATGGTGACATGTGTCTTCTAAAATGAGGCAATTCGTACAAATTGACGATTTGCACACAGCCAACGACGCCTTATGCACTATACATTCCGAGCTCATGAGTAATGAATTTCAACAAAATGTCTGGGCTTTTATCGAGCCATAAGTGAAATGCTCCATATTTGGGCTTTCCAGCTGCGGGCCCAGTCGTCCAAACTAGTCTCTCAACACTTCTCTTCTTAAAAACAAAACTTGAACTCACTCTCAACACTTCTCTTCATTACACAACTATTTCAGATTTTATCATCTTGGTCTTGGGTTTGTATGAAACTAGTATGATGATCTATTTAAATCAGATTAAAAAATATAGATTTGTGTATGAAAACTAACAAACAAATAATTTTTTAGTAAAATGTACGTGTACTGTGAAAAGGTGAACCACACATACCCCAAATTTGGATAGTACAAAAGTTACATCGATGTACAAACTCAACTGTAAGTTCTCGTGAAAAATTACAAATACAAAACAAAACCCCTGTAACTAATAGTCTCGAGTCAAACTACAGATCAACATGACTATATAATTGTTCCAATTTTCGATTGATACAATTTTCAATTTATAAATGTATATTAAACGAGTATTGTTATGTTTTTTTTTTAATTACTGGAAGACCAGTTACAATGGCAATACTGCAGCATGAAGCCTTTCTCGCCAGAAGAAAAAACAGAAAATAAATACAATCACTCAACATATAGTAATTGAAACAACTGTTTTGAAGATAAAATAACATGTCCTGGGAGATGCACCGATTGGTCGTGCATGATTTATAACCTGCATCATCTGATCCACTTGCACCCGTTCATATAAGAATAGTGGTCTGCGCCATAAAATGTTCCATGTCCATTCCATCCTCCCATGTCAATAATACAGGCATGTTTCTGATCATTCACTAAGTATAATCTGGGAAAGAGGTGTTTGAGCGGACGGTCAGCGGCCCAAACATCACACCAAAATCTAATCTTCCTACCATTATGCACTGTCCACCGAATAAATTTATGCAAAATTTCTACATGCTCCGGGCGCCAAGCTCCAATAGATAATATACTCTTCCAAAGACCACTCTTTTTATTCTGCACCCATTTGTCATCAGTGATTGGGAGGGAAATGTGAACATCATATATGGAGCAAATCACATTTTTCCAGAGCTTCCCATCATCCTTTTGGAACTTCCACAACCACTTGAATAATAGAGCTGCATTTTTATTTCAATATCAGAAATCCCAAGTCCCCCCCTATCTTTGGTGTTCGAGAGTGCACTCCAAGAAATGAGGGGCTGACTTTTGTTAGCTCCTTTGCTCCATAAAAAATTCCTTTGCATCTTATTGATTTCCTTGATGACCTGCTTAGGAATTTTAAAGAGGCTTAAATAATAAAGGGGTAAACTTTCCAAGACCGACCTTATTAAAACCAAACGGCCAGCCTTTGATAACGAGCTTGCTTTCCACCCGGCTAACCGTTTTTGAATTTTGTCCAAGACAGGCCTCCAAGTGGTCATTCTCTTTGAACTGCTACCAATGGTAAAGCCGAGATAGGTAATTGGCAGCGAGGTGATCCGACAGCCAAGGACATCACTAATTAACACATCAATGTCCCGAGAAGGGTTGATTGGAGTAGCAGAAGATTTACTCCAATTTACATCGAGGCCAGACATTTCTGAAAAAACTAGTATACATATTTCAATTCACCGCCTCTAGTTCTTTTCTTTCTGGCTTGCAAAAAATCATGGTATCATCTGCAAACTGAAGATGAGAAAGGATTGTTTCATTTGCCCCAATGGTAAGACCTTCTCGAGCTCCAAGTCTAATCATCTCCTCTAGTAACCAACTAAGCCCCTCACACAAAGAGTAAATAACAACGGAGATAGCGGATCGCCTTGCCTGGCCCCTCTCTTAGGTTTGAAAGGAGTTGTTGGAACACCATTAACAAGAATTGATAATGAGGTGGTAGAAATGCATTCCTCTATCCATGCACGCCACACAGCATTGAAACCAAAGAAATTCAGCATACGGTCAATGAAACTCCAAGAAAGACAATCAAACGCCTTTGCAAAATCAATTTTCAAAAGGACTCCACATTGACACCTTTTCTTAAGCCAAGATATCACCTCATTAGCTATTAGTGGACCTTCCGCTATATGCCTACCCTTTATGAAGCCCGTTTGGGTCCCTTGAACTAGCTTATTCATCACTTGGCTTAATCTTGAGGAAAGAATTTTGGCAATGACTTTATAAACTGATCCCACCATACTGATTGGCTTGAAATCTTCCACTTTACAAGCCCTCGGAGTTTTTAGAATCAAGGTTATCCAAGTCATATTACTTCCACTTGGAAGCAAACCGGTGTAAAAAAAACTTAGGATGGTACTTGAAAAATCAGCACCGATAGTGCTCCAAACACCCCTGATGATGTTGAAATTTAAACCATCATAACCCGGGGATTTGTCCCCATTAATTTCCCACACTACTCGCTTAATTTCTTCATGCGAGGGCCGCATAGTAAGGGAGTCTGCTTCCGTCTCTGAAAGTCTTGGTCTACCCTAAAGAGAAGGCGTTGTCTTTGAGTTGATACCGGCCGAAAAAAGCGACATGTAAAAACGGTAGGCGAGGCCTCATATATCATTATTCAATGTCATTCTTACATCTTTCATAATCTGATTTAACACATAACTGGGTGGTACTGGTAATACATGATTATCCAGACAATTAGCTAAGCTAGATTTATTATATCCGTCGCTTTGTTACATCCCTGTGGGTAATGAGCCAGGATACTTCCCAACTTCAATTCAAGAACTCCTTGCATTCCAAGAGGACAGGCCGGTAGTGATGATAGGTGGGGCAGTCCTCGATTAATTTCACCAATTCCAGTGAATCTGAGCAAAAAATGATCTTGTTCATCGTCTTCTCCCATGCCATTTTGAGCGCATGGAGCAGTGCTAAGGCCTCTGCTTGTAGCGCACTAGCCTTGCATGTCAACCTTCTGAATCCAGTGATCTAAGATCCTTCACTATCCCTACAAACACCACCAATAGCAGCTATATTAGTACTGGGAGTTACAACACCATCAACATTAAATTTAACACAGCCATGACCTCGGGGTCTCCAAGCACTATCTGCAATAACACCGATGTACAGAGACTCAGCATTATCCCCTTGAAACACATGACTCCCAACAGCCCATGCCTATTGGTTACTTCTACACGATCTAATAACAGCTTGTAGTGGTATGAAAATTCTCTGTTCCTTTCCAAAAACTTTGTTGTTTCTTCATATCCAGACTGTAATGGAATGAAATATACCATAGGGAAAGGCCACAATCAGCTATGCAGGGCCATGTCCCCGAGCGAGAAATCTTGTCCCTGAGCCTCATCTTCAGATCACACCTTCAGGACTCATTCAGCGCCCGGTTGAACATCTTCACCTCCAGATAACTCAACTTTCGGGCCCTGCTCTCAAAATACCACTTTCAGGTCTCGATCCCACTGCTTGCTTCCGGTCCTGATCTCGGGCGAGTATGTTAGTAACCGGGCTAAACGTAAAGACCGGACCACGGAGGGTGTGACCGGTAGTCTTGTATGTGTCGACCGTTGAACAACCGGTAATAGCTGTAAAGGAGGTTTGAGATAATGTGAGGACTTTCTAGAGAGAATGTGGAAAAAGGCCTATAAATAGAGGTAGCGGGCTCATTTGTATAGGGGACACAGGACGAGATAAGAAAGAGAAACTAGAAAAGCTCTCTAAGGTTGTAATACTGAAATGTGGGAACAAAGATATTGTCAAGAAGTGGACGTAGGCCGTATTATTGGCTGAACCACTATAACTTTTGGAGTTTGGCTGATCGATAGAAAACCTTTGTGGTGTTAGCTTTCGAGGTCGGCATGAGGAACCAAATCTCACGTCGTCACAGAGCATGTGACAACTAATAGCAAACACTGCACACCAGTTGTACCTAATTAACCTGCTACCAGGATTCATTAATTAAATTTTAACCAAGACAAAAACGGTAACCCATAAAACTCCCTCCTTTTTCCAGCAGGGAAAAAACAATTCCATATCCTTCTTGCCACTGGACGTCACGAAATATATGAGAATTAGTTTTCTCTAGGCCTCAATAATGACATGAGTTATCATGAGTTAACCCCATAGAAAAGCGTTTTGCATTTGTCATTAATTTACCAGTCCTAATTGCCACATCAACACTCTTACTCTCTCTTGCACTGATAATCTCCAAATCTTTTGAAATAAGCTGGAAAACTCACAAGGCTGGTTACCGAAAAATCTTGTGAACTCAAAAACAAATATACAGAAGCAACATTATATTTCCCAGAGTTATGTGAATTCCAGGCAATAAAATTATCCCCTGCATTCAGACATACAATCTGACTATTAAAATCATGTTTTAGATTCACAGGAGAAAATTCATAAACTTTTCCCACCTCCAACAAAGGTTCCCATCCCAATAATCAGATACAAAATCACAAATCATCAATTCAGGAACACTCTTGATAGTCATAGATTGTAAATCAGAATTAAACAGCCACCTATCTGTCCAAAATCTTATGGATTTTCATTGCTAACAATCCACCTAAAGCCTTTTTGTACCATAGGATTACATTTCCTGATTTTTCTCCAGGTAACTGAACAACGATTCACATCAGGATTAGGATATTTACTCCTAGGTAGTCGACTATAGATCCCATTTTGATTAGAGATGAGGTTCCATACTAATTTACCAAAACACGCCAAGTTCATAATTTGAGACTTCCTAAAACCTAAACCTCCTGAACTCTTAGGTTTACAAATTTGATCCCATGAAACTGAGTGGATTTTGCACAAATTTGAATCGTGGCCCCATATAAAGTTGCGACACATCTTATTGATCTGATCACAAACTCCACCAGGTAACAACTGACATTGCATATTGTGGATTGGTATAGAATAAATGGAACTTTTTGTGAGGCAAATTCCATCCCGAAAGTTTATTCCTAACTTTAGCTAATAATAACTACTGATTACGTTTATCAAGTCTACCTTGTTGAAGGTATACCCCAAAATAACGACCAAAATCCCTAGTAACAGCAATCCTAGCCTCAGAACTTAGAATTTGGGATCTCTCGCAACTCGCATTCTTGGACAGAAGCATAATTGACTTCTCGTAACTAATTATATGGCCTGAAGCTTCACAAAATTCAGTTAAGATTTCCCTCATGACATGCACTTGCTTAGGAGATGCTACCCCCAAACAACCAAATCATCCACAAAGAAACTGTGTGACAATGAAGTCCCACTACGACCCATAGTTAGTGGCTTCCAAATCTTTCTATCCACGGCTTTATTTATCAGATGAGAAAACCTATCTAAGCAGAGAAGACATATAAATTGGGAGAGGGGGTCTCCTTGCCTCACACCTCTACCAGGCCTGAATACAACTGTGAGACCCCCGTTCCAACTTACCTAAAACGAAATTGAAGAAATACAAAACATAATCAAACGTATTAAATTGGAAGGCAAACCTAAACAATTAAGGGTATCATATAATAAAACTTCCAGGATAGCCGATCATAGGCTTTAGCAATTAATCTCCAAGGCCATAATACCACTCTTAGCCTTAGTATTATGTAGTAGATGAAGAGCTTCCTGAACAAGAATAATGTTATCAAAGATATTCCTACCAGGGACAAGCTAGACTAATTAGCAAAAACCCACTTTGGCATAAAAGGTTTTAACCTGTTCGTAATAACCTTACCTAGAATTTTGTATTGCACTTGACATAGATGGATGTTGATCTAAATGCTTTAATCACATAACTAGTGTTCTCACATTCCACCTAATAAATAATATCAAAAATGATATACTATTTGAATAATCAAATCAAACCATTAATAAAAGACTCACTGATAAATTTACACATGGAAGGACCAACCCGATGCCAGAAATATTGAAAGAAGCCTGCATGATAGCCATACACACTAGGGGATTTAAATGCCTTCATACTTTCAAACAAGCTTTGGTAACTTCCTCCATGGAAACATCCTTAGAAAGTGATTCGGAATCCAAACTCGAAAGATTGGGAAAATCATGACCAACTAGCTCCTTCAAGTGAACATCATTATTAGATAATAGATTTGAGAAATGATCCTGAACCAATCTACACAAATCTTCAACATTCGTGATCCAAGTCCCATCATTTCCCATGAGAGTAGTAATATTCTATTCTTTCTTCTTCCTTCTATGTTAGCTTTAATGTGGAAATAAGATGTATTCCTATCTCCAAGTTTAATCTTCGCATCCCTAGATTTTTGGAACCATAACAATTCCTCTCTCTGAAGCCACAGTTCAAGCTCATTCATCAAAATTTCTTAAGACCTTTTAAGTGATTTTCTGCACCAGAATCAATGGCTCTTTGAATACCCTTTAGTAGAGCCAAAAGCCTATTGTTGTTCATAATAATGTGTCCAGAAGTAAATGCAAACAGGGATATTGATATACTAAAAACTACAAAAATTACCTAGAAAATAATAAATCAAATTCCTGTCGGGTAGCAAAAATTCCGGTTACTATAGTATAGAAATAAAGTAACCAGGTATCGAATCCACGAGACTTGAAAGAAAATAAGTCTACTCCTAAGAGAACTGGAAATTCATGGGGTTGTAAATTATTTTTGTGGTTGAATTTATTAAAGACAAATCAAAATTTAAATGAACAATTAATGGAAATAAATGATAAGTTTGATCAAATGAATGGAACTCTGGGTTTGGGTTGTTCTTTACTGGATGAAATTAGTAATTCCTATAGCTTTCTTTTGAAATACAGATTGACCAATTCTTAATAATCTCTTCAATCCTAAATCCTAGTTAAAAGAATAGCTCACCTATCAGATGTCAGTTCTAATCTAGAAACAGACAAAACACATATAGATGGATTTAGTGCGAAGAATTATTAGCATTTGTAGGGAAAAAATTATATATCCGACTAATTTTTCCACAAATCTTCAGATTAATTCGAACTTCTTGTTAATCATCTGATCTGGTCATAACAAGATTCGTAAAACAACTCTAATAAGTCGTGAAATTATTAGTGAAGATGAATGATTAACATTAATCAAGAAAGAATTGTGTATATTCTCATATTCAAACTGCAGGAAAACTAAGCTAACTCATGTCCATACAAACAACCCTCCCCCAGAGCAAATCCTCACTAGCCAGACATGTTAACGAAATTGATACAGGAAATTGGAAGAGAATTCATTAAGTGAAAGGAAAAACTCTCAAATCCTCTGGTTATCCGGATTCGAAGAATTACTGGCGCGAGGTTGAAGATGATGGTTGACTCACTTTTGGTGATGCTCCACGATGGTGATGATGATTGGTGTGATGATAGTGAAGGTAGATGGTGTTGATGATGATTGGGGAAGATGAGTGTATGAACATTGTTGAGGAGCGTGGTTTTGTCAGAAGAATGGTGTGCCCCCTTTTCCTTACTGATTAGGTTACTTATAACCTTTTCTTCCTCTTCTTTTCTTCAAAACGCAACATTTTCTACTGCAAAATACGCCGCATCTGAACATTGGTCCGAACATCAATGTTCAGACACCTTGTTCCGGAACGTGGTTCTGGCTTCGTAAGTACAACTCTCGAATTGTGTCCGAACATTGAAGTTTAGACAAATCAACAGGTAGAGTACTAGAACTCTAGACTTGTGTTCGAACTTGGATGTTCGGACACAAGTTCGGACATAGCTTCAAAAGCTTCTTAAATCATCATTCTAACTCCGATTCGATCCCCGTTTGTTGCATCATCACCCTCATGAGTTAATCTACTGTTTTCATGGCTTTTCTCTGCATTTGACACACAAAAAGGTATCAATTCTTATTGAACAATAAACCAAAGGAAAACGTAGGTAAGTGTGGAATATTATCAATGCAAGTATGAAAATTAAGCACTTAAAACCACTAAAACCATGCATATTTCACACTTATCAGTAAACATATTCCATTCCTTAAGATACATACTACTCAGACTCTCTAAAGACCCTCAAATCCATACCCAAATTCAAATTTTGGATAACAGTGCCTCAAAACACAGGTTGGGTTAACCAGACAGCAAAAAATTTAAAGGGTTTTCGCCTAGGAACCTCATGGAATTATCAATAAGAGATAAATACACAGGGCAATGATCTGATGCATATCGAGGAAGTATCTCTTCTAGAGCATGAGAGAATAAATTGCACCATTCAGTAGAAGCTAGCACCCTATCAAGCCTAACACTATGGGTACCATTTGTTCAGGTAAAAAGATTACCAGACGCAGGGATATCAATAAGCCCCCTTTATATACCTAATTCACAAACAAAGGATCCATACCATTATTTCTAGCAGAGGAGCGGTTCCTATTAGTAGGTGAAGAGTGGCATTAAAGTCCCCACCAATAACCCAAGGATATCATTCCTAACCTGGATCTGATCGAGATCATGCCAAAATGGTTGTCTTAACGTAGGGTTAGGGCTCGCATAAACAGCCGTGAGAGAATATACCTTATTCGAATCTTTAACCTGGCAATGAACAAACTGCCTATTTGAATTAATAATCTGAATACTAATTGGGTTATTCCATAAAATCCAAATACCCCCGCTAAAACCTTGAGCATCCTCTATAAAAGCATTGTCAAAACCAATTATGTTACATATCAATTTTGTACTGCTAATTCTAGGTTCAACCAACAGAATGATCATGGGTTGCTAATACGGATAAACTCCTTTTAAGCTCTATGGAAATTATCTCTAAGCGCACCTTTTGCATTCTAAAACATTATGCCTTTCATAATAAATCAAAACGTGATAACACCAGAACTACGTATTTCCAAAGAGGAGCCGACCTGATTACACATATCCACAATAATTGGGTGATTAACAGTATCAGTATCATCGTTCGTAAAACCAAAATTAGAATTAGCAACAAGATTCGGATCAAAGATTTTACTTACAGGACCCGATCTATTACCAGTTCAGGTTGCGGACCTCTCGTGACAAAACCGCATCACGATCCTCTTGGGAAACCCTAGCGGTAGAATCTTGAATCTCACATGTATTGGCCTATTTTTTTGTTTGTGCCCGTCGGTTGATTGGCCTCTTTATCCACGACTTGGAATCTAGATCCAGCTTGATAAGTGGTGAAAATCATATTTTTAAGGGTAATTCTCACATGTATTTTACATGATTTATAACATAGTTTCACAACTTTATAGAGCATTTTATTTATATTAGTGAACTTACATATTTTTATTATAGTTAGGTAAATGCTCCAAATTGACATTATTCACCGCCACACAGCAGACAAGTGCAAGCAGGCAGGTGCAAGCAAGCAGCCTGCCAGCTTGCTTTTTACCCACGTGAACATTACATAGCACACCAGTCATACTTTTGAACGTGCAACCATGCACGTATGCCAGCCATGCACTTAGATCATTTTATACCTGATCGCATGGAATGTTTCATGCTTCACGAAAAATTCTTTAACCATGCATGTTGTAAGCAACATAGACAAGGCTGGCAGGCGTGAGACATTTTTTACTTCCAGCATGCTCACGTGACCAGCTGCCAGCCAGCCAGCTTATATACCCATGCCACATGCATCCTCTGCATGCATCTCCATCCATGCACGTAAAGTCCAACCCATGCTCACGTAAGAATAGAGCAGCGTGCTTCAGGGGTCAGAGCACTCGACACAAAGAAAACAACGCTTCTTATATGGGACGCGTCATTTTTTTGGACACGAAAAAAATGAAATAAAAGAAATAAGGACGGAGAGGGGCAGAGCCAGAATTTAGAATTTGGGGGGCTATATTTTTTTTTAATGTAATATTAAAATTTTTAAAGTCTATACATTGGGTATGTTTTTTTCAACAATACAAAAAACACATGTCATATTTATAATAATCTATATATATATAACATTATACCAGCCATAGTGCAAATATTACCAAAGAATGGTAAATTTAAGTTAGTAAGGATACATATCGAAATGACAACATTCCACCATAATCTTTCTAATTCCATTGTACCTCATCCAATACCAAGGCACGAGTAGACTTGAAAAAAAAATCCTGCAATAACAAGTATAATTATTAAAATGTCATGGTAACGTGAGGAAAGATATAACCCCACCAATTAGAAGTAATAATGGGTGAATATAAAAGATACAAAAAAGATCGAAAGGAAGATAATTCTCACCTGAGAATAAAATTTAACAGTCAAAGGTCAAAACAATGATCTTTATCTATAAAAAAATGCATCTGTTAATGATCAATTGATAAATATGTAAATAAAATATATGCTGGCACACATACACAGTAAAAGCAAATAGACAAGTAAACAAATCAAAATAAAATTTACCGTGTGGATTTCAGTTGTGCACGTCTCTCTTTCATCAAAAGTTGAAATCATCTATTATCTTGTCCGTATACAAGGTCTCAGCAATCTTCCTTTCAATATAAAAGCTTCGTAGAAACTCATTAGACATGCTACTACGATGTCTGGTCTTCACAATTTTCATCGCAGAAAATGCACACTCACTTGTTGTAGTTGAAACAGGAAGAGTCAAATAAGACGAAGCAATCTATCTATCATAGGATATATTCCAGACTTTTCAGTTTCATGTAATCCCCAACACAAGTCAGAAACTGAACTTACATTCTTCAAGTGTGGCTGGTTGTGGACATCTAGCTCATAGTGTTCTAACTCATATGTTAGATGAATTATTTCTTGTTCAGTAAAATCGGAAGGATAAAACTGTTGTTGACAATCTAACTATGTCATCCACATTGAAGGACATGTACGAGTTTTTTGGATCTAAAGCAACACTTAGATGAAGAAGCTTTGTTGCAGTCTCATTAAACCTTGAGTTCAACTCTTACAACTGATGGTCAACAACAGCAATAAACACATCAACTTGATAGTGATTCCCCACGGTTACATTGTCTTTCTTGTGACGAGAACGAATGAGATCCATGTAAGTTCCATTCATATAAGGTATGGAATGTCATTAATTAGTTTCACAAAATGAAATTACATCTTTCAACATGATTCCACACTCTCATCATCTCTCAGTTTTCTGGATTAATGTCTTCATAGTAGACACCAGAGACAAGACATTGACAATATCTTATGACTTGACTTTTTTAAAGCTTGACATAGCATATCAGTTATCCTCATCCATTCCTTCATCACATGCATTGCAATCACAAAATCAAATGATAGTAATTGTCTTCAAAGCAAAACTTGCATCACCTCTTTGAGAAGGTGTTGAACCTTTAATAATGATGATCCGACACACACTAGCCGGGCCAAACAATTTCATCAAGCTACATATTGATTTATAATGAGAACTCCATCTTGTATCCCTTGGCCTTTGCAAAGATCTAATTTGATTTTCACCTTTTCTGCTTTGAAAGCTCTTCAATTTCAGTAAGGTGTGAAGTTTCAGCTAGTTGAGCATCTTTCAATTGATCATTCCGCTTACAAGATGAACCAATTACATTAACAATAAAGTTCAGGTTTTTCAGAGACCTCCTCTAATGATGCTACAAAGCCAATTGTAGTTGATGGGCCAAACAATGCACATAGTAAGCATAGGGACACTCCTTCAAAAATAGAGCTTGCAAACCATTCCACTCTCCACGCATATTACTTGCTCCATCATACCCTGACCCCTAAGATCTTAAACATCAAACATGCATATGATAGATAAACATGACATTA
Organism: Limonium bicolor; assembly: GCA_023374045.1. Lineage (NCBI taxonomy): Eukaryota > Viridiplantae > Streptophyta > Magnoliopsida > Caryophyllales > Plumbaginaceae > Limonium > Limonium bicolor. Next base: position 164,807,474 of record CM041778.1, on the reverse strand, counting down.
TTTCATTTTTTAAAGTCAAGGTAGATGTGTCTTTGACATGAACTAAGTCCAAAAACTTTCCCTGACATATCCATGTTGATCAACAAACCTTACAACAATGGCCATATGTTCTTTCTTTGACTCATCTCGAGCCTTATCAACTATCAAGCAGAACTTTGCATTACAATCTCATCTCTAATTGCTTTTTGTACATTTTGAGAAAAAACACATAAGATCTCCTTCTGAATATCTGGTGATGTATACTTCGCATTTTTTGGAGCAGCATTCTTCAACACAACATCACTGACATTCTTGTTTGTAGATGAAAGAAGCTTGATCAATTCAAGAAAATTTTCTTTGATTTCCGAACTAGATCGTTCATCATGCCCTCTAAATGCACATGCTTGGAAGTGAGCCACTTAACCACCTCAATGGAAGTTTTCAAGCGCAATCTGTTACTCATAATCTGCTGAGATGTCTGCTTGTGCATCAAAGTCTCTAAATGACCTAACTGATTCTTCAAATTTTCGTAACAACGAACTGAATATTGATGTACTGAGTTAGAGTTCTTACCTTTATGATGGACAAAATCACATTTTTTTCCGTCATTCACCTTTTTCCAATTATTGAATCCTTTTGAAGTAAATGTGTTTGACCCACTTCCTTCACTAGGCTTCTTGTCTAACAAATCGCAAGGAAGACAAAATGCAATCTTTGGTCTTTGAATACTCTAACCTAAAGAAACTATTGAACCAATTTGCTTGAAACCTACGCTGATGACGATCACCAGTAAATGGGTAATTGGATTTATGAAGTTGATAAGGACCAAGCTTTATATATGTTCTTTTTATCACATCACGCTGGTCACTAGGATAGTCTCAAATTGAAGGTCTCGCACCAGGATCACGGATCAAGGAATCAATATTGAATTTATCAGACTGTAGCATCTCTGAAATTGGAGTCGAGGAGACTTCAGAGTGGCTCTTCCTCACGAATAGATTGACCCTGAGGATTAGATTTTTCAATTGGCTCATCATCATGTTATGTGTAAGTGTCACTTACAAGACTTCTCTTTGTCTTGAAAAATGAATCATTCTCTCACTTTATTCATAACTTATTTGGAAATTAAATAGGCAAAAACAATGTTACTTATACTATAACCAAATAACATTTTATAGAGATAACAATTTCAGCTAATTGTTAATATTATACAAGGTTTATTGTAACAATTAAATGAATTAATAAATAAGGTTAAATACTTAAAATCTGAAAATAAATAATGAACAATTATTAAACAATTTCCCGCCCCACATACTTCATCACTAATCTAAAAAAAGAAAAAAACATAAGATAAAACCCGATTTATAATTTTCAACTAGGTTGTTTACTTATAAATTAATTAGTTAGGATTTAGTAAGATTACGTTTTATCTCTTATTTTATAATATTCTCCTATTTATCAGTTTTTTACTTATTTATCTGATTTTCTACCTATATAAAAACTCATAAATCTCAATTTTTGTTAATACAAGATTGTGTCTAGTTTCTCTCTACTATAATTCTATTCACGCACGCACAGGTAGAGATAGCATATGTATAATGTACCCTACATTCTTCAAGTTTTCTTCTTCTTTAATAATAATAAAAAAAATCTACAGCAAGAATAAGAGATGGAGATGGCGCACACTGTAAGCAAAAATTTGTACCTAATATCATAATGCCTGTTGTTTTGTTTTGGCGTTGCTCTCTGCTCCTTCTCCGGTTAGTTTCTTCCTCCCCTTCTCCATCTCTCTTACTAATCTCTCTCCCTCATTTTCAGAGAGAAATTAGTAAATTAAGTAACCAATGTTGTGTGTGTTGTAGCCTGTGCTACTCCCACAACTAAATTCACGCACCAGCCTGGAGTACTCCTCACGACGCCACAAGCAAATGACGCTAGCACAATGACGCCATCAACAATTTTTTTTTAATCTTTTAGTTGTTAAATATATTTGAAAGAAAAAAGTGATGATGTGGTATTGAGGTTGTACTTTTTTATTGGGATTATACTTGTTTGGAGGAGGTTGGTTTGTTTTGAAGAAAGAGAAATATAGAGGGGTCATACCACTTTTTCACATATATATTGATTATTTTTTTAATTGGGGGGGCCTGGTCCACCCAGCTCATAACTTCCCTCCACCACGGGCCCACTCGGACTCGATGAAAATAAAACATAAACGAGAGAAAAGGGAGAACAGGGTCGAAGAAGAAAAGCGACGAAACGGGAAATAAAAGAAGATGAGGAAAAAAGGACCCCACCTGTAACACCCCCCCCCCCCCGCTAAATACACCCTTAATACAATATTAATTAATGTGAATAGTAGCAATAATAAAAGACGTCGCAGCGGAAAAATAAAAACCAACCATTAACCTGGGTGTTACCCACCGTTATCCGCCCATGGCAAATAACGAGGCGTCTACTTCCACAACTAAATCAACAATACAATAATAACCACGTGTGATGATGGGAATACATCATTATCCAAAAATTACAACACTTATATCCCAAATGACTAGTGAACAATCTACATATCAATATCAATAGTTCAAAAGCGGAAAGTCAATCCTATGGTATAAATCGAAAGGTATACCACTAACTAATTCCCAAAAATAACCACACTCTCGCGTCGATTCTCCAACAGCTACGCACCTGTAAGTGAGGCCATAAAAGCTCAGCCAACTGCCGAGTATGCTAATAATGTGATCCTAGACCCTTTAGGTCACTTAGGTTGATTAGTCATCTACCTTAACATGAGATTCATTTCATGCTTATAAATTAACTGTAAATGCGGAATTAAACACCACAGGCACTCGAATATTCACACACCAATCTACATAGCCACATCATTTGCAAGATATCCACCAATGTAGTATAGTAAGGGTCACATGTTAGCTGAACAAAATTCGTTTCTCTTATTCAGTCTCCATCTTTCGAAGCCTCGCTTCTGTCAATTCACACATAGTCATACGGTGTCAAGTTAAGGACAATTTCCCATTTAACCTCACACTTTCATTGGACAGTAGTCATGTCATGCTACTAGTGGGTAGATGGTCTTACTGTCTACAGTGGTAGACGTTCATGCGGCGAAAGCCATGGTGCCAATGGTAGCACAATCAGACTAACGATCGTATCCGGCTCGTTAGATTAACAAATCAAAAGTTACTCCATCGGAGTTCCTTTCCCAGTGATCACTCTAAGCAACCTGCTGGAACGTATGCAGCCCAGGATTTACTAAACACATTTTATTAAATCATAACACTCTCATTGTTTGATTATTTTAATTAATCTCTTGAGATTTTGATCTCGGTTATTGGAGAACGCATTCATTAGATGCCCATCGGGTCTTACATATATACCTAGAAGTCTACTAGGTGATGTTACAGTTCGAGTCATCGCTCTAGAGACGGTTAATACGGGTCTCTAAACTAAATATCTCACCTTAGTGTTTTAGGAGTAGTTTTACACTCATAGATTAGCACTTATAGTTCCTCCTAATTGTTCATACACAAGTTGAGTGATATGGGTATCACTTCGTCTAATCGACGTTCGCGCACAATTAATAAACGCTTGACAGTTGAATCATATAACACATAAACACATGCATATAATAGTTATTCTTAACACTTAAACACACAATACGTCTGAACCAAGGAAACCCTTAGGACGTTTAGACCACACATTCACATACCATTCACCGCTGAACAATGCTAGCGTGACGAATCACGCTTATCCTTTATCTCTTCCGAAGCTCAAACCCCGCAACCTGATTTACTGGAATATATATCTCTAATATCAGTATCCATATTTTAGTTCTATCTAATCATCCCAGAATAATTCCTAATCCTTACCCCGTAGTTAACCCCTTAACCGGTTATTTGTTTGACTCGGGTTTTCCCATTAAATCTCGGGGTTTAAGTTCTATTATACTCTATAGTTGTAAGAACATAATATTTATTATCGTAATAATATTTATCACTAGGAGTTCGATTCCTAACAAGCCACATTATTTATTAGGGTTATTTGCCTTAGTATATTTATATACACACTTATGCATATATTATATTTATATGTATAATATAGTTTGTTACTATATATCCATTGACCAAGTTATACTCCAACTTTTAATTACATATCGTATTACGTATTGGTCAACTTCTCACTAGGTCGACTTGTATTGGTTTGATCAATCTAGTTTGACTCGGTCAATGTTTCCAAGTCAATGTTTCGTTGTAGTCAACATTTATTTATCAACTCACTACTAAAACATAGATTTTTTTGGTAACAACACAAATGGTACCAAAAATCAAAATCATTACTATTTAATTTATTGTAACGATAAAAGTCGTTACACGTGATGGCGTAACCAAAGATCAATTAATTTATTGTAACGACTTTTATTCGTTACTAAAAGTTATATCGATACTAAAGATATGATTTTGTAACAATTATATCGTTACTGTAGTCTTAATTTTTTTTAATTCTCTAGTACTATCTTAGGTAACGAAATTCTTATCATTAATAACAACTATGATAACGATAGTAAATCGTTGCAAGAACCTTTGTAACTAAAAATTAGATTTTTACTAGTGACTCTTACTTCATTATTTCATAACTTATAATTATATTTCCATCTCATAACCTTTTCACATAATCGCATATGATTAACAAATCATGTTACATTGCCACCTTATGCCTTTACCTAAACCCGGAGGCAAGGGCTCTATCTACGGTGTTTGCGGCCATGGAATGGGGCAACGAGGTGCGGTTTTTCATATGGAATACACCTTAATTCTACGTTACTACCGTGCTTTACTCTTCACAGCGCGTATGTAAACGCAAAGCGGATGTTTTAGCTAACCATGCCGTAAAGACAGCTCAACACTATACCAGCGCTCATTTATGACCCTTTTAAAACCGACTAGTAAAACACTTATACTATGAGCGAGCGATCCTTATTTGGGCGGGAACTCCCTCAATCCGCGCGCTGCTCGCTGCTACCCTGCCGCCGATGAGCCGCTTGTCCTCCAGAATCACTATTCCAGCTTCTCCGGCTCCTTAATCTCCTCTCTCTCGTTTATAGCTCGAGGCCTTGTCCGACTTCACCATTTACTTTTCCTTAGCATTAGGTGAACTCCTCGTCTGCCCGCTTTCTTGTCATCTGCATTTATGTCCTATTGATTTAGAGGGAAGCCATCTGTTGTAAATTGTTGAATTATGCGGAATTCAGTAGCGTCTGCCGAACTATGCTATATCGCAGGGTTTAGTAATTTATTCCAAAATCAGGATTGACAGCAATTCTTGTCAGCTCTACAGCAGCATATGAATGCTGAGCTACGAAGACTCAACACATAGACCTTGTGCATAAGTGTGTTTTCATTGAACAAAGAAACTGGGCGGCGATTATCAACACATTTTACTGATTCATTGTTTATTTTGTAGTCGATTAGGGTTTTCATTTTCAAGTGGACTCCGTAGAAATTCCTGCTAATATTTAGAGCAAACTTGGCGCCTGGTCGCGGAGAGAGCCGACGCGATACAAGACAGGGCCTTAGTCACCTCTATTGATTTTAAGTGCCGACCTCTTCCGAAAGGCGGTCGGATGGCTCCATCTCCCGCTTCTGGTTCTCATCATGATAATGCCAAAAGCGATATTCCGGTATTGATTTCATTTCCTTTTCGGACTATAACTATATCACCTCTGAAATTTTTTTTACATTAGGTGTTAGGGATTAATGTTGATTTGTCCTATCGGTGACTCAGCCTTTCTATGTTATACGGTCTTCTTGTGGATCGGAGAGACGGACAAACACCAAAACCAGGAGGAAAATCGAGTTGTCTGGAAAAGTTGACAGCAATGAAAACTTCTCCATTGATGACGACCTAAACAAGCTTAAAGCTGATGCCTTCAACTGTGTTTGGAAAAAATTGATTCCTCTATCAAGGTTTCGATCATTCACTTCTCAGTGCCCTCCTATATAGATCATATACAATTTGTCAAACTGAAAAGTTAGGTATTGTAGCCCTTACCATTGGAACTTTAGGATCTCATTTTTTTCTGCTCGAGAGATGTAGTCATCAAAAACCATACGTCTGGCTTCTAGAGTGCTGTATATTGATAAAATATATGGTTTTGGTGCACACAGGATGTTCTTAGGAACGCCAATGAAGATATATTTGATGTGCTGTATCAGTGGATCTCTAGATCATTTCAGAAGATTAGATTGCATGGCAAACCTGATTTTGCAAAAGCAACTCAGCCATATCCTACCATTCTTGATGCATCTCTCAAGCGAGTTTTTACTGGATTTGTCCTTACCAGTGAGCACCACTTCCTTTTCCTCTCACTCGTGGCTCACCATATTTGAAATAAAAAGCTTGCACTTCTAATTTGACTCTGAGGATAACATACTTCAGATTAACTCCGAGGTTTGGTACATCTTTTGTTAATCCTCTAATTCTTGGAAATAAAGTCCAGCTTATTTCATTATTGTTAGAGAATTTGGAGTCTGTGGATGACCTGCTGAGCTTCGAGTACCTTGGCCTTTTTTTGAAGTCTAGTGGATGCCATGTTGCCAACCTTTCATCGCTAGACCTATCTCCCAGAGTGGGATTGGTGGCTGCTTAAGAAGCTTGCTGAGACAGTTTTTAAAGTTCACACCGGATGTAAGTTATTCAGGTATTTGATCTGATAGTAACGTCATGTCTGCTAAATTCAATTCTTTTTTCTTTATGTTTTGGAGCAGGTGGCTGATATGTCAATTTTGGCATCATGGTATAATGAGCTGAGAGATGATAAGCCAATTGTCATAATTGTTGAGGAGTTGGAGAGATGCGCTGGTGCGGTGTTGCCAGATTTGATTTTGATGTTTAGGTAGTGAATCGAGTGAGCTCTCTTCCCTGATATTAGTCTGCAGCCTTCTTCGTTAGCAGAATGCTCACTTTTATCCTGCCCATCTGGGTAGGGCTAATGCTGTTATCTTGTCCATCTGGGTAGGCTGATGTTACGTTGGTGACCATTTCACATGGTCAATAAGATTTTACCCTCTTACGCTCAATCTCAATCTATCATTGTCACCGTGCTTTGCCACAAACTCATTGAAAGCTGAAAAAATTCTAATCGTTTTGAATAGCATTTATCCCATAACTGGATGTATAATGGTTTATTAGAGGTAATTAGTCATCTTGTGCTTTGGCAGTGAATGGATGGTCAAGATTCCGGTCATCTTGATAATGGGAGTGGCAACAACACTGGACACGCCAAGAAACATACTTCCTGTGATGCATTGCAGCTCCTTTGTTCTTCTGAGTTCATACTGGGATCTCCCACCAAAAAAATGGATGCTATTGTGGAAGCTGTTATGTTGAAAACAGACTCTTGTTTGTCTGTTAGCCATGAGTGTCTCTTTCATGAAGACTATTTTCAAAAGCATGATGGCACTTTAGCCTCTTTCATTCGCGCTTTGAAGGTACTGCAATTTCACAAAAAAGAATACAAAGTGAAGGATGCTGAAACTACAAATTTCATTAAAATTCTCTTATACCTACTTGATTATCTTGGTTTTCAGGTGGTCTGTGTGCAGCATTTTTCCAAGAGCATCTAAGTATTCTGCTCGAAAAGGATATAACTGAAGATGCTGAAGAGGTTTAAATGTTATGTTTAAGTTCTTTTTATCATACAAATTCAATAGAATTGGCTGGTTGCCTAATCACTTTGTTGTCCTAGACTTAGTAACGCTTACCTCTCCTGACTAGGTGATATAGCCTTGTGATTTTAGATCTTCTCGGTTTAAATAAACAATTAAATTTTTGCGACAGAAATGTGCTTTTGCCAATATTTGTTCTCCTATTCCTTTTCAAGTTTTATGTTCTTGTTCTCCCAAGTTTAGTATTGGCTCCCTCTAATGTGAATCTTTTACAGTTGCAGTGCATTTTGGCTCGCAATCATCTATACCCACCAGACATGTTAAAGCGTGCATTTCAATTTCCTTCTAGCAAAATGTATATAATTGTTGCACTTCTGGTTTTCTATGACAATTCTGGTACTATTACAAGAAAAATGTGCTAACCTTGAAAATGTTCCTTACAACAGAATGGGTGAACCAACGGTTGAAACTTTGGCTCGGGGATTAATATCACTAAAGAAATCACTTAGAAACTGGCGCACTGTAGTTCTGGTGAGACCACAATTACCTCTACAGCTCACTATACCTTTACAGTGCATCTTTGTCCTCTATACTTCTTGATTGGGGTCCTCAAGAACTGATTATTTCTTTGTTTATGTTTCCTTTATTGGTGTCAAAAGTGCCTGCATGAAGCTGGCAAGCGTCTGAATATTCCACTGCTAGATTTATGTAGCGAGGCACTTGATCCTCATGTACATGAAAGAACTGCTGAATTTTTTTCTCGAAGGGAAGTTGGACAGGGTCTGACGATCATGTAGCTGTATCAGTCGTATTGTACGGGGAATAAGTATGTGGTTTTCTTATTATTGTGGGATACTCTTATGATTTATATTCGTGCCATGAGTGTATGATTTTATTCATTCCACGACTATATGATTTATATTCATGCCATGAGTATATGATTTAGGTATATCAGTAGTAGGGCCGTGTTTGAAGACAGGAACAAGTAGTGAAAGTGGGCATGGTTTTATGCCCTTCCTCTTTCGAACATGTATTTCATAAAGAGAACAAATTCTATGTAGTAAGACACTGAACACGTGCTTGCTACTGATAGCCTAGGTATTAGTGCAATCGAGGTCATTTAAACAGTTTTGCAGTTTGTTCTTAGTAGTAGTACTTGCAGTCACAGCGATGATGTCTGGGGTGAACAACCTCCACTTGGGTTGGGATGAAAGGTTGGAATGAACTGGTTATATGTCAATTACATGACAAAACATATATAATTGATTTTGGAGTTACTGAGTGTGCTTGTTCAAACGAAGGCTTTCTAACAAGATTGTTTCATTTGATCACTTTGTCTGATAAATGTTACTTGTAATTTATCTCACAATACTGTCTTGCTATTTCGAGAATTGGATTTGTCTGAGTCCAAGTTTGAAACAGGTATCTTCCACCATCTGGACTACGCACATTGCTAGATGGGTGGAAAAAGTATGCTGAAGATGTTCCCCAGGTGTGGTCTTTTGATGATTAACTAGTAAATTATACCTTGTTTACATCTGTTCGGATCGTTCTGTACAAGCTTAAATATACGTAGTTTCTCCTTCAGTTTGGAAGTACAGAGTTTGCAGAGTAACTCTATACGTGCATGTTACTTCTATACCGCTTCTTCTAGATTCCCTCTTATAGAAAGGTTGATATGACTTATATATTCCTTTTGTCTCTCGCACATATAATACCATTGTCAGAAGAAAGAGATATATTAATATTCTTCTTGATTGTTAGCCGTACTTGTTTTTTTTTTTGAAGATAAAGGGTAAGCTATATATTGAAGAAGACCAAAACATACAAGCCTAACTAACAGTAGCCGTACTTGTTGCCTGTGTGTATGTATACGATTTTGTTCTTTAGACAAGGGTGAATTTACTGATAACAACATTCATCGTTATTAACTTCCGAGTGTTTGCTTCAACAACTTATGTGCCTGTTTGGTGCGTGCTTCATTATCTGGATGTCTTGTGGCGTTTTATGTCATTGATACTAGTAGAAAGCATTCAATAACCAGATTTTCTTCTTCTCACAGATGCATGACAAGTCACGGAATTGCAGTCCATGCTAACCCAGCAAGGAGAAAGTAGGAAAATAAGGTATGATTCGACAGATCTCTTCATGGAAGGTTTGATGCCTATAAAAATGTGTCATAGAACAAGTAGATCATAAATACAGCATGTAGAACGTAGCAGTTTTCAGTATCATCACTAGATGGGTAACAAAAATTAGATTATGTAGGGGACAGAGACCCCAAACTCTAAAGATACAACGCAAGACGCTCTAGCATGTAGTGACAAAGCTGCTGGACTGACAGAATGGATGCTTAGGTGAGAATTTTTGCCTTACAACTTCTGTCGTTTGTTTAAATTTATTATAATCACAAGCTCTGACATTATATTTTGCACTTCAGAAACCTCATGATACCCATTGAGTGCATGCCATTTCATGAAATTTCCTGCTATAGGGACGTTGACAGGCTGAAATGGGTACGTTTTGAGATTATTTTTCTGTTTCATCTCAAGACCGTGAAATTTTCTAGACGCCAGTAAACTATTGTGGCCATTCCTATGGTAGGTCATCAATTGAATAAATGAAAAACAAATAATTAATTTGTTACCAAACAGTATTACTATTATAGTTTGTAATTCTCAATGTATGGTGTTGAGGTTCTTAACCAAAGTGTTCTGATTTTCATTTGTCCATAAGTATACACGCTTCAGCCTCGTACTGCAAATTGGATGCTTACTTCAGCCTCTAGGGCATGTATGCAGACTACTTTTTGCGGAATGCATGCACGCTTCTGTTTATGCTGTTCTTTTAGATGATTTTAAGGAACTCTCCTTTTTGAGGATCTGTTGATGCTTTTGCACATGCTCCATTGAATTATGTGAAATTTGAGCTTTTGGAGCCACGATTCATTTGTTTATATTCAAATTTCAAGTAACAAGACTAAAGAACTCTCCTTTTCCGCCAATAAAATTATAGGCGTTAGTAGGAGATCCTCGAAGAATGGTACAGTCTGATCTTTTGGGCTCTTCCAAACCAATGTATGGCCATGGCAGGGGCCAGGGCACGTCAATACCATCTCTTCATGACACCTCTATCATGTTAGTAACTCCTTTTCCTCGTGAAAATCATTATATGTTTCATATTTTCCTTGTTTAATGCAGTTAAATCAAACAAAAGATGCCTCACCTTGTAAGTTTCTCTTTGCATTTGCAAGTAGCCCACTATGACATCCTCTTTGGAGTGTATTCATTTTTGGGCTCAACAACGGATTGTTAGCTCCTAGGAAGCTGATTAGATTTTGTTTCGTTGGTGGTGATTTGAGCAGACATAACAAACAAAAAAGACTTCCAACTTGATGAAACGAACCAATGAAGAAGCTCCCCTAGCTTTATTAGAAGATCAAAAACTTCACAACTGAATAGTTTGCAAACATGGTGACGAATACTTTAACAAAAATGTAGCAATAATGCCACTGAAAACACGTTCAACCTTTCTCTTTTACTAATCTTATCTCAATGTCTGTGTGTATCCTCTCTAATACCCTAATTCTTCTTCTAACCTCGTGAATATACATCTCCTTACCATAATATAGTAGTTACGTTTAGCTGATTGAAATTGGGTTGGACACCCTTGCTTCTGTTATATGGTTCTAGGAGATAAGTTATTATGCTGGTCCCAAACGCTTTATCCAAAGGAGACTTTTCAGTTATTAAAAAATGCTATGTTTAATATCATAGTTATATTTTTACTGAAGTGAATGGTGTTTCCTTGCGGGTTACAATCTCACTGATTAGCAAGGCATTGGGCCTATCTGCTGGACGTTTCCATTGCAATCCTCAAAATGTCACTGCTATTTCCAGCTGTATGGTAGGTGAACCACCTACCAAACCCTCATCAACCTTCACCAAACCTTCACCAAACTTTATTGACTTAGGTGGATGTTGTGAGCCAAACCTTTGCTATAAATAAGAGCATTGGAAGAGCTCTTAAACACAACATAAATCAGAGAAAAACCAGTAGAGTTTAGTAGCTCCATGAGAGAGTTAGTTTAAGAGGTTTTTGTAAGAGTTGGTTATACTCTTGTAATTCTATTCTTGTGAGTAATAGAAGGTTGTTTCCTCTTAATATTATCAAGTGTTCAAGTGGTATCAGAGCTTGAGGTGGTGTCCAGAAGATTTATTTTCGAATTATTTTATTTTTAGCCAAAAACATTTTTGTCTCAAATCAAATTCTGGGCATAGCACTGGAAAAGTCTCGTTTCAAGGATTCCGGAAATATTTTTTCCAGAATTTTTTGCATGCAGAAGGACCTCAAATCGCCGGTCAAAGTTGTGGTCAAACTTGCGTGAATAGTAACAAAAAAAACAGTCGGGAGGTTGAAGACAACCCAGTCAACGCCACGTCAACGACACATCATCACCATGTCAGCCTTTTTTGGGCCCACAGTGACGTGGCAGTCCACGTCATCATCCCAGTCAGCATCCATGTCAGCGCCACATCACTGCCACGTCAGCACCCTGTTGCCACATAACGCCTCGTCATCAAATAGCATTCTTTGTTTGCCACGTGTCACTTCCTTCTATATCATCGTTTTTGGTCTAGAAAAGGTCTATCCTACCATTTTCGATCGTTCCGGACGCAACGGTGCACTCCGTTTTGTCAAATTCTGCTTCTAAAATTCGATAAAGTATAAATCAAGTCAGAATGGCAGTAGAAGACTCGTCATCTTGGAGCCATGGAGCTATGCTCAAACTGACCGCTACAAACTATACACTTTGGAGACCTCAGATGGACGATCGCCTTAGTTGCAAAGATTGTACGATCCAATTGAGCTTCAAGGTACGAATCCTGAGCCCGCTAAAGAAAAAGAATGGAAGAAAATGAATAGAAAAACGATCGGTCAAATCTGTCAGTGGATCGATATAGTGTCTTCCATCATGTTTCTGAGGAGACTGATGCATATACACTCTGGAAGAAGTTGAAGGATATGTATCAGCCCAAGACAGCTTGGAACAAAGCTTTACTAATGGGGCGATTAGTAAAATCTGAAGCTACGGAGCGGGAAGTCAGGTGCCGAGCATGCCAGTGATTTTCAAAGCTGTTAAACCATTAACATCAGTTGAATTCAACCTTGGAGATGAAGTGCAGGCTCTCCTACTTCTTAGTTCACTCCCTGACAGCTGGGAAACACTTGTTATCACCCTTGGAAATTCAGCTCCTAATAGTACACTTACCATGAGATGGTAAAAGAAGCCTTGTTCAATGAAGAGGCCAGGAGAAATGATACAAGTTCAGACCAGACCGAAGCTCTTGTCACTGAACACGAGGGAGATCACATGGAAGAAATCAAGGCAAATGGAGAGGCCGAAGCAAGAGCAGAGGTAAATCAACAGATGGAAGAAAGGCCGCTTATAGTTGTTATCATTGGGCTTAGAAGGCCACATGAGAAGAATTGCAGGAAACTATTACGAGAACAAAGGCAGAATAACAAGCAATCAACGGAGAAGAATGGAGACACACTTGTCACTGTCACAGGGGAAGTAGCATTATGCTCAAGTAAGGAGGAGTATGTCTTCATACAGCAACTCTAGATATTGAGTGGATTGTTGATACTGCAGCATCTTATCATGTCATCATCATACAAGACTTCTTCACAACGTACAAAGTGGAGACTTTGGCACTATAAAGATGGGAAATACCAGTTTTTTGAGATTAAAGGGATTTGTGACATTCAAGTAAAACGAATGTTGGGAGTACTATCACACTGAAGGATGTGTGACATGTACCAGATTTTCGGCTCAATCTACTATCAGGTTCAGCTTTTGACAAGCAAGGCTATGACAGTTTTTTTGGCAATGGCACATGGAAGATGTCAAGAGGTTCCTTGGTTGTCGCCCGAGGACATACATGTGGTACTCTTTACAAGACACATATGAAATATGTGAGAGCAGCCTCAATGTTGTGGAAGGTGAGAAGTCTTAAATCAGACTCGGACATATGAGTGAGAAGGGCTTGTCTACCTTAATAAAAAAGGAGCTTATCACAATTGTCAAGGATGCTACATTAGATTCTTGCAGGCACTGTCTATTTGGTAAGCAACATCGCATTTCATTTCATTCATCATCATCAAGGAAATCAGAGTTGTTGAGTCTGGTACACTCTGACGTTTGTGGTCCCATGGAGGTTGAATCTCTTGGTGGCAACAGGTATATTCTAACCTTTATTGATGATGCTTCTCGAAAGGTGTGGGTGTATTTCTTAAAAAGAAAGGACAAGTTTTGGATTATTTCAAGGAGTTTCACACTATGGTAGAGCGTGAAACAGAAATGAAGCTAAAGTGTCTCCGCCAGAATGGAGGCGAGTACACATCCAAAGAGTTCAAAACCTATTGCAAGGGACACGGCATTCGACATCAGAAAACGGTTTCCTCGCACCCCACAACACAATGGTAGCCGAAAGGAGAATAGGACTATCATGGAGAAGGTTCGGAGTATGATGAGCATGTCTAAATTACCAAAGCCATTCTGGGGAGAAGCTGTTCGTGCTGCCTGCTACCTGATCAATAGATCATCGTCAGTCCCGCTGAATTTTGAGATTCCGGAGAAAGTATGGTCAGTAAGAATCCTTCTTATTCACATTTGAAAGTGTTTGGATGTTTAGCCTTTGTACATGTACCCAAGGAGCTCAGGCAGAAGCTAGTTGCAAGAACTACTCCATGCGTCTTCATAGGCTATGGGGATGAAGAATTTGGATACAGGTTATGGGACTTAAAGGTGAAGAAGGTTATAGAAGCAGGGACGTTGTGTTCCATGAAAACTAGATGATAAAAGACATTGAAGAGCCCTCAGTGTCTACTCAATCAAAGTCTAGTGCCCAAGATATTTTCCCTGATCCAGCACCTATCCAATCAGCCACGGATGAGGTGCAAGTAGTACCAGAAGTAGAACAGAGGAAGAAGAAGAGAATATTGAGCAGGGGGAGACTCAATCCTCTCCACCAGAAGTTGCGGGACCATCACAAGAGGAAGATGATGAAGCACTTCCTGAAATTCAGAGCCCACAGGTTCGAAGATCTGAACGTGGAAAATTTCGTCAACCAGATATCCAGATTCAGAGTATATTCTACTTACAGAAGATGGGGAGCCAGAAAATTTCCAGGAAGCTGTATCTCATCAAAATACAGTAAATGGAAGGGTGCAATGCAAGATGAGATTGATTCCTTGCTGAAAAATCACACGTACGAGTTGGTTGAGCTTCCAAAAGGAAAGAGGGCACTGAAGAACAAATGGGTATTCAAACTCAAGAAAGATAGTTGCGGAAAGGTGGTGAAACATAAAGCCCGGTTGGTGGTCAAAGGATTTCTTCAGAAGAAAGGAATTGACTTTGACGAGATATTTTCACCAGTTGTGAAAATGGCTTCAATCCATATCATCCTTGGATTGGTGGCCAACTTGGATTTAGAGCTTGAGCATGGATGTAAAAACAACATTTCTTCATGGTGATTTACATGAAGAAATCTACATGGAACAGCCAGAAGGTTTCAGGTTCCAGGGAAAGAGAACCTCGTTTGCAACTGAAGAAGAGTCTGTACAGGCTTAAGCAAGCGCCCAGGCAGTGGTACAAGAAGTTTGACTCATTCATGAAGAGTCAAGACTACAAGAGAGCTGCTGCAGACCAGTGTGTTTACATCCAGAGATTTCGAGATGGAAATTTTGTTGCACTACTACTATATGTAGATGACATGTTAATCGTTGGACACGATGCAACAAAAATAAGCCAACTGAAGAAGGAGCTCTCCAAGTACTTTGATATGAAAGACTTGGGACCAGCTCAACAGATATTGGGGATGCATATAATTCGACACAGGAAAAATCACAGGTTATGGTTATCTCAGGAGAAGTATGTTGAACGAATACTCGACAGGTTCAACATGGACCAAGCCAAACCAGTTAGCATTCCTTTGGAAACCATTTCAAGCTGAGCAGAAGATTGTGTCCCTCATCCAAGAAAGAGATAGAGGAGATGTCAAAGGTACCATACTCTTTTGTAGTAGGAAGTCTAATGTATGCTATGGTTTGTACAAGGCCAGATATTGCTCACGCAGTTGGAGTTGTGAGCCGATACCTTTCAAATCTTGGAAAGGAACATTGGGAAGCAGTTAAGTGGATTCTCAGGTACCTCAAGGGTACATCAAAGGTGTGTTTATGCTACGGAGCCGCTGAACCAGTCTTGGAAAGTTATACAGATTCAGATATGGCTGGAGATCTTGATGGAAGAAAATCTACATCAAGATTCGTTTACACTTTGCAGGGGGAGCAGTGTCATGGCAGTCAAGATTACAAAAGTGTGTTGCTTTATCCACAACAAAAGCTGAGTATATGCAATAGCAGAAGCGGGTAAAGAAATGTTATGGCTAAACGGTTTCTAGAAGAATTAGAAATCAAACAGAAAGAGTACAAGATACATTGTGACAGTCAGAGTGCTCTAGATTTGAGCAAGAACCCAATGTATCATTCCCGTACAAAGCATATCGACACTCGTTATCATTGGATACGAGAAGTGATGGACAAACAACTATTGAGACTAGTGAAGATCCACACGAATGAGAATCCTGCAGACATGTTAACAAAGATGGTTCATCGAGAGAAGCTACAGTTATGCAGAGACATAATTGGGATGGATTGTAGATGCAAATCGATTCAGATGCAGCTGGAGGGGAGAATTGAAGGGTATTTCCAGCTGTATGGTAGGTGAACCACCTGTCAACCCTCACCAAACCTTCACCAAACTTCATTGACTTAGGTGGATGTTGTGAGTCAAACCTTTGCTATAAATAAGAGCATTGGAAGAGCTCTCAAACACAAAACATAAATCAGAGAAAAACCAGTAGAGTTTAGTAGCTCCATGAGAGAGTTAGTTTAGAGGTTTTTGTATAAGAGTTGGTTATACTCTTGTAATTCTATTCTTGTGAGTAATAGAAGGTTATTTCCTCTTAAATATATCAAGTGTTCGTGAGAAACACAACACCTTATTCTGTGGTTACCTCAAATTCTAGCTGTTGTAAGTGTCCCGCTTGATGATTCCAAAGCCTACACCATTACTCAAGCTCATCAGCTAGAGTCTCAATCTTTGAATAGGCTTGACATGTCTAGTAACTCTAGATCGTGGACTCTACTCCCCTCGTCCTTTCCTGCCAGTGGCTCTATTGCTTAACCTAATTCCTCTCGCCTGCTCGTTGCCTTAGTCCTGGCCTACTAGATGGTCAGGCCAAGATCATGGCTATTCTAGCCAACTTGTGTTCTTCATTGTCAGTGATTGAGAGTCATCTTGGTCTCACTCCTCTCGATCTCTAGGCCTATTGTCTAATCTTAAACCCAATGCTTGGATCACTTTCTCTTGGTTCTCGTACTTTTCTAGATTTTTTGAAGACTTTTGGTGCATTGCTGGTGATTGGATTGATTGTCTGCGAATATGGCATGAACTTGTTTTCTTTGTTACATTATGACTTTTCTATTCCAACCCGTGAGGTTCTGCTCTTTACAAGTGTTGTGGGTATTCAACAACAGGAGTAAAATCAACATACTAGACCTGAAGCGAGTTTAGCATAACCACTTGATTGCAGAAAGATATAAAAATCCCTATTATTTAGGGAAATCATAACTGTTTCTGCAGCATTAGAGAAAAACCAGAATATCTGAACCCCCTTCCCCGAAGTTTGGAGATATTACAATCTAGCATCGTCTAGTTATCAATATATATTTCAATTCCTCAAGGTATGAGGTTCTTAGCGGTGTGCCCGAGACTATAAATAAGCATTAATTTCTTCTGACCTACAATCTCACCATGTAACGTTGTTACATCGCACAATATTTATTACACAACCATACACACAATCTCGTCTTATCTTTCTCTATTTCTAAATCACCATTTTCTCTTTCTTGCCACCAAATAAGTAATTGTAACTCCTATTGAGTAGCAAAAATGTTCATAGGTGTCACACCTAGGGGGCTTGGACTAATTTACTCTTAATATTTTTATCTTTTAGATAATCTAGATGATGTAGTTACTGTATGGTTAAGAAGATATATACTAATGAGGCTAGAAAAAGAATTGGGGTTTTAGAGAGAATATATACAGCCACATTGAGAGACGATAGTTAACAGAGAAAGGTTGCGCCTATTTTCTATGGAATTAGTGCTACGTGTTTGTTGAGGTATTTCTCAATGTGTATGTGAATCATTCCCGTGTGAAGGTTTCAACTTTGTATTGAAGTAAGAGGGTTTCTTCATTGATTCGTTTGATAAGTCAAGTTTTAATTCTGTTATGTCTGCTCAAATCAACCACCAACGAAACAGAATCTAATCAGCTTGGGATTCTTTTATAGAAGACAATGTCTTCTCTTATTTGCCCACTTTTTCGGGGTGTTTAAGCTCCCGGTAAAGTTTTACTAAATGGCAACAAAACAGGTACCGGTTGGGACAAGAACACGGTGATTTGATCAACATCCATGACTGGTATGAATCTTTCAAGTCGACAGTTAGTTGTCCAACTAACAACCGAAAGAGCAGACCTAAGTCTTCCCCATCGCCAAAGAAGAGAAGAAAAGACTCTTCTGTTGCTGATTCTAATTGTCACTCTGAAGTGGCACTTCAGTATCCTTTTGGGTTTTGAAGTTTCTCTTTCATTCATTTGTTTAGACCTATATTTTGGATTACTACAAGTCCACAATAATCTTTTTCCAGGGTACCCGTTTCATTTTATGGAATGCAAGGGGCATGTGACCGTTGCTTGATTGTGTTATATGTTGTCTGTGCTTCGAGCACATTAATGTGATCCTTGACCTCTTTGTTTCCTCCAGAGCACGATTTTGCAGAGTAGTTACTGAACTGCAGATACTAGGGCTCCTTCGCATGCCCAGCAAAAGGAGGCCAGATTATTTGCAGAGGGCGGTCTTTGGACTGTAGGAATTTGGAAATATTTGCGTTAGATGTACCCTTTACGCCATACTTTATTAAAATTAGTTAATTATGGAGAGAACGTAAAGATTTGTTGTTATGTATATGTTTTAGGGAATTTTCACCAAATATTATTGAGTTTTTGTTTAATTCACGATATACCACTGTGTTTTTAAATTTACATAGGATAACACTAAGTTTTTACTCATTTCATCAGATAATATTCTGTCTCATATTTTGCTAAATGTTTCATTAAAATCCTTAGAAAAAAAGACTAAACTACCCATATAAATAGTTAAATAAAAGTGGTGTCGTATGAAATTTATCAGTATGACAAATCACTTTTAGGTTGTTAATTAATAACAGGGTAGTTTAGTCATTTTTCTGGAATATTAACGAAACATTCAACAAAATATGGGACAGATGTTATCTGATAAATAAGTAAAAACTTAATGTTATCCTGCGTAATTTTAAGAACACGGTGGTATATCGTGAATTAAGTAAAAACTTAGTGGTATTTGTTGAAATTTTCTTATATTTTATTTCCAATAGATCTTGTTAAACTCTAGTTTTTATACTATAGACTTAGAAACTTTTGGTTTGGGTATTTTAGATACTAATTTGTTAGTTTCTTGTATAGTAAAGTTTGCCCGTTTCTACCACTAAATGTAGGGAATTTGTTGAATCATACAAATTTTGTATCTCATTTAGTTTCTGTAAGTTGAACCATAATGGTTCAACTTTAAAGCCTACATTCCTCTATTATGCGAATTTTTTTTTGAGATATATGTATGAGTCAAATGCACAACAAATAAATTAATAAAATAGAGGTAATCCAATAGTTCATAACAAGACAAAGATGGTTCAAGTTTTTTTCACTGGGTTTTGCTTAGTAAAATTTTAATGAAACTCAAACCAAATCCCATCCAACTAGATGTGGATTAACCGGTACTTCATTTTAATAAAAGTGGCTCAAAGCCTTAACTATATATAAAAAAAATGTCCACTCCATCCTTAGATATCCCTGTTGTCATTGTTCGCCATGTTGTTGAAATTTCAATGCTAGATTTCCTATCCCGAGTAGAGATGATCGCAAAGTAGTTCTAGGGTTTTGAAAGTACATCATTTTGCAGTTTCTTCAAGTGGTGTTATAAGAGTTCCACGATTCCTCTTGATAATGTTGATGATTTGGGTGACAAGCTCGCCCAGTTGAGCCTTCTTCATCACCATTGCTCACACTGAACACAGAAGTGTCTCTTCGGGCAGGGGCGAAGCCAGAAAAAATTTCTAAGGGGGGCGAGAATTCTTTTATAATATTAATTAATATTAATTTATTATTTAATATAATATTCCAATATATATAATTATATTTTTAAAATTGATATTAGATATATAGTTTGACATAAAAATTACATTAAAATAAAATATATAAATTAATAAATAAAAAAAATTTGTTTTATCTTTTTATTTCTAGTTTAAAAACAGGTATACAAAATTACAAGTTAATGTCAATAATATTGAACAATACTTTTAAACTAGTAGTTTTTTCTAAAAACTTCTTCTAAAAATTATTTTGAATAATTCTAATATTATTTTAATTTATAAAATATAAAACTAAAAACAAACACTTTGTATTATGGATATTAGGGGACATGATTACTAGACTGACATAATAATCATGTTTACTTTAGACTATGTTACTAATTAAAAATATTAACAATTTTCTTTTCTACTGTAGATTATATATGATTTTTTTACAATATAATTCTAGAACAAATATTACATATTAATAGAAATAAAATTGATAACAATAGAATTGATGTCATAGTGATATGTTATAAAATATTACGGGGGCGAATAAATATCTAATAACATAATAAACTATATAACATAATAATAAAACTGATTTCAACATGTACCCGAGGGATTTGGGGGGCCAAACACCACCCGCCCCCCCTTGTCTCCGCCTCTGTCTTCGGGCTGGCCAATGAAACAAGGTTGATTCATCTATGTGGTAGAATGTTAAACTATTTTTGATTATTTCTATAAAAGTGGTTGTAACTTTTAAAATAAAGTCTAAAATTTATCTAAATTCAATCTATTTAAAATAGATCAATCATATATAAGTTTAAAGATTTGGAAAATTCAAACTATACTCCTCTAACATTGCCGATCATGTTCAAGTTCACATTATGTTATTTTTTTTATTCAGTTATGAATTTGATAAAAAATAAAATACTAAAAAATATAATAATTACCAAAATTACTTAAAATTATAAATAACTAACATACATTTAATTGAAATAAAATTAATAATTCTTAAATACTACTAAATATACATAAAATTTCAAACAAATTAATTTTTGTTTCTTCAAATTTTGTTAACATTCTTTGACTATTTATTACTCATCTTCTTCATTAAAATATTTGTAGTTACGGTTAGATAATGATTAAATATTATGTAATAAGCATATATATGTCAGTTTATAAACAAAATCAATCCAATATAAGATGATGTAATTAAATATTATCTTCATTAAGCACAAGGACTAAAATAAAGCATTATACAGTTCAAGATCCACAATGGAGGATTTTGGGATTTGGAAAATCCCCATCTCAAGCTACAGGGAAACTACACAATCATTAAAGAGTAAATGAGAAAGAAAGAGTAAGAAATAGCCATGGGAGGAGCTTGTGAGCTTCAATGGAGGTGGAATCTTCAAGCTTTTCCCTCCTCCTCTTTTATTCTCTTCTTTTCTCCTCTATTTTCGCCTCCCTCTCGTGGTTTTAGTATGGAGTCAGGTTGTGTAAGAATGGGGAAGAAATGCCCAAAAATTCCCGTTTTTAAAACACAAATCTGGGCGAAATTTGTGTCGCCCGTCCCTATAGGGCGATTGGTTGGGGACCCTCATAACAGAGAAGAAAATCCAACTTCGACCGACCCACAGGGTAGTCGGACTTCAAAATGCACTGTCTTCTTCGTTATAGCTCCAATTTTGGATCCGTTAGCGTCCACACATTTGTCTCTTTGTCTACTTTATTCTTAGCTATGTTATTCCTCTCGTTTCAGCAATAATTGTGTAAAACATCAATAAAACACAAATCTAAAGGAAAACTAGCTAGAGTGGAGAAATTAGCATAAAAAGTGTTGATAAAACATATGAAATACACTCCTAAACACATGCTCATTTGGACACTCATCATCAAGCAACCAATAGTAGGGATCCTCTCCTTTGGGTTCTCCTCATGTTGCTCCTACTGCGCATCACCTGGGCTAGATTTGTCTCGACTCTCTGAATCTGAGGAATCTTTCGCATCTGAGTTGTCGCTATCGTATGGGATAGCGAACCTAGGACCAACGCCGCTCGATCAAATAGGTGGCCATGATTTCCCTCCTGTGGTGGACATCACCACCATAGTTCCACTACCGACCACCGAATCAGCTACCTAATTGTGAAAGTAGTATTGCGCTATCAGCTGTTGCTGCTGCTCGAGTTGCCTCTTTCTAGTCTGCTCCTACTGAGCTGCTAACTGGTGCTCCTCAACTAGACACCTTCTAATTGAGGCGTTGGCGTATTGCACACACCTCTTCTTTCCTACTATGAGGGCCGACGATGGATGCTCACCCTGGCTAGATGAGCTAGAACACGGTCTACCCATGAAACCCTCCCCCTTACCCGCATTACCCGCCATCTATTTCTACCAATAAATTTAAAAGTAATTAATTAAAACCGGTAAGGTTGGTCAAAATCGGTATAATTATAGTTCGATTTAATGAGTTCCAAGTTAGTCAAAACCGGTCAAAGTTAGTCGACACCGATCCAATTAAGTTCAGTGTGGTTCTATTCTAGTCAAAATTAATCAAAGCAGGTCAAAACTAATTCAAACTGGTCAAATTTAGGTCAAAACCGGTCAAAACATGTCAAAAACGTCAAAACCCGGTTCATCTTACGTCAACCCCCGCCCTTCATGTTCGGCATTGACGCCAGCTCATGTTTCCTGCCGGCGACGTCCGCTCTTTGTCAGCACCATTGACACCTTCCCGCATTGATGCCCGCTCTTCTATGTGGGTGTCAACACCCACTTTCCATGTGGTACCATCATTTCGGTTTTGAATGAGTTTTTCCTTTTATGAGTATAAATCTACTTAAAAGCTATAAATTAGGTAAGAAAAAGTATCAGGAAAAGTAGATATGAGCTGCAACTACTTGAACTGTGGCTCTTGCTCTCGCTCCCACCCCTGCTTCCGCTTTCGCTTTGGATTATGGAGAGAAGTTAGAGGATTCTTCAGAGATAGAGAGTTTTTGAAATAAGGTGGAGATAGCTGGGGCTGTATTATAGAAACTTTGAAAAATAAGGGCTTGTTTGGTTTTTTGATATTATATAAGTGTAATGTCAAGTTATGAGCAAATCATAAAATTCTTTTAATTTCCGATTAAACAAATTGGAAACCCGACTACACGTACGAGATCAATAAAAGATGCTAATTTATTTAAAAATAAAACAAAATATCAACTACTTATCTAAATAGATTTTGTAACAGATTTTTCTAACTGAACAAGAAGGCTATTAGTTTATGCTCTGATGAATCCGAGTTGGGCTGCACCGAGCTGGTCCACTTCCTTGAATATGTGCCATGTCCAATATCTTGAGACCAACAAAAAAAACTCCTAGGAGATTCAACTTCCATACCCAGTTTGGTTCGATAACAGATGACCTAACTTTCAATACATACGTGAACATAGGAGTATTGTATTAGGTCCCATATAATCGAATGTTTGTGGCATTGATAAACCTATCGGGTACATGGAGGAAGAGTCTCGGTTGCTTGGAAGCCATTCGCGAAATTCGAGTTGAAGGAACTCCTTCTTCGCCAAGTATCGAAATTTGATGCCAAAGTTTTAAAAAAGATTCCAAGTGAGCAACCTTGGGTACCAATTCATAGCTAGCTAGAACAACCTTGTCCTCTGTCTCCGGCAGGGTTTTGAGAGTTTCTAAGGAGGGCTTCCCCCATCCAGACTCCTGCAAAGAATGCTGTTGTCGATAGTAATAACTTTCAAAAGAAATTCGTCTTTCAACCCTTTCTCCACCCATTCCAATTTGGGCTTCGTTATACGTGATTTCAAAGATGGCGAAGGCGCCATACTGTAATGTGACGATGGGTAAGTATGTAATTGTGTCTGAGGTTATATTTGTAATTTTCTGTATTGAAGCTTCTATTCTCCCTCTCTTTTTTCCCGTCATTTCCTGCTCCCCCCGATCCTACTACGCATCTCTGCTCCCTAATTCCACAACTCATGTTGCTGCTCCCCTGAAGCGAAACCCAAACCCTCAACTCTCCCATGCATCTTCTCTTCTGATTTTTTCTGCGTTTTCGTTCTTGACCGTCGAAGCTCCAACAACAGAAGATCCTCGCCGTGCTCACCCCATTTGCTTCAGTTCGAAATCGCTCATCCCAGAGCTTCGGTAACTCTCAACTCCATTTTTCTCTTCATCACCTTCTCTTGTGAGTTTCTTTTTTTAGCATCCCAGAGCTTCCTCCAACTACAAATTATAATCTACTGCTCCTCCTCTCTGTATCTTTCTCGTTGCCGTAACCCTAACTGCATTTTCGTCAACCGGAAAATCCATTGCAAGTATCTTTATCTTCTCGTTGCTGTAAGCCCTACGATCTCATATTTTTTTCTCTTTACCCATAGATCTATCATTACAGCTTTCTTTATCGTTTTTTTGTGTTTTGAGCTATTTTTGCTCCATTTTCGTTGTCAATCTAGCTTTTCTAGTTTTTATTTGTTATCTGTACAGATCTTGCTTGCATTTTTGTATGAAATGCATCTGTTTGTGGTTTGTAATGCGTGATATGTGTTTGAGGTGTAGAAATGGGCAAGTCCAAATCAAGCAATAATAAGGTCGTTGAAGACTTGTCTACCCAAGAAATTGATGCCATTACGAAGGTATTTTCTGATTCTGTTCTTTTTTATGTTTCACTGTTATTTGATTCATATTATTCATGTTGTTTATTCATTTTAATACTTTGTTGCTCTCTGATAGTTTGTATTTTTTATGCAGAGCAACCAAACCCGTTTCCATTGATGCTATTGCATCTGTTAGAACTGAGTAAGTTTTTTCTGAACATTTTATATTCCTATTGAATATTTGTTATTTCATTTTACTTGTATTTTATTATTTGTTTATTCATTTTAGTCATAATGTTGGTTCATATTAATACGTTGGTTGGTTCACAAATTAAGGGTTTTTTTAATTATACAGGCAACCAAAGTCTAGAAAAGGAAAGAGAAGGTTGTTGAAGTTGTGCCTTCTGATGTTGTTTCTAAACCTTGCCGAGGTGAAAAACAGAAACAACCAAACTTCTGATGTTGTGCCTCTAGAGAAGGTTGTTGAAGAAACTGAGCCTGTTATAACGAGGTAAATTAGCTTGTTTTTTTATGTGCTTTTTATTTTATGTATTTGAATCATATTGTTCATTTATTTTTTATGTTTCAATACAGATTTTGGTTACATAACTAATAGTTTTTTATCATTCAGACAAGCAAAAAGAAAAAAGGAAAAAGAAGGTGGTGATGTTGGTCCTTCTGAGGCTGTTCATGATTCTGTTAAACTTCCGAAAAGAAAAAGGCAAGTTAAAGAGGATGTACTTTCTGATCATTCTGATGAAGAATCTGGTTTATGTAGAGTCTCTACACGTATGGCTATTAAAACATGATTCATGTCATACAAAATATTGATAATGAGCAGATGGTACTTGTAGAGGAAATAGGATTTGGGTCTCTTCTTCATCTGAGGCTCAAACGTTTGTATGGGTCTTTGAATTTCTGGTTGTTAAACAATTATGAATGGGCTCAGTGTTGTCTTTGGATGGTGGATGGTCAGAAAATTGATGTCTCTACTGATGCTATCTATTCTTCTCTTGGTCTTCCTCGGGGTGCTTTGCAGTCACTGAGGCGACTAGTCAGTTCTGTGATGATGCTTTAATGATTTTATTGTTTCTTGGCGAGAGTTTGGAATGTGAAGTGGAAAGGTCCCAATATCAAACAAATGGCTGAGAGGGTGCATAGTTTTAGGGGTGAGGAATTCAAGAGAAATTTTGTCTGTTTTGCTATTTCATGCTTGGTCAGTTCACACCAAACTGCCACTGCATTGGAAAGTTCTGTATTCACTAATGGATTTGAGTTTATGTAAGCAAATGAATTGGTGTGAGTTTGTGAAGTGCAAACTCAATCAAGCAATGATGACTTGGGATAAATCTCAAGCGGAGGGTAAATATTTACGGGTTCTTTGTTGTTGTTAAATTTGATTTATCTTGATCGTACGTCATTAGGGGGTAATCCGGGGGTTAGGAATTTTCCTTCGCTGTTATGTTGGGATCAGAAGCGATATTATGAAAGGGTCAAGTTAGAGTCTCTTGCTGGCGGTTTGGGGCGGGGTAAGATTGACCCCCTATTTCTGTTGATGAGCTGGATCAAATTCCAAAGTTCAGCAAAAACTTTTCAAAAGGTGAACTCGTAAAGCTGAAGCTGGTTCTTCGTCTTCATCGGTATGTTTATTTCTGTTTTTTTAATTCCTTGTTTTATTTATGACAGATTCTTTTTTAAGCTTAAATGTTCTCAACTTTTTGTTTTCTTTGTAGTTTCAAGGATATTGTGACTCAAATATGCGAATGTGCAAACGCTGTAGCTTCATCCCTTTCAAGACTTTCACGTTGACTCTCAAAGCCAAATATGAAGGCTTGGTGACTTCTACATTGAAAAACAATGATATTAGTTTGCTCTTGCCTGCGTGATGAGTAGCTTTGAGTCATTTGAAAACTCTTGGTGACGATTCTGAATCTGAACCATTTAAAGGTAAGACTTCATTTTGTAACAGACTTAATACCATTTTAATCTCATTATATGGTTCACTTTTCTAAGATGTTCGATTCTGTTATGATATTCTTCTGATTCATTTCCTTGTTTTGTTGTCTCATATTTACATATAACAATATTTTCTTCATTTGAAGAAGATGCTTCTGATGATGTTGTACCACCTAATGATGCTGTCACGGATATGCCCAATGATGTTCCTGGTAACTTGGTGAGTCTTGTATTTTTACATTTTTTTAGAAAAATAATTTAGTTTCATAATATAGTTCCTTTTTTTAAGCTACACCGATTCATTTTTGATTATAATAAGTATAAACTGATTCATTTGAGGAGATTGGTGAATCATTTATTCATTTCTGATATATTACCGATTCATTTTTTAATTTGTTATGACAATCTTCAAATGTGAAGTTACTCGTTCTGGTGAAATGGATGGTTCTGATGCTGTTGGTCCATCTTCTGAAGTTGTTAAAGAAGTGCCCATGTTGTACATGATAAAATTGTGAGTTTTAAATTTAAATAATTATGATTTATACTTCTTACAATGTTTCATTATGACATCATTCTTGTTTCATTTCTATTATACTATTGATTCACTTTTATGTAACAATATCATTTTTAATTATTTTAGAATACTGAAAATGATTCATTTTTATTACTGTTGTGATTCGTTTCTATTATTAAAATGATTCACTTATTCCTTAATAACATGACAATCTACACATGTATTAGTTGGTGTTGATGAAGAAGTTGCGGATGCTGAGGATGTTGTAGTTGATGAACATCTGGAGTGTTGATGAAGAAGTTGTTGATGCTGAGGATGTTGTAGTTGATGAACATCTGGAAGTTGATAAGATGTTGCGGTTGGTGAGGATGTTGTAGTTGATGAACATGTGGAAGTTGATGAAGATGTTGCGGTTCGTAGGATGTTGTAGTTGATGAACATGTGGAAGTTGATGATGATGTTAAGACATGTAAAGGACCTGATAACAACTAGTAAGACTTCATATTTTATTAATATAAAGCTTTCTTTATTTGTAGAATTAAATTAAGTTAATTGCAGAAGAATATTCATTTTAATAACTTCTTGATTCATTTCTATTATATAACTGATTCACATATTTTTAATAGTCTGAAACTTTTTTTGACAACAGTTCCTGGAATTTGTAATGATGATGATGATGATTTTCAACCTGCTCCTGTGAAACACTTTGTTAGATTATCTAAAAGGTCTGCAGCTGGTAATACCAGCATGACTGAGAGTTCTCGACCTATGAAACGGTCGAAGCTACCAATTAAATCGTCCAAAAAAGTGGCTTTTGTGGACCAAAAGTCTACTACATCTGTCCAATTGAAAAAAGGAGAAAAAAAAGTGAGAAGCGTCCAAATGAAATTATTTGTCCGTACCACTTGCATCTATTCCTGCTCCATCAAGTTCTGCCCAAACAACGATGTCTCTCATTTTTGGAGCTCGACCGGTGGACATAAATAAACAAAGTGTCTCACCTCTTCATCCAAAATTGATCCAACTTATACGGTCTGGTGCTGATGAGAGGTAATAGTACATTTATTCACTTTTCTTGTTTTTGTTTTTTTCTTTATTTCTTTGTTTCTTATTTACTTTTTATATGTTTTTCAGTCAAGTTTTGTTTGAGGATGAACCGCATTCTATCACTCGCAAGAGTTTCCTTACTCTGGTCGGTGATGTTGAGCCAGACCAAGTACTTATTGATAAATATGTGCAGCTGTTCAATTTGGACAATGCAAGATACAGCCCTGCTGGTCCAGAGAGGGTTTTTTACATTAGATAGATGTGTAAGTGTTTCTCTATATAGAAATTATATATTTAAATGCATTTAGATTCTTTTTAATACTTGCGGTTCAGTTTTTGTTTCATAAATCTTCTGTTTTCTGATTATGTTCTCTTGTTGTTGTAGTATGTACCGTTGAGTGTTGGAGTTGCTGGTGTTCCTTCCCCTGAAGATGTGTGTGTTGATAGAATGAGCAAACAACTTGCTGATATTTGTGCAACAGACTTAGAAAAGTTGTTTGGAGTAAAACTGTTTTTTATTCCTTATGCTGTCGATGGTCATTATTTTCTTATTGTGATTAATTTCATCACTTTAAGCATAGACATAATTGACAATAGTGATTCCAAGACATCCATCGAAGAAAGATATGGGGATTGTATTGATTCTGTGGTAAGCTTTTTAAAAAATTATTTGTAATGCTTAAAAAGATTTTATAAATATTGTTTTAACTCTTTTACTGTTTCCTAACTCATGTTTTTTTGTTTTCAGGTTTCTGCATTTTCATTAATGTGGAGACGCTCTGTGATGAGCGATATAAACTCTTCAATGAGTTTGACCACTACATCTTGCCAATGTCTTGGAGGTCTTCAGCATTTGAGAACTGCTCGGCCATATACATGCTCAGACATATGGAAACTTATATAGGGCAAGGTTTTAATTGGAAGAGTTCTAGTTCCAAACTTGCCAAAAGATCTGTGAGCATTCAGCTCTTTAATCTTAGTTTTATCTTTTTATCTGATTTTCTATGTGTTTTTTTTGTGTTGTTCTTTTGTTTCTAAAAATCTGTTATGTTATCTTTTTTGTAGAAAGAGCCTTTGGATCGTCTGAGGATGGTGTATGCTGTGCAGATTCTTGTTCATAAAAATAACTTGAAGAAGGGTTATGTTTTAGATTGTGTTATGAAAAAGTAGAGCCTCTTTTTAGAAGTGTAAGAAATGTTGGATGTTAGAAGCTTCGGTGTATCTGCTATGAGACTGTTTTAGAACCTTGGAGCTGCCATGAAACTGTGGGAGGGTGAAGTGTGTTTTTAGAATCTGTTATGAAACTCTTATTAGAAGTGTATGAAAAAGAAGATCCTAGTTCAGATCTTTATGAATCTTTTTTTGTTTCCTATTGTATTACTGGTTCTAAAAATTTGAACCATTCTGAAAAGTGAAATTGAAAGGTTTGATTTTGTCAATTTGTTATGAAAGTTTACAATTGTTATTCTTGATCTGTTTATTACACATTTTATCTTTATTATTTTGTAAATTGAATCACTTGTTTCTGAAGGTAAATCATTTTGTTGACAAAAAAAAAATGAACCATTTTTCTGGAAAGTGAATTAGATGTTTCTTTGAATGAATCTTTACATCCTATAAATGAATCAATCCAATTATCGTACAAGAAAACACATACTTTGTCAATCAACATTATTGTCACGATTTATACCCAAACATACACATAACTATCTAAAACACATTTGAGACAATCCATTGTGTATAACATATGTTCAACATGTGAATCTTTTATTTTATAAAATGGAATCAACAGTATCAACAATATGAACCTTCTAATGTACTGTGTATCATACCATGTTATCAACTAAATGAATCTGAAGTGTTTACAAAAAAAAATTCTGTACTCTCTAAATCTGGAATTATTCTTGTAAGTGTTCCACCCTCATTTACCGGATGTGCAAATGAGACTCCAACAGATTGTGCTTCTTCATCAACATGCATCATCGATTTAATTGAACTTTTGTTTTGTAGATATGTTCTTACTGCATTCTTGTTTCTTCTTTTGCTCCTATTGTATATCTTCTCTGTTGTGCTTTTCATCCTTTTGGGGTTTTCTCCCTTTTGTTCTTGAACCTTGCGGATCAAGGACTATCGTCCTTGCTTGAATGGTGCTTGAATCACCAGTTTGAACATTTTGTGTAGACAGCATTGTTTCCACTTCTTCTTTTCAAGTTTCGAACAGCATTCTCACACAAACCTCTTGTCTCAATGTTGTTTTCAGTAGCAGCAAGAATGTAATCAAATTTTCTGCGCATCATCGCTCTCCATTTGGTGTTGCTTCTGAATTTGGATTACATCCATCTTCTGTTTGGTTCTTCTCTGTTGAAGCTTTTTTCTTCCATCTATCAAGCACATAGTCTTCTCCCAGCTCTTGTACACACCTCAAGTGTAGTATGCGTATGCAATGTGAGCAAAGGATTCCTACCTCAATTATCAGTTTACATGTGCAGCAAACACTTGAATCTACCTTCTTCAATGTCATCATATGCTTTATTTCTGCACTCTCTGTTTGCCATATAGTGTAACCACATTGTCCTGATCTTCGTTGTATTTTTCTTGCTGCAATGCTAGACTTTTCAAAAACTCATCTTGAAAGATTTTATAAGCTTCATGTGTGTATACATCTCTTGCTGCTGATAGAAGTTTCACATTTTGGGCTATCATGTCTGGCTTGCTGTTGGAGCACCTCCAATCATCATATTGTTTAATTTCACGCCATTCTGAAATCACATTACAGAAAGTTTTGTAGAACTCAGTAAGTGTTGAGGTCTTCTTCATCCTCCTAGAAAGTGAGTGATTTGTACTTTCACTCCTCTGAGAGGACAATGCACCACCAGAAAAATAATTCTTTGAGAATGCTCTGCACCATTTTTTCCCGTGTTTGATACAACTTGTTAAGCCATGAATTTTGTTCACACTGATACTCTTCTATAAGCCTGCAATATTTTAAAGATCAAGTTGTTATTATTATTTACATTTAAATTATAGTAACTACACAAACTCATACTGCTGGCCTACCATTAACAAACGTGCTCATATCAGAAACTAAAACTGTATAGCAGACGTTACTTATATTCATTTTTATATCTCTAATGATTCACTTTAACTACATTAATAATTCATTGTTCACTATAACTTAATAGCAGACAATAATGATTCACTTAAACTATATTATTTTCAAACTATAACTTTATAGCAGACAATAATTCATTTATATGACACTTATGGTTCACTTTAGTTTCATATATGATTCACTGAATATTAAAAGATAACAATCAATTAGAAACAACATAATCAACAACTCTCTTTTAATTTCTTCCCTTACCTCGACCAGACATGGTTGAACTCAGCTTCTGTTTCACAATACTTCAAAATGTACTGAAACTTGTTGAATCCTTCTCTCCGATGTATCAGGTGACTAATATGTTTTTTCGCATTCTCCATGATATGCCATACACACAATCTATGATTTGAATTTGTAAATATCTTCGAGATTGCATTATCCATAGAAGCACATTGGTCTGTCATAACTGTTTGTGGTTGAATGAAATCCATAGACTTCAGAAATGTATCAAACAACCACAAAAAAGATTCAATCTTTTCATTCAACAGAAAGCCACATCCGAACATAACATTTTTTCCATGACAGTTCATTCCCACAAACGGTGCACATATCATATCGTATTTATTTGTACGATATGTAGTATCATGTACCAGAAGATCTCCCCACAACTTGTAATCTTCTTTCATTGTACCATCCCTCCAGAAAAAGCTGCACAATCTCCCATCTTCATCCAACCGGAAATCATAGTAAAAATCCAATTCCTTCTCTCTTCTTGACTTAAAAATTTCAAGCAGGTTGTTTGAATCACTTCCCACAAATGTAGTTCTAACAGTCTGCATTGCATCATAGAGATCTTTCTGTAAGAACCCTACATTTGAAGTCCCACCTGCTTCTGTTCTCAAAATCTGTATGAATCAGCAACCGATATTCCACTTTTTTTCATGATTGATACATGTTCGATTGTATCAGTTGGTACCCTTCTGTGAGATCTGAAATACTTTACTTCACTTGGAGCAGAAAACGGATGAGAATGTTCCATTCTGTGACTTGTAACAATCCATTTTGTGTTTTGGTCCTCGACTTTGAAACCTATCATTGCCTTGCATCCTGTCCTTGAATCAGTTTTTGAGAACAATCTGTTTTGTGCTTTGCTTACATTTTTTTTCCTTCTTGGCAGCAAACATATGTTCTTAAAACAATGCTACCATCTACTCTCTTTTTTTTTCTTTGCAACGTATACCGAACCCTTTCTTGTATGCGTAATTGTTGTATAGTTGATATGCTTCTTCTTCACTAGTTACCACTTTTCCTATCAACTCTGAATTTTCTGCTTCAATGAATTGACTTACTCCTATAGCAGAGAATAATTCACTTTAATATAACTAATGATTCATAATAGTCTAACATTAAATTCACAATTGTGACACTGCAGTACCAAAAATTTTTATACTGCTATGCTATTATTAAACAATACTTCTAATATAAACATACTAGAATATTCTTCACTTATATAACAATGATGATTCAGATTTAACTTGCATAAGATTCAACATTGCACTAAAACAGAGTCTCACATTTAAAAAATTATAATATGAAAGATAATATTATATTAGACAATGATTCACTTATACTACCCTAACAATGCATGTTATTAAAGCATTTGATTCATTGTAAAAACACTGCGGAAACATATATTAACATGATTTACTTTACACTAACACAACATAATCTATAGTAAGCTTTACCAAAAGTGAACTGAGCATATAAAACTTCTGTTACTAAACCAACGCATTTTACAACAGTATAATACCATCAGATTCAACTTTGATTTGAGAGAGTTGATTTTCTTCATCGTTAGTGCTCATCGTCAATGCAATACCATCAGTCTCCACTGCTGTATTGAAGCTCATTGACAGTGTTGTATGTCTAGGTTTTTCCTATCGGCAGCTAATAATGCGTATCATCACTGCTGAATCATCGTCATTTGCAATTCGAAATTATGATCCGATACTTGGCTGATTAATCGATCACTGCTGAATCATCGTCATTGGTTGGAACTGTGGTCCAATGCTAGCTTGAAGAAATTGATCGCGTTTGTGGATAAGTGAGCAAAAATCGATCGTCGTTGATCAGTTTGGTGCGATTGTGGCGTGATGATTTTGCTCTGTTATTAGGTGAGCTAAGATTGAACGCATCGTGCGTTCTGTGATTCGCGTCCGCTGTGATTTACTTCACGAGTGGTGTGATGATTCCAACACGTTTGCTAGCGTTTTTGTTTGAAGAGGCGCGCGAGTAGAGGAGTTGTTTTAGTTGAAATCTGATTTACTCGACCATGCTAGCGTTTGTGTTTGAAGAGGCGCGCGAGCAGACGAGTTTTTTTTCAGCGTTCTTTTATTTCTTCCAACCACAGTCAGCCACGTGGAGCAGTCGCCACACAGTACCGTGGCGCCTTCGCCACCCTCTCCGTTCCGTATACCTAATAATAATAGATTACTTAATTAAGAAGCCTGTTACAGATCTATCAACCCAGACATCATAAAAGCTTGATCTTCTTGTTTTACTTGCAAAACTCCATGATCGTGAAGACATGAACGCGGGCTACAACCCTTACATCGACGAACCCAGTTGCCATAGCCAAAGTAGTGAACTCTTGATTGTTCCTCTCTTTTCCTCCCGAAGTTTGAGTCATCATGATGAGATCTTTTTTCAGACATCATTCGTGCAGCAACAGTTGTTTGGGATTCCTCAGTCGTGACGGACTCCATGACGATGATCTTCCCCTTGGGCGGAAGTGCCTTATAACAATTATTTAACAACTTGATGCAGTGATCATCATCCCAGTTATGGAGGATTGACTGGGAATGGGTTTTTTTTTTGTTTTTCCACAGTAAAAAAGTGAAATAATTAGTCTTTAGGTTATATGAAATTTAATATCCGCACAATTCATCACGATTTCATATACCTACCTTCATAAAAATAACGGTTCCCTCTGGCACACTTTCAAACATATCACCACCGACCTGCTCCATTCCTGCAATTGATGCATCTGAGGCAACGCAATACCATTACCATATATAAGTCAAGTCACACTCACTGTGTCATACCTGGATGAGAGATTCCGTTGCTTGTCACATGAGGAAGGTCGAAGTTGACACCCTTAATTGTAGGGTATTTAGACATGATGATCTTAAGATTTTCACCAACACCGCCACCAACATCAATAAGTCTATCAATGTTCTCAAAACCCTTGTAAGATTTAAGGAGCATACTCATCCATACTGTTGTGTTATTGGACATTGCCGTGTTAAATATTTTGTTTAATCTTGGGTCTTGTTTCGGATACTCATACGCACTCACCCCATGCGCTTTGTCAAATGGTATCCCTCCTTCTAACACCGCATCTTTCAGTTTATACCTGCATTATACATAGGCGATCCATACTATTAGAACTATTTGTATTATTTCTCACAACATTTGTATATAAACAAGTTTGATTAATTACCAGCTTTCCACGAAAACCTTGTCTTGAAGCAGCCTCACCATTGATCCGAGCGAAACTCCATCTTGGTCGTTAATGAAGTGCCTTCCTACTGGGGTCACACCAAACACGTACCCTTTTCCAACCTCATTACAGCAGCTCACCACGGAGTAGCCAGCCAGGAGCCGAAGCATACGCTCTACCATGTTAGCCGCCACAGGATACTGGTGTTCAGTTCAGCCACCACCTCACTGGCGGTTAATGGTCCCCTCTCTTTTCTCTTCTCTGCTATTATCTCCAAGAGGCCGAGCTCTATGGTGGCTAGCATTGTCATAGGGAAGGAAATAGCGCCCAGTAGCGATGCTGCCTTCGTTAATGTCGTCTCTTCATCGTCACAGTCATTTGATTTCGGAATCATCTCTTGCGTCGCCATTTTTAGGTTTTTTTTTTCTTCAAGGGAACGAATGGTGATACGGAGGAGGGTTGACAGTAATGAATATATCGGCCCATATTCAGAATGGGATGATATATCAAGTTTTAAGGTATTAATTGTTAATTTTTTCACGCAAATGTATGTTTAGTACCCGTATTATGAAAAAAATTCCGAAATAACACTTCTAAACAAACATATTACTTATATTAACTCTCCCCTGAAACTAATTCCTAAAATAACTCTTCCCGGGAGAAATCGTCTCTTCAAGAGACGTTTCATTGATTACCAACTTATTCTGCGCGCCACATCGGCGCTGAGTTGGCTGGAATCGGGAGAAGGAGAAGTCGTCTTCTTAAGAGACGACTTAATGAAATCGTCTCTTGAGAAGACGATTTCTCCTTCTCCCGACGCCCGCCTTAATTTTTTAACTGGTGAAATCGTCTCTTCAAGAGACGATTTCTGTTGAAATATACATGAAATCGTCTCTTGAAGAGACGATTTCACCTGTTCACAATACTTGGAAATTTTCCAAGTGTTGGAACACCACAATTCATCTCTAACAACCTGTACACATTGTAAACTCCCACACAATCACGATACTCAGAACACTTCAACACAATCGTGATATTACAGAAACACAAGAAATCAAAATGTGTACCATATTCAATATTTTATAAAATAGAAAACATAAACAATAGTGGCACAATGTCAAGTTGTTTACAAAATGTAATAAGTATGAGGTCTACATCATCTACGCCTACGTCGTACATATGTCCTAGGCCCACTAGGTGTAGGATCCTCAACCGCTGATGCGAGAGTAGGATCCTCAACCGCTGATGCGAGAGTAGGATCTAGGGCGCGACCACTAAGATCCCCTATGTCATAATGATGCCGGAATCCCTATCTCTAAGTGGTGCTCCTGGAGTGGAAGTGGATGCTAAAGCTAGGGCTGTAGCCGGTGTCGTAATGTCGTAGCTCGTCCCAGCACCGGAAGATGATGCCCCTGATAGCATGAGCTGCTGCTAAGATACGCAAATCCAGTAGTATCACCTGCTGCGTAGGATCAACGACCTGAGACATGGTCATGCTACCGGCGATGTCAAACGCCTCCTGATGATCTACTGGCTCCGCAACTCGACCACGTGCACGTCCTCTTCCTCTACCTCGACCACGCGGACGACGACCACGCCCTTCTCTTCCACCCTGATCCACAGCAGCATTTGCATCTTCATCATCAGGGGCAGCTGCTGGGACCATCTGTGGCCGTGGGAGGACGTAGTACGTATTGTTGTACTCATCTCTCATCGTCCGTAGTCTAGTGAGAGCATCATCGACACGCATCTCATCTAGCATGCCGATGACCTCATTTGTGGTCTCACCCTACACCACAATTGAAAACATGAATATAACAAATGATATGTCATGATACTAAAATAAAACAAGTAAAGTCGGAATTACTCACCATGTATCCCAATAGAGCTCCCGTACGGCCAATGTATCTCCTCGTGTTGCGGTCGTACCACTCTTCGTACGCAGGACCGGGATCATCCATCTGTAGATCGACGACTCTCTCAGCGCGCTGGTTCCACAGGGAAATGTACTCTGAATGGTGAGTTGCCCAGTTCCAATTCGTGCGGTTGGAGATCAACCCGTGCATCATCCCCGTCTGTCCTAGGATCAGCCGGTGGAAACTGTCTCGCCCCAAACTGCCGCATCACACGATCCGGGAGATGCCACTCCACTATATGAAAGCATATAAGAGGCACCCGAGCTCGTGCAATATGCAGACCAACCAAACAAGCCGGATGAAGAGACCGTAACACCTCATCCGTGTAGGGCTGCCAGACAATCTGAAACAACAAAGAGTAAAAGTTAGACACAAAATGTTTGTGAAATGAAACCAATGCAACATACAAAAAAACGACACTCACCTGACGCTGTGTCTATCTGTCAAATGCCTCTCTGTAGTGAGTGAGGACATGCGTGGAGTGCCCGGTCATGTCGAACTCGACATGCCAACGATGGGCAAGCGGAAGTAAAGGAAGTGGACCAGCATGATGGGCACGTCGACGGATGAGAGCTATGTAAGGAAATCTCTCCCACGCCCAACCTGCAGGACGACCAGCGCCCCGGCAATACCACTGTCCCCAGCATCACACGCCAGACACAGCTGCCTGTACAACCATGCCAGACAGGCGGAACCCCAGCTGTACTGTCCAGCCTGAGCAAAATCCTCAAGTAGCGGCAAGAACATAAGATAGACCTGGTTCCCCGATCGATCAACGAAAATGGTCCCACCCAACAGCATAAGTATGTACGCACGGGTGTGCCTCATCACTGTCACCTCATCTGCATGCTCAGCTAACTGACCAAAGTAGCACCCAGCCAACTGAGCTTGATCCTGCTATGATGTCCAAGATCAGTCGGCCTAGCTCCAAGTAGATCATCACACAATGCTCCCCAATCTCTATGTGTCGTACCCATAACCGGCAGTCCGTCTATGGGTAGCCCAGTAAGGACAGCAATGTCCTCGAGTGTAACAGTGGTCTCTCCTGTCGGCATGTGAAAAGTATGGGTCTCTCGACGCCATCTCTCGACCAGAGCAGTGATCAGATGCCAGTCCAAGGAGATGAACTCTAGACTGGCCAACCCAATGAAACCAGAGGCCTCTAAGTATGGGTGCATCCTCTCATCGTACCGAACATGCCCGCCACGTCGTATGCTAGCCTCAAAGCGGCGACAGTGTAGCACCTGATACTCATTCCCATCCAGATAGACCTAGATCTATGACTACGCTGATGTCTATGTATGGAACCAGGGGGTGGACCGGGATCCATGCGTAACTAAATATTACACAACAAACGTTAAACACACATTTAAAATATGCAATTTTTATATCATAAGAAACGTTGTATTAATCTTGTACGAACAATACAAACCAAAGTTCATGTCTAACAAACAAATTCGAATACAAAAGTAATCAACCAGTACAACACAACGAACACTAAGTAACACTCCTACTAGGACATCTCCTCTTGTTATGACCCTCCTGCTCACACCTAGTACACTTAGTCTTTCTTTTGGACTCCTTCACATCCATCTCATTATGAATACGGGTTGATCTTGGTCTTCCCTTTCCTCGCACACGATATGGGTCAGGAAGAATGATTGGAGAGTCTGATGGAGGCCACGAGTGCTGATCCCCGAATGGGACAAAGAGTCGGCCGTACACATCGAGCTTTCTGCCAAGTATACCACGACCCTATAAGAGTGGTACTGTCCATGTGTATGTAAGCAGCTGCTGCGCAGGCGTGTGAGCATGGGATTCTGTAAGTTTGCCATTTCTGGCAAGTACAGTGACCATCTAGCAGCTTAACGGTGTGTCGATTGCCACCCTTAAATCCATGAGGTGATGATCTTGTGGCAATGGTAATTTCGAACAACTTTCTTGGCCCGTTAAATCTGGTAACATGGTGAGCGTTGGCCGACTGTCTCCATCTCTGCATTTTCTCCATTGCCCAACCAGCATACACCTCTCCTCTAGCCACAGCTGCCGATGCCTGACCCCTTCTTGTGTCGAAGTACTTCACACAGTTGTAAAACATCTTCTCAACCAGAGCAGCAATAGGCAAGCTTCTAGCATCGAGCAAAACTGCATTGTAACTCTCGCTCAAATTTGTAGTCATCATGCCAAAGCGGTGCCCACTATCATGTGCGAATGTCCACTGCTCCTTCGGTATAGTGTCAAAGAATCAGGCGCAGTGGCACTAGCACTCTTCAACTCAGTCATGCATATATCAAACTTACGGGCCTGTGATGCGCAAGCTGCTCTGGAGGCCATCTTTTTCATCCCTACACTTCTTCTACCTTGTTGAAGTTGCTGACGATATGGCGAATACAATATCTCCAGTGCACATTAGGGGGTTTCCACACCCCGTTTGATCGCTCTACAGCAGCAAGTATACCAGCATGACGATCGGATATCATGCACATCGGAGCACTATCCTCGCGGGCCGATATGACGTGGACCTTGAGACAAGAGAGAAACCAGGACCACGATGCATATGATTCCTCATCAACAAGCGCAAATGCAAGTGGCACTATGTGTTTGTCCGCATCACTTGCATATGCAATGAGGAGTTTATGTTTGTACTTACCGTACAAGAAGGTACCGTCAATATATATCACGGGTCTGCAATGTCTGAATGCATCAATGCATGGCCCGAACGTCCAGAACACCCTCTTGAATATACCGTACCCGGATCAGTATCATGCCATTCAATTTCAACCTTTGTGCCATGTTTTCTATGCTGAATTGCGCGTAACAAGTGCGGTAGCGTGCTGTAAGAATCATCCCAATCACCATACACCATCTCAATAGCTCTCACCTTTGCCGGCTAAACATTCTTCCTCTTGACAGAATACTGGAACTGATCAGCTATCACTGTTCGAAGGTCACCAACTCTGATGTAAGGATTCTCTTTGACATACTTGGTGAATATGCATGCCATGAATCTCAAGTCAAGATGTGGATGCTCTTGATTCAAGATCGAGTTCAGACAAGTGTGAGGGCCTTCAGCAACGGTGATCATAAAGAAACTAGGGTGCTTCTTCGTTACTGCACCACGCAATCTCCATCCATAATCCTTTTCGGATGGGCAGTAGATGTCCCACAACTTTCTGGTTGACCGGTTCACCACAAACGCTCGATGATGAATAATGTGGTGCCTCTTCACTGCATGTATCAACGCATCTTTGCTTCTGAACAGCATACCCTTCTTGAACTCATCGCTGTAGCTCCAGTCTCCCAGTTCCAGTTCTTGTTCCTCCTCCCACCTCATAATACCACTACCACCACCGGCGTTGTAGAACGAGTATGGATGGACGAGAGAAGCATCGCCGTCCCCGTGGTGGTAGTGACCACAGCAGCAGCTTCATCAGCCGGTGTGGCATCATCAGCACCATCATTGTCATCATCATCATCATCATCATCATCATCATCATCGGATAAACCACCTACAGTCCCTTCCATCTCATCCTCCTCGAATTCTTCCCGAAAGTCACCGTCATCATCAAAGTATCCAAAATCATGACCAACGTCAAGTTAGAGATGATCTTCAACTGGTGCTAGGTGTGACGGATGGCTTTGTGTTTGTGAAGAGGTTTGATCTTGAGGAGGAGCGTCAAGTACGAGATGATCTTCAACTGGTGCTTGGTATGAAGATTGGGTTTGTGTTTGTAATGATGTTTGATCTGGACGAGGAGCATTGAGTAGAAGAGACGTGTTTGTGATGATTTGTGTTTGGTGTTGTGAAGATGAAGAAGGCAGGGGGGTTTGGTTTTCAGGTGGTGTGAAGCTTGGAGGGCCTTGGTGTTGATAGGATGAGGAGGTTAAGTGTTTGTGTTTGTCGGTTTTCTTGTATTTCAACATACAATTCGTAGAATATATCTCGCGGCCCATCACCCCTACAGTAGAACATGACATTTTTAACATCCCCATCGTCATCGATGGGTATCACCGTCCACTTCGTAGTACCGTCATTCTTTGACTGACCCATCCTCTGTGACACCTTCACTTTGTGGGTGCACAAGTCAATACACAAACGACTACCAATCTCATCAATAAGCTGCTCATAATTGGCATCGATACTAACTAAAATGAGCTTCTTCTTCCCACCCTCGTAATCTGCTCCGTTTACCCCGTATACAATTTTGCCACTAATACGACACAAGACTGGATAAAAGAGGTCATATCCACCTATTTCATATCACCATCGAACAATCACAAATTTAATAAATTATCCCAAACATTCGGCTGATTGCAAACACAATCACAAATTTAATCCCAAACATATAATTAACACTTCATTATCACTAGAATCTCACAAATAATCAATTATCAATACAATTTAACACAAAACCACATACAATAAGTTACTAATTTAACAATTTACTAAGAATCCCCAATTATCTAACAATCCCTAATTTTCTAGGGTTAGAAATTACCTTAAAATATGATGTAAGTGTTGAAATAATAGTAGGTGATGTTGCAGGTTGGTGGCACCGGAGATTGGCGGCGGTGGAGGCGTTTTCCGGCGACCGGTGGAGGAGGTGGGGCGGTGGAGTTCGAACTGTCTCGCAAGGGAAGGGAGAGAGTTGAGTGCGTCTGATGAGAATGGGGGAATGAGGAAGGGGGAAGGAAAAATCCGGGTTATAGTACAGCCCGTGAACTCGTCTTTGAAAAAGACGATTTCTTAAGTAAGTGAGAAATCGTCTATTGAAAGGACGATTTCACATGTAGTATGCGAGACAGTTTAAAAAATTAAGAGGCGGGCGTCGGAGAAGGAGAAATCGTCTTCTCAAGAGACTATTTCATTAAGTCGTCTCTTAAGAAGACGACTTCTCCTTCTCCCGATTCCAGCCAACTCAGCGCCGATGTGGCGCGCAGAATAAGTTGGTAATCAATGAAATCGTCTCTTGAAGAGACGATTTCTCCCGGGAAGAGTTATTTTAGGAATTAGTTTCAGGAGAGAGTTAATATAAGTAATATGTTTGTTTAGAAGTGTTATTTCGGAATTTTCCCCGTATTATATAATATTGTAAAACGTACAATAATTTCGATATAATGAAAGAGCACAGATGCCAACGTCTACACTGGAGGAACGTGGGGGAGTGGATTAGGTGACCAAACGTCGAAACTTTTTTTTTTTATTTTCTTTTCTTTTGTTTACACGAAGAAAGGCAACCTTTATATAAACTTTGTTTTCTTTTACACCCAATTGTCATTCATGGGAGTGGATTTGGTGACCGACACCCATTCTCAGTCCAGACAGAAACTTTACTTTTTTTTCTTTTTTTTTGTACGGTGGTGAAAGAAAAAATCGACAAATGTTTTTGTATCTTTATTACTTTTTTTTCATTTTTTTTTGTTTATACGGTAGAGAAATAATCATCGACAAAAATACTTTTACATGTTTATATTATTTTACAAAGATATTAGTTATAATCATTATAGAATAATTTATGAATTATACAAAAATTTATATAACTATATCTAGATATCTATGGTTATTGTACAATAGTTTTTCTAGTGTTATAATATTTTTTGTTTATATATATGTAGATATAACATATATTAGTTCAAAATACATGCCTTATTTTACTAAATAATATATTTTTTAAATCAAAGAATAGATTATTATTATTTATATTTTTTCTAAATTAAAAAAAAGTGATGTATATTGTTTTTATATATGCAAAAATGAGTATACACCATGATTCGTATACACTATAACTCGATAAAAACGGTCAAATAAAAAAAATAAAACAGTTAGTATCATCTTTTTAAAAATAGTGATGGAGATGATGAAGGTTGTGTGCAGTTTCACTATCGCTACGTAAAAGTCAAGGTTAAAGAATACGTAAAAACGACTCCAACAACTCTATTTATTGTTTCCAAACTTTTAAAGTCTTCAGGTTTATGAATCAGTCAAGCTATATAAACTCATAAATGGTAAGGAAGTATTCTTATATACTATTATTTGATAAGATCGGTCAATGAAAAAGATATATAACAATTATTGTCATCTTTTCTATAAGTCGTTTTAGAGATGAATTTAGACTGAAAATAGTCAAGACTCATCTCTTAAACACCTTACATTTAAATAGGACTGAAGAAAACTATTATAGAAGGTTGTGTACATAATTCTAATCATTAGTGGAACATTGGTAAGTGTACGTAAAAACCAAGATTAACGAATACGTAAATTCGAATCCAACAACTCGATTTATCATTTCCAAACCTTCAGGTTTCTCAATTAGTCAAGCTCTATAACTAATAAATGCTAAGAAAATACTCTAATGCACTATGATTGAAAAGAACAATGAAAGGAAAAAATATATAATAGTTAGTGTCATCTTTTATAAAATATTGATGAACACAATTATAGAAGATTGTTTACATGTTTCTAATCATCGATGGCAACGTTTGTAAGTTATCGTGGATACGTAAAATTAAGGTTAAATGAATACGTAAAATTGACTCCAACAACTCAGTTTATTATTTCTAAATATTTATAATCTTTGGGATTATCAATTAGTCAAGCTCTATAACTATCAAATGCTAGGAAAATATTATTTATACATTATGATTCAATAAGAACGGTCAAAGGAAAATATGTATAACAATTAGTGTCATCCTTTTAAAATAGTGATAGATTCGATTATAAAAGGTTTTGTACATGTTTTTAATCATCCGTGGAAACGTTTATAAGTTCTCGTGGATACGTAAAATTGGCTCCTACATCTCAGTTTATCGTTTCTAAATATTTATAATCTTTGGTTTATCAATTATTCACGCTATATAAACTAATAAATGCTAGGAAAATATTCCTTATACACTATGGTGCAATAAGAACGGTTAAAGGAAAATATTTATAACAATTAGTGTCATCCTTTTAAAATAGTGATGAAAACGATTATAAAAGGTTGTCTACATGTTTCTAATCATCCGTGGAAACGTTTATAAGTTCTCGTGGATACGTAATAACTAAGGTTAAATGAATACGTAAAATTGACTCCAACATTCAGTTTATCGTTTTTAAATATTTATAATATTTGGGTTTATCAATAGTCAAGCTCTATAAACTGATAAATGCTAGGAAAATATTCTTTATACACTATGATTCAATAAGAACGGTATCAAAGGAAATGATATATAACAATTAGTGTCTTTTTTTAAAAATAGTGATGGAAACGATTATAAAAGATTATGTACATGTTTTTAATCATCTGTGGAAACGTTTATAAGTTCTCATGGATACGTAAAATTGACTCCAGCAACTCAGTTTATCGTTTCTAAATGTTTATAATCTCCGGGTTTATCAATTAGTAAAGCTCTATAAACTAATAAATGCTAGGAAAAATATTCTTTATACACTATAATGCAATAAGAACGGTCAAAGGAAAAGATTTAAACAATTAGTGTCATCCTTTTAAAATAGTAATTGGGCCTCCAGAAACTCTAGAATAAGTAGCTTAGGTTGGTAACCATCACCCTCTCTCTGAAAGTCGCCGGCGTCGGTCTTTTGTTTCTCGATGCTCAGACGGAGGCCACACCTCGCGGCCTACCCATCTGTTTCTTTCTTCCCTCCGATATTTCTTCTGTTCCTTTCTTCACTGGCAATCTCTCATGGAATCTCACGAACCTAGTCGGAAAATTGCCAAGATTTCTGGCACGACATCGTTTTCTAAAACGATGATTACGGAAAGTGTCTCCGCTCACAATACGGATCAACCTGCTGCTTCGGGCTTGTCTTTCAAGAAGGCTGTTTTGGGTCCACCATCTCCGGCGGATCCTTGGAATTTTCAAGTGGATGAGTGGGACGATTTTTCGGAGGATGAGGATGAGGGCATGGAGGATGACGATCCGAAATGTCCCACAATCTGCATAACGAAGGAACAGAAGCGTAAGTACCGGTCTCCCTGGCGTAACGCGATTATAATTAAACTGCTTGGGAAAATCTCCCAATG
Organism: Limonium bicolor; assembly: GCA_023374045.1. Taxonomy (NCBI): domain Eukaryota; kingdom Viridiplantae; phylum Streptophyta; class Magnoliopsida; order Caryophyllales; family Plumbaginaceae; genus Limonium; species Limonium bicolor. Next base: position 164,762,844 of record CM041778.1, on the reverse strand, counting down.
AATATTCTGTATGATCGATTGAGGGGCAGATGGAATACTCAAGGGGATTTTTCCATGGATGATTTAACTAATGGTTTTTTTTCCAATCACATTCACTAATCCTGAAGATTTACACTACGTGCTTTCGGAAGGCCCATGGCCTATAATGGATCACTACCTTACAATCAGACGGTGGAGACCGAATTTTAATCCTAATACGGAAGCCATCTCTAGTCTGGAGGTTCTTGTTCGTTTTCCTGAACTCCCGAGTGAATATTATAACGAGGATTTTCTGAGCATTCTGGGTTCAAGGATCGGTAAGGTGAAGCGGATCGATTTGTCGCCATCGGTGTTTGGAAAGTCTCGTTTAGCCAGAGTAGCGGTGGAGGTCGATCTTACTAAGCCGCTAATTGCCAAATATAGATTTCGCAGACAAACGATGAAAGTGGAATATGAAGGTCTCCATTTGGTGTGTTTTTCTTGTGGCTGCTATGGCCATAGGGATTCCGATTGTTCTTTCAAAGAATCGGAGTGTCAAGTTCAACAGGAGAGTATCAAGCTGGTCCAAGATCTTAGGAACCTAATCACGTTGTGTCTGATTATGGAGAGTGGATGGTTCCTAAAAAGAAGAAATTGGCAAGAAATATCCAGAAGTCGGTTTCGGATCGTCAGCCTGATGCGGGTAACCCTAAAAAGCTCATTGCTCTTGGTGGAAGTTCATTCTCTAAGCCTGTTCTGGATACTCCCTAGAAGTCTAACTCGGCGAAGGTCACTGATAGCATCAACAACAATCGAAATCAGAAACGCGAGAAGAAGTTGCCTCCTTCGATACCCTATGGTATGGAGCATGTCAGTTCCTCTCATCAAGATGTTAATGTGGAGGAGGGTAATCACGATGTCACACGGCCCGAATCCCAGGCCCGGGTGAATCTGGTTCGACGAAGTCAATATCCACCCGAGAAGGGAAATCTGCTTCTGGGAAAGGAGGTACTTAGGCCTAAATAATTTATATTTATTCGATGAAGATACTTATATGGAATGTTAGAGGAGCTCTAAACCCAGTTTTCATAGAGCTATAAAGGATTTGCTCACCTCTGTTAAACCTAATGTGATTGCGCTACTAGAACCAAGATCAGTGGGGCCCTCTGCTGCTCGCATTTGTGATAAACTGAAATTTGATCATGTTTTTTTGTGAGGCTCAAGGTTTTAGTGGTGGGATCTGGCTCTGTTGGAATGCGCATGTTGAGATTCAAATTCTTGAGTCTAGCCACCAATTTATTCATTGCAAGCTTAAATCTGGCAACAATTTCTGTCTGCTTACAGTTTTAATGCAAGTCCAATCCCCAGTCAAAGGAACAAATTGTGGCAGGATCTTAGTAACATTGGTTCCACCTCTGATTCCATGGATCATTGGTGGCGATTTCAATGCCACGCTTTTTCCTAGAGACAGATTTACTCTAAGGCTAGGAATTATGGAATAGATCAACAGTTTCTGAACTGGTTTCATGAAAGAGGACTTTATTGACTTAGGTGCGTGTGGTTTCCTTCACTTGGTCTAATGGTTTTCATAAAGTGGTATGGATAGATTTCTGGGTTCAATCCTTTGGCGCAACACCTTCCCTGATGCTTCCATTGAAATTTCCTCCGTTTTGCTTCAGATCATGGACCTATTGTTTTAATCGGTTGAAAACAGCAGTGGTAGAACTAGTAGTCCTAAGCTTTCCGGTTCTTTTCTTAGCAGCTTGGTTTTCTCACCCAGAATTTAGAGATATAGTATCTCAAAATTGGAGTAACTCTGGGGATCTTGGGAGTGTGCTGGATAATTTGAGTTCTGTTCTGCGCAGGTGGAATCGTTTTGTTTTTTGGACATATTCATTTCAACATCAATCGTACTAAGGCTAGACTGAGGGGCATTCAAGAGCCAGGGACTTGGGCAGGGAGATCATTTGGCTGGGCTGGAAATCAAGCTATCTTGTGAGCTGGATAAATGGTTGCAAAGAGAGGAATCCCTTTGGCTTCAGAAATCCAGGGATCAGTGGATCCGTCTTGGTGATAGAAATTCAACTATTTCCACACAAAACCAATATCGTCACAACAGGAACCGCATTCAGAAGCTTCTCAATGCAGAAGGCTGCTGGGTTACTAATATAATGATCTTTGTGATCTAGTTACTGACCATTTTCGTTCTCTGTTTGCTGATTGTGATAGCACTTGCAGCCTTTGGATTACAATGATTTCCCTTTTATCTCTTAGGATACTAAGTTCTCCCTTTCCAAACCTGTGATTATGGATGAGGTTACACAGGCGCTTCGCAGCATGAAACCTTACAAGGCCCCCGGAATTGATGGTTTTTCCGCTGGATTTTTCCAGCAATTTTGGAGCAGAATCGGTAAAGATGTATTCCGTTTGTCCAAGATTCCTTTGAGAAATGTTCAGTTAGGTCTAATATCAATCGTACCATTCTGGCTCTCATTCCAAAGACGGAGGTCCTAGTTCAGTTGGTCAATTCAGGCCGATCTCTCTATGTCAGGTACAATATAAGCCGTTGGCTAACTATTGTCAATAGAATGAAGCCTTTCATGTCCCAGTGGGTATCGTTTAATCAGTCCAGTTTTGTACCCGGTCGCAAGATATTTGATAATATAGTGATGGTTCAAGAAGCGCTCCATTTTATGCACATCACTAAATCTAGGAAAGGTTATGGGCCATGAAGGTCGATTTGGCTAAAGCATATGATAGGCTGTCCTGGTTTTTTATTGGCGACACATTGAGGTGCTTGGGGATTCCTGATGGTCTTAGGTATCTAATCTTGAGTTGTATTACTTCCACATCATTTCAGGTGAGCTGGAATGGTGGCTTGGGACAGGAATTTAAGGCGGGCATAGGCTTAAGACAGGGAGATCCGCTGTCACCATTTATATTCGTTCTCTGTTTGGAAAGGTTGACTCATCTTATCAATAGGGCTATCACTTGTAATAATTGGAAACCTCTGTCCATGGGTCACGATGGCACTACTTTATCACATTGTTTTTTTGCGGACGATTTAGTCCTGTTTGGAGAGGCTTCCCCGAAGCAAATACGCATTATGCGTAGTTGCCTTGATGAATTCTGCGCAGCCTCTGGGCAAGTAATTAGCTTTGAAAAATCTTCATTGTTGCTCTCAAGTAATCTCAGCCAAGAACGAGCTAGGATCCTTAGTGCTGAAGCGGGTATGCCTGTTGTTAAGGATTTCGGGTGTTATTTGGGTGTTCATTTGCAACAAGGTAAATATCGAAAGAAGCTCACGATGCCATTATAGACAGAATCGGAAATCGTCTCGCTGGTTGGAAGGCAAGCACCCTTTCTTTTGCGGGTAGGGTTTGTCTAGTGAAAAGTGCAGTTCAATCCATTCCCATTCACATAATCCAGTGTCAAATCCTCTCGGTTTCGGTTTGCAAAGAGATCGATAGGCTGTGCAGAAGTTTTATTTGGGGACATAAGCCTGAGGTTTGCAAACATCATACCGTTGCGTGGGATCAATTATGCAAGAGTAAGGATCAAGGGGGTCTTGGTATCCGGAAATCCCGATTGATGAATCAAGCCTGTTTCGGCAAACTGGTTTGGAATGTTATTGCTAAGCCTGGTGGTGTTGTGCGTAACCTGCTGTTAAGTAGATATCCCAACCCAAACTCATCTCGATGCTCACCCACTTGGAGGAATATGCGCAAAATGGGCTCTATGTTTCAGCAAGGGGCGAGATGGGTAATTAGCAATGGTCAGGAAGTTGTTCTGGTGTGACAAATGGCTGTTGAGCACCGACCTTCTGGAGGTTGCATCGTCTGAGGTTCCTGAACAATATCTGGATGAGGTGGTTACAGATTATTGGTTGGATAATGATTGGTTGTGGGATAAGATTTTTAAGTTTTTACCTGTGAGTTTGAAGGGCAATTTTGAGAAGGTCAAGGTATTTCCTAATTCTGGTGATGACTTCTTAACTTGGGATCTGTCTGTCTCAGGAGATTACACGGTCAAATCGGCATATCTTCTATTGAACAAGTTAAATGAACAATTTTCCACTCAGAATGATGCCCAGCTTGATGGGATCTTTAGCAGGGTCTGGAGACTTCCAGTTCAAGAAAGAATTAGAACATTCATGTGGCAGCTATTACTTGGTAAGCAAATGTCTAACTTTAGAAGGTATCAATTGGGTTTCACTCAAGATCCTTCCTGTCATATCTGTGGAGAAGTTGAAACGGTTGAGCATATTGTACGTTTTTGTCCTGCTGCTACGCATATTTGGAACAAGCTGGTTGACTCTTCTTTGAGGAATCGGTTTTTTAATATGATTTTAGGAGCTGGTTTGTTTTGAATCTGTCTATGGCAAAGGTTAAATCGGTTAGATTCAATTGGAAGGTGGTTTTCTATCGTGTGTTGGCTGCTCTGGAAATGGCGGAATGGAAAGGTTATGGGTAATGAACACAGGTTGTTCCTTCCCTTTAGACAGGTTATTCTCTCATGCTACCGAAACAGGAATGCTTGGAATTTGAGTGCTAGTTGTACACTGTTAACAGAGGCAAGGAAGGTTGTTGATCCTAAACAGCTTACATGGAACCTCCTGATCCTGGTTTTGTCATGTTTAATATTGATGGTGCTATCAGATTGGATACTAATACGGCTTCGGCTGGGGGTATTTGTCGGGATCATGATGGACAATGGATTGTGGGATTTGTGTCATTATTCAGGAATCAAGGAGTGCTACATGTGGAGGCCTCGGCCTTGTTATATGCTCTACAGGTTGCTCAATCTCGAAATCTATCAAACGTGGTGTTTTGTTCTGATTCCTCTCAGTTGGTACAGATGGTGGATATCTTCCAGAGCATCACATGCTGCGGCCGGTTATTTTTGAATGCATAACTCTTTTGAAGTCAGGGAGGTCTTGGAGGCTGATGTGTAAGCCACACACATGTAATATGATAGCAGATAGTATTGCCAAGTCTAATCTGATAGATGAGTTCGGTTGTTCCATTTTGGACAGACCTCCCTGTTGCATCAGGGATCTGCTTTGTAATGAAATGAGATCTATTGAATAAAAGCTACTAGTGGGGCTGGTGCCTCCTTTTTGACCAAAAAAAAAGTAATTGAAACGATTATAAAAGGTTGTGTACATGTTTTTAATCATCTAAGTAAACATTTATAAGTTCGTGGATACGTAAAAACTACGTTAAATGAATACGTAAAATTGACTCCAACAACTCAGTTTATCATTTCTAAATATTTATAATCTTCGGGTTTAGCAATTAGTCAGCTCTATAAACTAATAAATGCTAGGAAAATATTCTTTATACACTATGATTCAATAAGAACGGTCAAAGGAAAAGATATATAACAATTAGTGTCATCCTTTTAAAATAGTGATGAAAACGATTATAAAAGGTTTTGTACATGTTTTTAATCATCTGTGGAAACGTTTATAAGTTCACGTGGATACGTAAAAACTAAGGTTGAATGAATACGTAAATTGACTCAACAACTCAGTTTATCGTTTCTAAATATTTATAATCTTCAGGTTTATCAATTAGTCAAGCTCTATAAACTAATAAATGCTAGGAAAATATTATTTTATACACTATGATTCAATAAGAACGGTCAAAGGAAAAGATATATAACAATTAGTGTCATCCTTTAAAAAGTGATGGAAACGATTATAAAAGGTTGTGTACATGTTTCTAATCATCAGTGGAAATGTTTATAAGTTCTCGTTGATACATAAAAACTAAGGTTAAATGAATACGTAAGATATATTATATAATAGTTTTATATTGATGATGTATACTAAATTATTTTTTGCATATACATGTAAACAACAACATTATTAGAGTAAAATATATATATAATAGTTTTATATATATGTCCAGAGTCATATAAAAAGTAAAAAAAATGATGATTATGCTATAATAATTATAAACAAGTATATTATTTAAATAAGGTAAAGAAGATTGAAAATAAAAATATAGGACGGTAGAAAAAGACAAAAAATAAAGTATTAAAAAATAAAAGCCCTATTGCTATTGTATAATTTGTGCGGAAAAAGAAATAAATAAGTAGCCTGATTTTAAGATAAATGTTTTGAATAGGTAAATTATTTCGACGAATAGTGTTAAAACAGACCAATTGCACATATTTAGAAAGATTCAACAACTATTTGAACGGTGCAGATTTGTTCCGTCTGAGACGGAAATAGTATGTCCGTCATCAAACTCTCTCTGCATTCATGGGTATATCCCATCAATGTTTTTGTTTGTTATTGACGTCTAATCTTTTATACAAATTGTTTTTATTTTTTTATTTTAAAAATGTCAAGTGTAATTATTTTGTCCTTTTAATAATACATTTCGTAATAATATAGTTATTAATAAAATAATTGACTAATTATATAAAAAATTATTTGACTATATTCATATATGTATGATTATTAAATATTATTTATTGAATTTGATAATATTTGTTGATGTACCTATATCCTGATTGAAATTTTTTTAAAAAGTTGAATTAATGCAAAAAACGCCAAGTTAAATATTTATACATTTTTAAAGAAAAATACTAATGGCACCGCTTTTGATTTATAGTTTTCTAATCTTATAATATTTGTTGTCGATATATATGTAAAAAATGGAGTATAACAATTCAAAATACACCAACTAACTGTTTAAAATTAAGAAAGTTGCTAATATAGAAAATACAAACCAATATTATATTATTTTCACAATTAAAAAAAAAGTGATACTCTTAATATTTTAACCTTCATGTTATAAGTTATCGTATAGTACATTATAAAAATTAAATGTTAATAAGTACGTAAGTCGACTCCAACAATTCAGTTTATGTATAATGTTGGAAATGTTATGTATAATCATGGTGTGGAAACGTTTATATATAATAATAAAATCGTAGAAACGTGGAAACGTTTATAAAACACGTGGAAATGTTTATATAAAACATGGAAACGTTTATATAAACTCGTGCATGGATACATTTGCATAACGGTGGAAACGTTATACTTGATTGTGGCGTGGAAATGTGTCGTAGAAACGTTATATTTAATTGTGGCATGAAATATATAATTGTGTAAACGTATATATGTAATCATGGCGTGTTTACGTTTATATATAAATCGTGGAAACGTATTGTGGCAGGGAAACATTCATATAAATTACTGAAATGTTTATATGTAATCATGTCATGGAAACGTTATATATAATCATGAAACTGTAGAAACGGGAAACGTTTTAAAAAACGTGGAAACGTATATATAGCAACATGGAAATATTTAAATAAAAAGGGGAACGTTTAATAAAAAGGTGGAAACGTTATCTGGACTCGTGGACTCCTTTATGTATAACGGTGGAAACATTATATATAATTGTGTCATAGAAACATCACATATAATTATACAAATGTTTTATATATAATCATGCAGTGGAAACGTTTATATTAACTGTGGCGTGAAACGTTATAGATAATCATGGAATTTTAGAAACGTGGAAACGTTTATCTAAATTTGTGGACACCCTTTATGTAAAACGTTATTTATAATTGTGGTGTGGAAATCTGTCGAGTCAGTGACGACAATTCAAAGTATAGAACAACTTCAAAATAGAATACTGATAAGTGTCCAAATGAGCATGTTTTATGAGTGTATTTCATATATTATATTAGCACTTTTCTTGCTCATTTCTCCACTTTGGTTAGTTTTCCTCTAGTTTATGTTTTATTAGTTATCTTACAGATTTATTGGTTAAACATGAGGAAACCCAAGCTAGGAGCAAAGTAGACGAAGAACGAACGCGTAGGTGCAAACGGGTCGAAAAACGGAGTCCAAACGAAGAATCTAGAGCCGGTCAAAAGAAAACGAGTCAAATACACACGTCCGGGTCACGTCCGTGGAAAAAAGGCCGGACGTGACACAAGGACAAAATCATGTCCGTGGATGTTTGGCCGGACAACACTAAGGATGGAGGCTTGTGAGACGTCCGATGATAAAAGGGCGGACAAGAGATGAAGGAGTCTGTGTGCTGTCCGAGGAGAAAAGCCGGACAGAAAGAAATGTCCTCGCCTGTCCGTGGAATTATGGCCGGACAACACTGGAGACGTCCGCCCAAATAAGGCAGGACAAGAGATAGAGACGTCCGGGATTTAAATGCGGACGCGTCTAAATGCAACCCAGATCGAGAAAATTGACGCGCCGACCGTCTTCCCCGTTTTTCTTGCGACGCCTGCAAACATATCTATCTACCCCATCAGCAATATCAGGCGCCGGCGCACACCTTAAATTCCTCACCCGTGCTCCAGCTCTGTCTCCAACCTTCTCCTCTGCTTCTATAAAAGCCGAGCTCCTTCAACGATAAAACATACGCGGGAGATTGTAGAAAAACAGACGATCATTCACCACACTCATCATTCTCTTCCATTCATTTCCTCCCGTAACACCATAACACTCCATTTTATATTTATTTCACCACTTCATCACACTCACTCATGTACTCAGCAGAAGCAGTATTTTAAAAAGAGAGAAAAGAGGCAGCAGAAGTGATAGCGAGTGCAGACCCGTTCTTCTCAAGCAGTTTCCGATATAATGACTATTTCTATCTGTTCTCTATTTTTATTACCGTCAATGTCTGAGTAATTTATGTTTGTGCTTAGGATGGGTGTTTAACCCCAATAATTCAGACTTATTTATAATACCAAGTTTGTTTTATAATATTTATTTTATCTCTCTAAAATATTAAATGTTTAAGAACTGATCATTTTTTACGCATTTACGGTTTCTCTTATTTCAATGATTTTGTAAATCTGAGAATAGACCACAAAGAGAGACAACGTTAGATATTATCTCCTTGATTAGCAGATAAATCCATCGCTGTTATTAAAAGAATTCTTGCTTAATGCTAATTAATGATTTTAGACTTTTTCTTATTGTAAAAAGTCTATTGAATTAATTAAGAGTTGTCCTATCTATGGTTTAGGAAGGCCACAAGATAAATTCTTAAACAGACAAATAAGAGCAAATTAGGATTATAATTAATGTCTGAAGTATATTGGGGCGATTTCACCTTCCTTAGCACATTTTCCATCCATTTGATACACAACTGTTTTATTTAAGCTTTTAATTGTTTTTATCTGTCCAACCCAAAAACACCAAGATTGCCACTGGCTAAACCCCTTTTATTTACTGTTTATTAAATACCGGAACTAGGAAAATTGAACAATTCCCTGTGGATACGACACTTGATGTACTACTCGACTAGGTGCACTTGCCTATTAGTTTGCTATAAATCTATATATATAAATGTGTAGATTTTACTCAACAAGTTTTTGGCGCCGTTGTTGGGGAAATTGATCAATTTCCCCTAGTTTTCGGTAGTTCACTTGCTATACTATAATATTTGTTTATACTATTTTGTTGTTAGTTAATTTTATTTCTATTATTTCTGTTATTTACTTATTCCAGCAATTTAAATATCGCATTAATACAGTTATTTATTTCCAGTCATTTAAATTTCCTGTCATCTAACTTCTAACATTTAAATTTCAGTCATTTAAATTCAGTAATCTAATTCCTGACATTTAAATTCTGTCATTTAAATTCTGTCATTTAAATTCTGTCAACTATTACTAACATTTACATTCTGTCATTTAAATTTCTGTCATTTAAATTCAGTACTCTAACTACTAACATTTAAATTCTGTCATTTAAATTCCAGTTCTTTATTTTAACTGACATTTAAATTCTGTTCTTTAAATTCCCTTGTCATTTAAATTCCCGCAATTTAATTCTGCCATTTTTCTTTATTTTAATTCTATTATTTACTTAAACTGCATTTATTTTTGTTTCTTTTTGTTCACTTATTTTCTGTCATTTACTCTTGTTAAAAAATAATAATAATACAAAAAATTATAATCTTTGTTTAATTAAATTTATCAGCCTATTTAAATATTTCTGCTTTTATTTATCTAATCACTGTTAATTTCGCAATTTCTCACAAACCAAAATTATCTTCTGTGCATGCCAAACACTCGACCCGAGGTTCTCCACTTATCAGTCCGAGACCCGAACCCGAGCGCACTTTATTCAACACACAAAGAAACCAGAGAAATCAAGACATGGCCGAAAACCAAGTCATAGATGAAATGGACCATGAAAATCAACCACAACACTGTGCCCTCTCTGATTACCACCAACCGGATACCGAAGGAAGGGCATCAGCCATAGTTCTCCCCGAACTAACACCGCTAGAAACCGGACGATGGGCTTTCAAAACCCACTACATTACCGCCGTCCGGGATTTAGGCAAGTTTAGTGGAGCAAATCCAGATGAAGCCCCGAATCATTTAAGTCTCTTCCTAGACTTCTGTAATTCCTTGGTCAAACTGGCACCGTCAAAGAAAGAATCGTCTACAACTATTTCCTCACTCGTTGTCAGATTCAGCAAACAGGTGGTACCGAAGTCTTCCCTCCCGATCAATCCATACATGGCTGCTGCAAATGGCCCAGAATTTCCTTGCCAAATACTACCCAACCAGTAGAACGAGGCAATTGATCGGAGAATCAACACATTCTGTCAGGAACCGGGAGAAACGTTGTACGACGCATGGGACAGATTCAAGGATATGCTGATGAAGTGTTCCCACCATGGTCTCGACGATCAATCCCTCTGCCTGTCATTCTTCAATGGCCTGGATGATGGAAACCGACTACTCGTAAATTCCTCGCAGGAGGAAGTTTCATGATGAAATCTCCTCAAGAAGGGATGAACCTTCTCGAAACCATGACGAGCAATACAAGACAGTGGACGAGATCCAAAGAAGAACGCCACGAGCAGCAGGCCTACTCCATGTTGAGCCTACGGATCATTTATCGGCCAGATCTCGTCCCTTGCAAAGATGGTGGAGAAGCTAACAACATCTCAAAACGAAATCGTAAAGACAATAGCTTCCTCACCTACAAGTTCATCACCAGAAGGATGCGTCATATGCGCCGGTCCTCATGAAACCCATCAATGCGAAGGTAAAAGCGAGTACGAAGATGTACACTTCATAGGAAACCGCCCCGGTAATTCCTACAACAATAACATCAACAACAACTACCCATGGAGAAATCACCCGAATTTCTCATGGAAAAACAATGATCAAAACCAAGGAGGGCAGAACAACAGTTCCAATACCTATCAGGGAAACAGACCCCAACCAAACTCTAATATGGGTTATAGAGCACAAGGTGCCCTCCAGGTTTCCACCAACAACAACAACAACCATCCTCATCCTCTGCTGATCCAAATGAGGAATTCAGAAACCTAATGAAGGGATTCGTAACTACGACCCAAACCAGACTCGTGGATCAAGAAGCCACTAACAGAAGGGTTGAAGCTATATACAACAAACCAGCCAACAGCTGGAGCAAATCAGCCAGCAGCTTGCACAAAGGCCACCTGAACCTTCCCTAGTCAGCCAAATCCAAATCCAAGAGAACATGTCAAGGCAGTGACTTTAAGAAGTGGTAGGCCGCTCAACTCATCCCTTCCCCGAGATGATATTGATAATCAAGAACACAGCAAGCTCACGAGCCCCAAGAGATCAAGAAGAAGAACAAGAAGATGCTGAAGAAGCCCCTCTTCCTCCGAAAAATATTTCCAAGGAGAAGGAGCCTCCTGAATCTACTTCTTCCTCTCTCACTAAGATTCTTCCCCCACTTCCTTTTCCAATCAGAATAAGAAAGAAAAATTTAGATGAACAGTTTGGAAAGTTTCTAACCCATTTCAAGAAACTGACGATTAATATTCCTTTTGCAGATGCTTTGAAACAAATGCCAATATACGCAAAGTTCATGAAGGATATTATCACAAACAAAAGATCGTTGCAGGAGTGGAAACTGTGCACCTTACGCAGGAAGTGTCAGCGGTGCTTCTAAAGAACCTCCCTCCAAAACTTGGAGACCCAGTTTGCCAATTATTCCATGTTCCATTGATAATGTTGATTGTGGTAGTGGGCTATGTGATCTAGGAGCTAGTATCAATTTAATGCCACTCTCAACTTTCAACAAACTTAAGATTGGTGAATGCATGCCTACTTCTATTCAATTACAATTAGCAGATAGATCTTTAGTATTCCCAAAAGGGATTAGAAGATTTGATTGTTACTGTAGGAACTTTTGTGTTCCCGCGATTTTTTGTAATTGACATGGAAGAAGACACTAGGGTGCCCTTAATCTTAGGACGACCTTTCATGAGAACTGCTAGAGCATTAATCGACGTTGAAAAAGGAAAAATCAGTTTAAGACTGCATAACGAAACCTTAGAATACGACATGTCCAAAGTTATAAAGAAACCCGCTCATATAGAGACACGTTTCCATAGACATTGTCGACTCTATTGTGCAGGATAATTCATCTGCTATTATTCGTAATGATGCTCTTGAAAATGCTTTAGCTGAAATCTGTGATAACAAACAAACAACATAACCCCCTGACACAATCAAAATGGTAGCAGCTCTGGATAAAAAGAAAATTATATACCAAACCACGTTACCCCCCCACCACCAGAACCATTAGAGCATTCTACTCAAAAGATACCACCATCAATTGAACAACAACCCCCCTAGTAGAAATGAAACAATTACCTTCACACCTGAAGTATGTCTATCTTTCTGATCTTTGTACTTTACCTGTTATTATTTTCTTCATCTCTAACAAGTACACAGGAGGAACGTCTTTGTGAGGATCCTTCAGAAACCATAAGAAGGCGATAGGCTGGTCCATCTCGGATATCAAAGGTATCAACCCCCATTTCTGCACACATCACATATACACGGAAGATACCTATAAGCCTTTAGTCCAACCACAGAGAAGGCTGAATCCAACATGAAAGACGTAGTAAAGAAAGAGGTGCTCAAACTGCTTGACGCTGGGATAATCTACCCCATCTCTGACAGCAAATGGGTAGCCCCGTTCAAGTTGTCCCAAAAAAAGGAGGTTTCACTTGGGTCCCCAACGACAAGGGTGATCTAATCCCCCAGAGAACCACAACGGGCTGGAGAGTCTGCATCGATTACAGGAAACTGAACAGCGCCACGCGGAAGGACCACTTCCTTTACCTTTCATTGATCAGATGCTGGAAAATGGCTGGGCAAGATTACTACTGCTTCCTGGACGGCTATTCAGGATATTTTCAATACCCCATTGCCTTAGAAGACCAAGACAAAACCCAATTCACATGCCCATACGGGACATTTGCATATAATCGGATGCCTTTTGGTCTATGCAATGCCCCAGCCACATTTCAAAGATGCATGATGTCAATCTTCAGCGACTATCTTGAAAAGAGCATCGAAGTCTTCATGGACGACTTCTCTGTCTTTGGTCTCACTTTTCGAATCCTGTCTGAAACAATTTGGACGCCATCCTCACCCGGTGTGAAGAAAACAAACCTTGTGCTTAACTGGGAAAAATGCCATTTCATGGTTAAAGAAGGAATAGTTCTTGGGCACAAAATATCTGTCGAAAGGCATTGAAGTTGACAAAGCCAAGGTCGAAGTCATTGAAAAATTACCACCACCACACACAACGGTGAAAGAAATCATAAGCTTCCTTGGCCATGCTGGTTCTATAGAAGGTTTTCAAGGATTTTTCCAAGATTTCGAGCCTATATGTGATCTCCTGGCAAAAGACGTCAAGTTCAAACTTCACTGACAACTGCCTACAAGCCTTCAACACACTGAAAGATTGCCTCATATCCGCCCCATTGGCCATTGTGATATCGCCAGACTGGAGCCTTCCATTTGAAATTATGAGCGACGCCAGCGACTACGCAGTGGGTGCCGCTTTATGCCAAAAGAAGGAGAAGATCTTGAGAACCATCTACTATGCAAGTAGAACCCTCAACGATGCTCAGAAGAATTATTCAACTACTGAGAAGGAACTTCTAGCAGTAGTCTTTACTCTGGATAAATTCCGATCATATCTCTTGGGAAGCAAAGTAATAATTCACACACACCGATCACTCCGCTCTAAAGTATCTATTTGCCAAAGAAGATGCCAAACCCCGACTCCTCTGGTGGATACTCCTACTACAAGAATTTGAGATTGAAATCAGAGACAAGACAGGAGTGCAAAATGTAGTAGCAGACCACCTATCTCGCATAGAGGCACCAAGTGATGGCACATCCATCAATGAATTCTTCCCGGATGAGTGCATTTTTATGATTGGCAACACTGGTGATCCATGGTACGCTGACATGGCCAACTACCTAGCACGAGGAGTAATACCACATGGGCTAACCTACCAACAGAAGAAGAAGTTCTTTTCAGATGTAAAGCATTACTACTGGGAGGACCCTCTCCTTTTCAAGGTCTGTGCAGACGGGATTCTGAGAAGATGTGTGCCCCGACATGAAATCTAAAGCATTCTACGACATTGTCACTCTCTTGAAGCCGGAGGACATCATGGGCCAGCTCGAACAGCAGCTAAGGTACTTCAATCAGGTTTTTTCTGGAAAACCTTGCATAGAGACTGTCATTCCTTTGTAGCTTCCTGCAATGAGTGCCAAAGACTTGGGAACACCTCCATAAAACATGAGATGCCTCTCAACATCATACTAGAGGTAGAACCTTTCGACGTGTGGGGCATTGACTTCATGGGTCCCTTTCTTCATCTTGCTCAAACCTCTTCATCTTAGTAGCAGTTGACTATGTGACTAAGTGGGTGGAAGCTATCGCCTCTCCCACAAATGATGCAAAGGTAGTACTTAAGTTCTTGAAGAAGAACATATTTACAAGGTTCGGAGTCCCACTTGCTATAATCAGTGACCAAGGAACCCACTTAAGCAGTTCACAGCCTTAATGACAAAATACGGAGTGAGACACAAGGTAGCCCTACCTTATCACCCTCAAACAAATGGGCAGGCTGAGGTCTCTAACCGAGAATTGAAGTGGATCCTGCAAAAGACAGTTAATTCTTCAAGAAAAGACTGGTCCCTGAAGCTGGATGATGCACTCTGGGCATATAGAACAGCCTACAAGACACCCATAGGAATGTCCCCATATCGATTGGTCTTCGGCAATGCTTGTCATTTACCGGTCGAGCTCGTGCACAAATCATTCAGGCCGTGAAAGCCCTAAACTTTGATCTACTCAGAGCAGGTGACAAACGGAAATTTCAACTTACTGAGTTAGAAGAGTTTCGAGAGGATGCCTACAAAAATAACCGAATCTACAAAGAGAAAACCAAGAAGTGGCACGACAAGATGATCCTTAAACGGGAGTTCCATAAGGGGGATTTGGTTCTACTGTACAATTCCAGGTTGAAGTTGTTTCCTGGTAAACTAAAATCCTATTGGGCTGGACCATTTACTGTCTCCAAGGTCAGCCCATATGGATCAGTTGAGTTGGTAGATTCTAAAAGACAAACTTTCATGGTCAATGGGTCTAGACTAAGCATTACCAGGGTGGTAATCTCGAGAAAGTTGATGCTCGGGCAATAATTCTACTAGATCCAGATTTGAGTACGCTTCAAAGCGTCTAGCCAAAGACGTTAAAGAAGGGCAGCTTTCCGGGAGGCAACCCGGATGAACTTTTCTTTTATTTGCTTTTATGCTCTCTTAATTTTCAAGTTCTCTTTAAATTTTGTTTTTGCGAACTCTTAACCCCGTTCGTAGTATGGTTGCTTCTAGTGTCTTATGCAGGTGCAACTTCATGTCTACACCGCAACCAAGCTATTGATGAGCTGAAGCTCAAGTTTGGGGGAACTCCTTTAGACGCAAGCAAAATAATCTCAGGGGAGTACCAGTTTCTTTAATTATGCTTTTATTTTACTAAAATCTGCTTTGGAGAGCTTCTGTGCTAAAATGTTTATTTATGACCTTTGTTTTTTTCTCTATTTATCTACCTACCGAAAAGGTCTTCTGAAACTTTCCCTTGTTTTTCTGGTGAACAATGAGGACATTGTTCAATTTAAGTGTGGGGGAGTACCCTTTTCGGTGAATTTTGTGCTAAAATGTTTAATCTCTCTGCTATCTTGCGTTTGTGTCCAAATTCAATATCATGGACCCTTTATATGTGGGTTGTTCTCTTTATGAATAAATACTATTATGAATTGTGGGATAACTGGTATAAAATTTTTCATTTTGATTACTTTTGAGGAGCATTTTTATGCAGTGTGACCAAATGATCTGCAATGGTTGGATTTTTATTTCTCAGGGGTTCTTTCTGTCTTCTATCTTAGGGATTGCTAAGGGGTGCTTCTTTGTCTAAAAATTTATATATATACAAAAAAAATATATATATAATATAACAAACAAGGGACTTGCGAGACGCCATTGGTAACCAACAAGTGAGAGTTGAGTGTTCTTAAATACAAAAGCTTGACGCCTACATGTTATCTTCTCATCTCTTATGCAAAAGTGAAACAAATGCATAAATCTATTTTTCCTTTTGTTTTTCTCCTCAATGCCCATTCTTGAGAGAAGTTGGCCGTGGTAAAAGTTCTCAAAGTCACCTAAACTGAGAAGCATTGAAGTACTCCGGATCATACCCCGAAACTCTAATTTTTATTTTTACCCTGAGCACACCTGTGCCACCAGTAGTTGATGGATCACACTCCTCAAAAAGTTTGAGATCATGAACTGTTCACCTCCTTATCCTACCCTTCATAATAATATTTGTTAGTATTGAGCATTCCCTACCTGCTTGGGTACATGGTTTTGCTTGAGGACAAGCAAAAAGATAAGTGTGGGGGTGTGATAAGTGTCCAAATGAGCATGTTTTATGAGTGTATTTCATATATTATATTAGCACTTTTCTTGCTCATTTCTCCACTTTGGTTAGTTTTCCTCTAGTTTATGTTTTATTGGTTATCTTACAGATTTATTGGTTAAACATGAGGAAAACCAAGCTAGGAGCAAAGTAGACGAAGAGACGAACGCGTAGGCGTAAACGGGTCGAAAAACGGAGTCCAAACGAAGAATCTAGAGCCGGTAAAAAAAACGAGTCAAATACACACGTCCGGGTCACGTCCGTGAGAAAAGGCCGGACGTGACACAAGGACAAAATCATGTCTGTGGATGTTGGCCGGACAACACTAAGGATGGAGGCTTGTGAGACGTCCGATGATAAAAGGACGGACAAGAGATGAAGGAGTCCCTGTGCCGTCCGAGGAGAAAAGGCCGGACAGAAAGAAATGTCCTCGCCTGTCCGTGGAATTATGGCCGGACAACACTGAGAGACGTCTGCCCAAATAAGGCCGGACAAGAGATAGAGACGTCCGGGGATTTAAACGCGACGCGTCTAAATGCAACCCAGATCGAGAAAAATTGACGCGCCGACCGTCTTCCCCGTTTTTCTTGCGGCGCCTGCAAACATATCTATCTACCCCATCAGCAATATCAGGCGCCGGCGCACACCTTAAATTCCTCACCCGTGCTCCAGCTCTGTCTCCAACCTTCTCCTCTGCTTCTATAAAAGCCCAGCTCCTTCAACGAGAAAACATACGCGGGAGATTGTAGAAAACACAGACGATCGTTCACCACCCTCCATCATTCTCTTCCATTCATTTCCTCCCGTAACACCATAACACTCCATTTTATATTTATTTCACCATTTCATCACACTCACTCACGTACTCAGCAGAAGCAGTATTTTAAAAAGAGAGAAAAGAGGCAGCAGAAGTGAGAGCGAGTGCAGACCCGTTCTTCTCAAGCAGTTTCCGATATAATGACTATTTCTATCTGTTCTCTAGTTTTATTTCCGTCAATATCTGAGTAATTTATGTTTGTGCTTAGGATGGGTGTTTAACCCCAAATAATTCAGACTTATTTATAATACCGAGTTTGTTTATAAATATTTGTTTTTTCTCTCTAAATATTAAATGTTTAAGAACTAAACATTTTTACCGCATTTACGGTTTCTCTTATTTCAATGATTTTGTAAATCTGAGAATAGACCACAAAGAGAGACAAACGTTAGATATTATCTCCTTGATTAGTAGATAAAATCCATCGCTGTTATTAAAAGAATTCTTGCTTAATGCTAATTAATGATTTTAGACTTTTTCTGATTGTAAAAAGTCTATTGAATTAATTAAGAGTTGTCCTTATCTATGATTTAGGAAGGCCACAAGATAAATTCTTAAACAGACAAATAAGAGCAAATTAGGATTATAATTAATGTCTGAAGTATATTTGGGCGATTTCACCTTCCTTAGCACATTTTCCATCCATTTGATACACAACTGTTTTATTTAAGCTTTTAATTGTTTTTATCTGTCCAACCCAAAAACACCAAGATTGCCACTGGCTAAACCCCTTTTTATTTACTATTTATTAAATACCGGAACTAGGAAAATTGAACAATTTCCCTGTGGATACGACACTTGTTGTACTACTCCGACTAGACTAATGCACTTGCCTATTAGTTTGCTATAAATCTATATATAATAATGTGTAGATTTTACTCAACAATTACCCCCCTACCCCCCCCCCCCCCCCCAAAAAAAACACCCAAAACCCACCCTAGGATAGCTAAAAACGTCGAAGGCATTTTTAGGGTTTACAGTGGCGGGTTTTGGGTCTAACGGCCCTAAACCCGCTACCACAAACCCTAAAAACCTGTCGAGTTAGTTGCTACCATATAATGTACGAAAAAATTTCAAATAGATTACCCTACCCCCAAAACACCCCAAAACCCACCCTAGGATAGCTAAAAACATCAAATACATTTTTAGGGTTTGTAGTGGCGGGTTTAGGGTCGTACCCTAAACCCGCTACCACAAACCCTAAAAATATATCGAGTTAGTTGCTACAATATAAAGTACGCAACAAATTCCAAATAGATTACCCTACCCCCAAAACACCCCAAAACCCACCCTAGGATAGCTAAAAACGTCAAAGGTATTTTTAGGATTTGCAGTGGCGGGTTTAGGGTCTAACGACCCTAAACCCGCTACCACAAACCCTAAAACCTTGTCGAGTTAGTTGCTACAATATAAAGTTTGAAACAAATTATGACCTTACGTCTTATTTAATCTCCCTTTAAGTACTTTTCCTTCTTTCTTTGATGGAAAATAGACATGTACAACATACCTTTTTGAAAACAACAAAATCAAAACCTTCAATGGCCGAATTCGAAGGTATTCTTCTTCTTCTTCTTCTTCTTAAGATGGACTTTGGTAAGGAATCAAAGGAAGACCTCCACTAGTCTCTTGGAGATTGAAACAAAGCTAATTCAAGGAGTAAACCAAGGCCCCATGAGAAGTCAATTTCGGACATGAACAAAAATGAAGGAACCTTGAATTTTTCAAGCTGTTATTACCTTGAATCAAAGGAGGAGTAATGAAGCTCTAGAAAATGAACTTTACTCTTCAAATGAAGATCCTTCAATGGAGTCAAACTTGAGCTTTGAGAGTTTTGATAGGATCAAAAGTAAGGTCTTGCTCCAACTAGCAATAGTCTATGTTTGGTTTTTTATTTGGAGCTATATAGCAACTTGGGTGAGCAAGACAAGACGGAGAAGAATGAGAGCTGGAACATACGTAAATGGAGAAGAAGAGAATGAAGAAAACTAGTGGAGAAGGAAAGAAATGAAGAGAAGAGAGGAGAGAGGTAAGCTAAGGTAAGATTTTTGTTTAAAAGGTGAATAGTCCTCCTTTACTTTTCCCTCTTCTTTTCTAATTTGCTAGACTTTTAAATGGTGACTCATCCCCTTGGAAACCGGCCCCTTCCCTTCTTTATATTTTAGGCTAGTTTGACCATTTGACTAATCAAAGTTGATTAAAGTCTTAATTGGGCACTATTTGGTCACTATTCATAATGGCAAATGAGAATGAAGCTCACGTATAGTCTAAGAAGATTGGAATGAGAGGAATTTCTTTTGACAAAATTAATGTCAATTTAAGTATTCTTTTCCTTAGTTTATTTCCTTGTTTATTAGCTCAATAAATCCCTCATTTGACTGCACATTTTTGGCTGGGTGGGCAAGGCATGATAGAAGCTTTGTTTGATAATTGCAAGAAGAAGACAAGGACTAAATTAGGTAAGGTGTTTTCTTTTGAATTTTCTAAGTAGAATACAAGTCATTTATTGTCTTCTTTCTCCATACAAATTCGGTAACATGGGCTGTAGTATAGCACTTGATTTTTGATGAATACAAACATTAGAACATGGCTAGGTAGGTAGGCTTCTTAGTTGAATTTTTATAAGGCAATTTAGCCTTCTTTTCATGCTCATTTTCGGACACAATGTGCTGTTACAACAAGACAATTCATTTTGTATATATTTGACCATGAATTATGCTTAGTAGGTAGAGTATTCTTTTGACTAATTAATGAGGCATAATCCTCCTCCCTTTTTACAACTCAAAATCGGCTGCATATGGCTAGAGAACATGGGTTGTTGTTGGTATACTAGCACATGTATAAAGTAGATGCAAGTTGTTACTTTTGTGTATTTAAATTTCATTGTTATAATATAAGCTCATCTCTCCTTGTTTGGTGCAGGAAAATCGGTGAAGAGGCTCCCATTTGACTGAATAAATTGACACAAAACAACATGGCATGTGATAAGGTGAGTCATCATCCATAAGACAAATTCTTTTTGCTAAAACTAGTCAATTTTCACACCAAATGACGCCTACTATGGAGTTCAAACGAGATTGATTTTAGTTTGATTTTTGTTACACTATATTGTACTAAGATCATAATAATATGTGTAATAGGTTCCAGCATTTATTTGGTACATTTACTCAATGGTAAAAGATGAAAGTTTTAAGGTAAAAATGCTGATTTTAGGTACCTTTTTGATGATAAAATCGCCCCCACTTGTACTATGATTTTAGTACTGGAATTAATTGATTTAGAAGCTAAATTTATCCCCTTTTAATATTATCAACTCGTGGCTCCTCAAAAACTTCAAGGTAATTGCGTAAAACGCATTTTTGTGACACGCGAAGGTGCATTTTTGTGCTTTAAGGATTTTCTGAAAAATAAGTAGTCGCTGTGGAGGGTGATTTTTCGGTATGAGGGGGTCTATCTAAATATGGTCTGATTGAGAAGTCTAGATCCTAGAATGCCATTCTGTGGAGGGTGAAAACCCGTTATTAATGGCAGCCCTTAAACCTATTAAATCGTCCGTCTTTCCCATAAAGCATAAAGGGGAGTGCAAGTGTGCACTACACCCGCTCTCGATGGGCCCCACGCGGACTTATGCCTCTATAAGGCGGAGTTGACTAGAGTCGCCACCTAGTTTGACCTAGAGAACTAGGAAAGGAGGAGAAGGGAGGGTTCTAAGAACCGTTAGTTGACTCTGAGGTTGTTCCCTATGGATAGGACTTATCTGGTCATTTGCAGAGATTCTATTGTGGGTTCATACTGGGTTACACCCCTCGGAAGTGGCGACGACCACGACATCGGATTGGTGCCTGAGGAAACCTCGGTCTCCAATTGTCGGGATTACCTTCTTTCAAAACCTTTTTAGAGAGATTCATTTAAAAGCCAAGAATAGGGTTAGGATAGGAGGAGAAAAACGAGTGGATGAGGCGAGCTTTTCTCCCAAGCTAGTGCCAAGAAGAAGAATTCGAATAAGTATAGAATGAAAGATTCGGAGTCTGATTTTGAGAGTAGAAGAAGTCGAAGGTTTGTGGGAGTCAAAGGGGATTTGAGTGTTTGATAGACATGAATATCGTCCTAGAGTTGGGAAAAGGGTTTTTTGGATTGGAATGGGGTCGCACCCTGTGTGGGTTGCCTACGTACTCAACTCCCCGCTGAGATCAGACCTTACGTAGTTCAGGGGTGTTTGGGTTTGGAAGTTTTGATGTTTGTGGAGCTTTGAAGATATTTGTAGTGTTTGAGATTTTAGAAGGTTTGAAGTTTCAAGAAGTTTCGGGTTTTTGGGAGGTTAGAGTCTATGAGACGCCCAGGTCTGTGAGACATTGAAATCTCAGAATGATTGAGTCTGTGAGACGCTCGGGTCTGTGAGACATTCGAATTCGGGAGATGTTCGAGTCTATGAGACGCTCGGGTCTGTGAGACTTTGGAAGTTTGAATGAAGTTGGAATTTGTAAGAGGATTTGAGTTTAATGCGAGTTGGAGTTTGAATGATGATTTGGGTATGAAGTGATTTGGAGTTTTGAAGATTATTTGAGTGTGTGAGGCAATTGGAATTTTAATAGAGATCCCGAGTTTTTTTAAATTTGAGGTTTGAAAGCGATTGTGGAAAATCATTTTATTGTAAAAGGGCGGATAATCCCGAGGGATTACCCTATGTACCCCCTCGAGCACGACACTTAATTAATGGTAAGTGTCGAGGCTCGAAAGATGGGGCAATGAATTTATGTCGAAAAAATAGGATTTAGAGAGAAACACCATGAATGAGATGCCCTCAGTCAAACCCTAATAACGTCTCTAACTCCCGGGTTTTAAAACATTAAAACTGAAAATATTGAAATCTAGTGGAAGGGAGTTAGACGATTCTGAAATCCCGGCTGCAACTAGGAAGGCAGTCACATCCCTAGCACCCCGCCTCGTAAAAATCTAGGCTGCAATTAGGGGATGTTTATCACCCTAATGCCCCGCCTAAAGAAGTCCAGACTGCGACAAGGGATGTGACGACCCCAGTGCCCTGCCTCGGATTCTTATTTTTGGAAGGGACAAGTGATGTCTAACTAAGGAGAAAACGTTTTGAAAATGTTAGACGTTGCCTGTTCCCTGAAAACGGTTTAATTTTGAGTTTGAAAACTGAATTGGAAAACTTTTGAAGTTGTTCAGAATTCTTGATGAAGAAACACTGATTTTGAGAAATGTTTTTAGGAGAAAACTTTCTGTATATGTGACAAGAACTTTCTACGTTTTGAAAAGAGTTTCTGTGATGTGAGAAGAGTTTTTCCTTTAAAATTCCACAAAATGGTTTCTTTTAAAAACTTGATGAAGTTTAAATAAAATGATTGTTTGAACATTTGAGAAAGAATCTTTTTTCGGGATTTTTGAATTAAAGCTGAATAATGAGGAATGTTTTTTTTTTTTGGATTTTTGGAGTTTGGATGGAATCTACAATTTGGGTTTGAATGGGATTGAATTTGAATTGGATTGAATTGAATCGGGCTTGGAAACGGGCCAGGTCAAGTTGGGTCAGGGTCAACGTTTGGGTCTAGGTCAACATTTAGGTCAAGGTCACCGTTCAGATTGGCCAAAACTAGGTCAAGGTCAACATTCGGATTGGTCAAAGTTTGGGGTTAGTCAAACTTGGAGTTCGTTTGGGCCTTTGGGCCAAAATGGGCTTAGTGGGCCGAATGGGCTTAGTGGGCTGAATGGGCCTGGGCCTTAAAATGGGTTTGGGCCTTGAAATGGGTTTGGGCCCGAATTGGGTTTGGGCCTTGAAATAGGTTTGGGCCCCAATTGGATTTGGGCCTTGAAATGGGTTTGGGCCCGAATTGGGTTTTGATTGAATTGGGTTGAAAGTTGGGACTTATGCTTGATTTGGATTATTGGGCCTGGTTTGGGCCTTATTGATTTAGGTTGATTTGTGAGATATTAACCAACAAGATGGATCAATTTATTGTTTTATTAACTCTTGATTAAGGGTGTGTTGAGGGTAAAGAAGGATTCCACCCACATAAAACGAATGAGAGATCCGCTAGACATGGGGTGGTTTCGCATCCTAAGCCCTCCTAAAATAGCCTTAAGGGCTTGTTTCTGGAGTTTTTGTTCTTATATACATATAAAGGTGGTTTGAGTGTTTTCTGAAGTTATAGGAGATTATTGCCCCACAAAACGGATGAGAGACCCATTAGGTGAGGGGCAACAATGCATCCAAAACTTTTCTGTCAGTTTAAAAGGTCCTAGGGGGTAATAACCAAGGCTTACCTTATCCTAGGTGGCTAGCAGAAGAATTGGGCCCACAATGATATTATATTTGGGCTCAGAGATTGCATCAGCCCAATCGGGCCAGTCCATTAGACCGCGTTAACACAAGCATTAGTTGATATAATCAGACAACTCAACTTACTACAGGGATAAAGGAAGTAAACAATCAATCATTGTATGTACAAGATAAGCAGAAAACAAGGGCGGTGGATAAATGCCCGGAAACGTGAATATTGTTTTCTCTCATCCTTAATAAATTTAAGACTATAATCAACAAGAGTCATCACTTAAAAACAGGACTCACAATACAAATCTTTCTGGGTTACTACTAATCGGTCAGTTATACTAGTCAAAGGAAAAAGAAGAAAGCAAAGGACTAAACCCCCGAATTTTCATCCTCTGGAAAGCATTGAAACTCACTTCCCAAATGTACACTGAGACATTAACTAACTGAGCTTCTTTAATCAAGTTTGTCTGCGTTTCTTTTACAGGACCTAAACAGGTGCGCCAATGCCAAATCACAACAGGGAATCAAACAGGCTTACCAGCTATTATCTCATCAGATTATTAAAAACCCAGTAATCCAACTTTAGAAGAGAAGAAAGGAAAAAAAAATAACAGTCGATTTCCAAACACATGAACTTATATCACAAAGATGAGAATGCCGCTTATTTACTCTGAAATCACTATGACACATCCAGGACAAGAATGCAACAGAATGCGGGAGAAGGGAGCGGCAATCAAGTAGAACTCTCGCATATAGTTCAATCACGCATCTGGATGATAAGAGTTAGGATAGTTACTGATGGCAGCGCAACAATCCCATCCCAGCTACGTGTACGCAACGAGATTTCCAAACCCACCATGTATGTCAATCTTTGCGGGTTCTCTTGTTATTGGTACCTCGTCGTCAAAACCGAATCAAAATGAGCACGGAGTAGGCAGATTTTGGTAGTCTCTCAAAGTGAGATAAACAAAATTTGCTTACACTCAACAAAATTAACAAGAAGTCATTATTCGGAGTTAGAGAGGCCCAAAGTTTAGAGGTCAAAAATCAAATTCGGAATGATGGTAACGCCTTACATCAGAATAGTTTTTTTTTTAACCCAAATTTCCCA
This sequence comes from Limonium bicolor, assembly GCA_023374045.1. Lineage (NCBI taxonomy): Eukaryota > Viridiplantae > Streptophyta > Magnoliopsida > Caryophyllales > Plumbaginaceae > Limonium > Limonium bicolor. The sequence goes on along the minus strand of CM041778.1, from coordinate 164,737,871 downwards.
CAACCGTCAACGAACCCATATGGGTTTTCAGCTCAAATCCGAGATCGAAATAAACCATACAACTAAGTGGCTATAGTCACATCTGGTTAAACCTCAGATTCGAAACCAGAAATCGAAACTTTAGCTTACTCTTCAGCTATTCCAAGTTTAAACGTACTGTACTTGCATTGAGGGAACGATGTCGAAAACCGAACAACAAAAGAAGAGATCCCTTACCTAACTTACCTTTGACGTCTAGACTACTTCAAGGTTCGACCAGAGCTTTGGAATGAGGAAGATGGCGTCGGCGTCTTGGAGGTAACAATTCTGCAGAGAACTGAAACCATCTACAACGGTGGTGAATTTGGACGATGGTCGGTGGAATATCTGGTCGTTTTCGAACTGGAAGAATCAAAATGCAGATGAAGGGAAAAACCGAGAGGAATAGTGAGGCCGGTGGCGATGAGAATGGAGGAAGGAGTGGAAATTGATCGATCGGAGATGAGGTCGATAGTGATTTCCGATGGACCTTGGTGTTTCGAACTTTGAAGATTGAGGAAGAGGGAGTGATAGGATGATTTTTTTGGAAGATGACTGATGTTTCATAGCATATTCAGTGATGCAGAGAGAGGTACGAGAGCATTGATGCGATCGATGAGTTAGGATTCTTCCGTCGATGGAGGTGGAATCGAGTGGTGGTGGCGGTGGAATCGAGTGATGGTGGTTTTCGGCGACAATGAAGAGCGTCGTCGTTCGATCCTCCGACCCCGATTTTGCAATGGCTATTTCCCTCTTGTAGGATGAAGACGAGATCGATGTCCAAGGGAGTTCGAAGATGGCCGACCGAAAAGAATGGGGCGTTCATGGAGGAATTTTAGATGGAGAGTTGTTTCGGAAATGGTGAAGACATTCGCCCCGGCCATTGTTCCACACCTCTCCTCTGGTTCTGAATACCGAGGAACAAAATCGATAGGGGGGAGCAATTGGTTCTTTCGAAACCGTGCCCATACTGTGGGCTAATCGAGAGTGAAGTTTGAGATGGAGAGTTTTGAAAATGGCGGAATGTTGGGGAGGGAGAATTTCAGGCGTGGGTGTGTCTTGGGAAGAACGACGAAGACCATGCCCTCATGTTTTTTATCGGCTCTAAAAAAAACAGACCTAGTATATTTTTTTTGTTTTTATGATGGGCTAGACAGATGACATGGGCTTTATTTGAGGTATTTGGGCTAAAAAAATGGGTCCAAACTGAAGTAGGCTGCATCAGGTCCAAAAGTCATATGCTATGAAAAACAAAATAAAAAGAACGCCTGTGTTGGGTCTTGAACCCAAGACCTCCACCCTCCTTCCTCTCGTGCTCTACCGGTTGAGCTGTAATGACTTTCGATAAGTAATAGCAGGGAAGTCAAATAAAAGTTATGCCTCGTGCTGAGATAAATAAACTAAACGATTTTAGCCTGTACCAGGAATCGAACCCACGATCTGCGGGTTGCATAGTGGGCACCTTAACCAGCCACGCTAGGTCGGATTTCAATATATTAATGGGAGAAATAAAATAAGAGTTCTAAATTCAACTGGGTAGCTTTTTTTTTTTATGAGCTACAAATCTAAAAGAAAGTATGTGGCAATAAAAGAGATGATTAATCTAATGCAGGAAATTATGGAATCTAAAGAGGTTCAAAACATAACGAGGTATGAATAAATAGAAGAGCACATGCACATGAAGCAATAAAATAATGTTCACGAAATGATGACGCTAACGCATAAAATAAAGTAAACAAACTAATAATGGAAATGATGATTAAAAAGTAAATGCTAGAAGGCAATTAAAATTAACAATAAATATGATAAAATAATAAGTAACAAAATGAAAATAAAAGATAACTAAATAAATAAGTAAACAAGCGATAATAAGATAAGTGATAAAACTAAAGGGGCAGGTTTAGAACCGTGTTGTCGTTTGGAAATTCATTTTCGGAAAATCATGTATTTATGAAATGCTTTGTAAAGGATTAAAAAACAATGGTTTCGTTTCGGCACGCACGCTAATGCGTTTTGAAAAAGAAAGGCGACGACCCCTCTTATTGTGTTTCTTATTCTGGAATTTGCTTTATGGGGTGAGAATTTTTGGTGTCTACAGATGGCTCCCCTTGATTCAATTTTGCAAGCCCTTGCAGAATTGGATCAAGGTTGACGGGCACCAAAATTCTCACTACGGGTTTGAGGTGCATTGGGATGCGACCGTGAGTGTATGAAGGTAATTGAAAGTACGAGGACTTATGACGAGCCTCAGTTAGACCTCTTGACATCTAACCCTAGGACTTATGACGAGCCTAGGATACTAACAATAGGGTTGATTTACGGTGCACGAGGACTTAGGAGTGCCTCAACTGAACCTCTTGATATCCAGTCCTAGGGCTTATGACGGGCCTAGAATACGATTGAGAGTACGAGGACTTAGGAGTGCCTCAACTAGACCTCTTGATATCTAGCTATAGGACTTATGCCGAGCCTATAATACCAACAACCCGATTTGATTTAAGGTGCACGAGGGCTTATGAGTGCCTCAACTGGACCTCTTGATATCCAGTCCTAGGGCTTATGACGGGCCTAGAATGCGATTGAAAGTACGAGGACTTAGGAGTGCCTCAACTAGACCTCTTGATATCTAGCTATAGGACTTATGCCGAGCCTATAATACCAACAACCCGATTTGATTTAAGGTGCACGAGGGCTTAGGAGTGCCTCAACTGGACCTCTTGATATCCAGTCCTAGGGCTTATGACGGGCCTAGAATGCGATTGAAATTACGAGGACTTAGGAGTGCCTCAACTAGACCTCTTGATATCTAGCTATAGGACTTATGCCAAGCCTATAATACCAACAACCCGATTTGATTTAAGGTGCACGAGGGCTTAGGAGTGCCTCAACTGGACCTCTTGATATCCAGTCCTAGGGCTTATGATGGGCCTAGAATGCTATTGAAAGTACGAGGACTTAGGAGTGCCTCAACTAGACCTCTTGATATCTAGCTATAGGACTTATGATGAGCCTATAATACTTTGATGGAGTTGTACGAAACTCGCTGCTTTTGGTGGTTGATTGAGGATGATTTCGATTGTGGATTGATCCAGGATTGGATGCCTTTTAATTGTTTTTGTGAAGGATGTTATAGTCGAATGTTTTTTGTCGATGTGGCCCTTGACTTTGTCAGTGTGGGACTTGTGCTTTGGTTTTGCCTTGACAGTCTCGCCCGATGTGCACTATTGTTTCGGGATTTGGTAGGACTCCTGGCTCTAGAGCTTCGAGATGGCTCCAGTATGGCTCCTGAGTTTTTTTGTTTTGGTTTTGTTTTTGGTGGTCTTGACCCGATGTGCACTATGGTTTCAGGATTTGGTATGACTCTTGGCTCCAGAGTTCGAGATGGATCCGGTATGGCTCTCAAGTTTTTGGGATTTTGTGATTTTGTGATTGGTTTCTGAATGGATGGTTTTTTGTGAATGAGCGACTTTGGGAACTTGGCGGTTTTGATATGGCCAAATAGCTTTGATATGATCAAATGGCCTTGGTATGATCGAATGGCCCCATTGTGGTCGGGTGGCTCCAGTGTAGTCGGATGGCACCGACATGATTCATGACCCCACTATGAGCAACGGCTCTGGGATGGTTGGTGGTTTTTGATCTGGTTCAGATTTTGAGTCAAATGGTGGGTCGATGTGATTTACTATGGTTGACAGTTTTTCTTTGTGGATGAATGGCTTTAGTACGGTTAGTTTCGGCTTCAGATTCCTCGAGATGGCTCCGGGATAGTTCGGGATGGCTTCGGGGAGGCTACAAGATGGCTCCATATGATGATAGTGGTGAACAAAAGGGGAATTTTTCCTTTGAGGTGGTCGCACCCTGGGCGGGCTGCCTACATACTCAATTTCACATTGAGATCAGACCATACGTAGTTCGAAATTATGTAGGCAATGCCCTGGTGATGAAATAGATCTGATGTGGATTTGAGGTGGCTCTCGTATTGTTCTCGGACTATTAGGATGCCCCCTGCGTAGTTCCAAGGACGGTTTTGAAGTATGAGAATGACTCTGTGTAGCTCTAGGGAGTCTCAAAGTGTGAGGATGCCTCCCGCATGGCTTCAGCTTGGCTTTGGGAGTGGTGTCGTTGAGACTCGAGTATGACATGGGATAACTCCAGGAAGATCTTTGTATGGCTCCGGATTGCCGCAGTTTCTGATTTCTTTTGATCAAAAGTTACGCTTCAACAACGGCAACTGAAGTTGACTTTCAGCGAGACTAGGGAAAGTCCTTACCGGTCGGATGTTGGAGATGAAGTGATTACGATGTATACCGACATTAAATGCTAGATGCGATGCAAAATGCATATGCTGTTGTTTTTTTTTAGCGAAGATACGGTCCTATCTCTATTACTATGAGGTTTACGAATATAAGACATCTTCGGTTCGATCTTGAGTGACTGTTGAACTAGAATGTGTGAATCGCTTTTCTCTCATGGAGGGATATGGGTCAATCTCTCGTGAGTATGGTCGTGTGTGCTAATGGTGTGATGTTACTCTCAATGGTCGGAGTAGTATTTTCCTTAGAATTCCTTTTGAGGTTTTGGACTTTCCGATCCTCACAATTCCTCACTTGCAACGGGATTAGCTGTTTATGATTTAGTGTTTCGATCAAAGAATCACTCGCACTCGAAAGACCTTGTAGGGTAAGGTCACACTCTTCCGCTCATGGTCCCATTGGGATGATGGGACATGTTGATAACGAGTATGAAGCTTATGATTCATGTTTCAGATCCGGTACTTTCAGTTAACGCTCATTAACTTATGAGTCAGAGGTCTTTATTGGGTTGCACTGGGGCTGAAGGGTATGATGTATGTCACACGGGACTGGAGGATCAATTTGGGAGTTGTGAAGCTTTTGTGCAATAGAGGATATGTTTCGCCTTTGCCATGAGTGGAATGATTAGATGGGTTTTTGATAACCCTTTATTGATTTCTGCGGGACATCATTGGTCCTTTAGATCTTGCTTCCTCATTCTTGCCCTTTTGGTGTAAGGTTTTCACTTTCTCCTCATTTTCGTGTTTTTTGAAATTGCATTTGGCCCATCGACCTTCTCAAGCATTTTTTTTATTTTGGCTTTCAGCTTCGGAGTTGCATTGACTCATCGATCTTTTTGAACATTTTCGGTGTTCTTTTGGTGTTTGGTTTTGGAATTGCATTGACTCGCCAATTTCTTTGAACATTTCATTTGCTGTTTTTGTGAAAGATGGTGGGGAAACTATGGCTCTGGTTCCTTCGAGATCCTCTATTGCAAGGGTAAGTGTGTATATGTGGGGTGGCATGTTGTGGAGTTTTTTTTCTTTTTTTTTTTGAAGAAAGAGTTTTTCATGAAAGGCTCAGCGGGGCTCACTAAGGGATTATGTACAGGGTAGTCAAAGCATTCTTGTTTTGTGGAGGTTTTATTCCTAAGTGCCTCGTCATTCTCATTAGTCAATGATTGTTTTCTTACTATTCTCGGATCTTTGCATGAATCACAGTTCGTATCCTGTTTATCGACATTGATCTCGCTATGAATTGTGCCTCTCCATGTGTTGAAGGAATACACAAGTCGCTCATGGTTTTACCTCTATGGACTCACTCTATCTGCCCTCATCGCTCGGTGGATTGTCCAATATCCTCATTCAGAATTCAAGGGAAAATTACCGCTCTTCGCACACTACTCACTTGGTCTGTGGTGCTGATTTTGTTTAGTGGTTCACACACCCTATTCAAATCAATCTCTCAAGATTTTCCCAAAGATGTCGTTTCGATACTAGAGTATGCAAATTCAACTATCTACAATGCAATCTATTGTGGTAATATGGAATTACTATGTATAGGATGCGTGAAATGCTGAAAATGATGAATGCCGATGGTTGGCTTTGGATTTTGACTGAATGTTTTTTTATGCAATGCATGAGTGGTAAGGCTACACCTAGTCTTGCTTGAGTCGAATTCAGCTCATGGTTCATGAAGCTCGTCCCACCACTGTTGGCCTTGCAGATGGTCTAGCTGTTGGGGTCGTTGTCAGGGTGGTAATTCTCAAATGAGGTCGGGTTGGTGATTGGCCGCTGGATTTTGAATTTTTAGGGAGTGACACCTCCCGCATGGTGGTCCCACGGTATGACAGGCTCTTTCCCTTTTAGTCACTGGAGCGCATGGTGATTCTGAGTGGGAGAGGTTTGAACTCGGTTTTCTTTTTTATCCCTCTAAGATCGGGCTCTGGCGGTCGAGATATTGGGATGAAAGATGGTGTATAGTGCAGTGCCAAAGAGACACATGATTATGTAATTTTTCTGAGGTGGACAGGACTCGTACGTGTTTGACGAATTTGAACTGACCGAGAATACATGGGACTTTTGTAATGAATGCAATGCATGCTATTTTCTTTGTGCTCAGTTGTATTTTTTTTATTCGGGGATGCCTCCTGTAGATACCATGAATTTTCACCCCATAAAACGATTTATGAACATGTAACTGTGAGGGGTCGTTCCTTATCCGTTCTCTTCTTTACACGCGCATGCCAAAAGAAACCAAGTTTTGGAAAAATAATTTTGAAAGCGTGTGTTTTCAAAGTGGCGGATTTTCTCAATATGGATTTTGATGTTCAGTCATTCGCAAATAAAATAGGGAGTGGGGAACCTTATACACATTGATCTAAATAAATTCAGAGGGGATGTGTAAACCTATACATGTAATCTATTCAGAAATGGACAAGAGAGAAAAGAATGCTAGGGGAAAACCTACACATCAATTCTAAAAGTCATTAAACGGGGAAGTTTTAGCTTAAAAACTTCTCCCGAATTCTTCTGCTTCATCTTCGAGCTCCTGAGTGACTGCTCACGCTAATTGGCTGCTCGCTCGCCTTTGGGTTCTTGACCGGCTGCTCGCTCATTCTTCGGGCTCTTGACCGGCTGCTCGCTCGTCTACGGGCTTTTGCAGCGAAGCAAAACGGTGATCAAACAAAACGGGTTGGCGTTTTTCTGATTTTCAACAATTTGAACTCGTACCGGTGTCGCTAGTCTTTATGTCACTTGGCTCGGGTTGGTGCAACTCTGATTTTATATTTGAACGGTTGGTGTTGGCCTTCTTGTCGCTCGGCCAGCTCCACGGGTTGGTGCGCCTCTGATTTCCGGCTCGATCCGCGTAGTTGATCTTTATGCTGCCTCGTTTGCTCCGTCGTGGGGAATGAGGGATATTTTTGAGAAAGGAAAGGTGAATGATTGAGCACAAAATCATTGTGAAAATCCACCACTTTTGTGAAAACACGAAATGACTAGTACGCTCCACGGTAATGGCCGCTGCTCTTGAAGGTGGGATGAACTTCAAAAATAGCGGGTCACAACATGGGGACGAAATCATTTATTTTGAAATACGTTTGTGAAAAACAACTTGAAAAGTGTTTTCAAAACAATTTTGAAAGAATGTAGGTGAAGAATGTTATTTTAAATTCATTTGTAGAAAGTAGGTTTTTCGAAATCAATTTTTTGAAAATTGTTTCGGAAATAGCATTTTAGTGAAATAAACTTTTTAAAGGAGAATTGACAAATTTTGAAAACCCCATTTATGAGTAAATATTTTGTGGAACTTTAAATTAAACGAGCTCGTAAAACAGCTTTTAGGGACATACAAACTAGAATTCCGAACATTTTAAAACGGATTGGTCTGAAAAAGTGGTTTGCACACATGTATATCATAAAGTAAATCGTGGCTATATTTGATGTGGAGCTGTAAGTGTTAATGTTGGGATAATCACTTTCCAGGTCAATTATGATTCCGTCACACCGGGGGAACCGTCGTCCCTTCACTATCATCTCTCGGGGTTTTTCTCTGCTATACCTTTATAGGGCACGTTATCAAGAAAGTCCGGAGTGCTTAAGTTCGAAAGGTCAGGACACCCGAGATGATAAGGAAACATACACCACGGCCAGTGATGATCCGACAACACCCCACTTTTCAGGAAACTCGGGGAAGCACTGCATGGGAACGGGTCTCTCGTCATTTGCACGGTCAGATGTGTCTAAAGTCCAAATTATTCACTGACTACGTTGTGCCATGTATGGGTATCCGGTAAATACGGGATCCTCTGTGGACGTGTAGCGTGACATCGGGCTTTAGAGACACCCGTGGTGCAGAGGACATTTGGAGAACTGAGCCCATGTAATCTTCAGGGTAAGGCGGAGGGTGGTCAGACAGTCGTCATACAAGGGGGTGACTTCCCATAAACCCGTCTTAGACACCAGACCAGGTAGTTGGACACTGAAGGCTCAGAGTTCACTATATGCTGGCTTAGACTCGGATAATGGAGGATATTTTTAGATCATGAGCTCAAAGCGTTGGTCGGAGACCGTACCGCCTCGTGGGTTTGTTCACTGAGAGAGTGACCCTAGCTCATGGGGAATCAACCGTGGACCGGTTGGGGATCCCGTGACATCGTGGGTAAAACGGGTGACACAGAGGAATGCATGTCCTAAGCTACCCAACCCATGCACCCTACAATCACAATATAAACATGAAAGCAGTAAATAAACCAAATGAAGTGAGCACCAACCTATGTACTAAGTGTTTTATCTTGAGATTAGTGATTCCAAATTGGTTGTTATTAACCTAAAGGGAAGTTAGCTTCATTCAGTCCTAAGTGTCTCTTTCTAAATGTGAGCTAATTATTAACCCAATTGTTGTAATGGTTTGTTAAGGATCTAACAAATCCTATCTGTCCTCATCAGATACACACTCAAAGTGTGGAGTAGAATAATCCTAAAGGCTTTAAAATGAATCTCTTGAAGGTTTTGAAAGAAGTGGGGAAGTCCCGACAATTTTGAATGGAGTTCAGTCTTCCTTGAGTTTGAGAAAAATTTACTCAAGTTTTCCCCAGCAGAGTCGCCATTCTGTGGAGGGTGATTTTTCGGTATGAGGGGGGTCTATCTAAATATGGTCTGACTGAGAAGTCTAGATCCTAGAATGCCATTCTGTGGAGGGTGAAAACCCGTTATTAATGGCAGCCCTTAAACCTATTAAATCGTCCGTCTTTCCCATAAAGCATAAAGGGGAGTGCAAGTGTGCACTACACCCGCTCTCGATGGGCCCCACGCGGACTTATGCCTCTATAAGGCGGAGTTGACTAGAGTCGCCACCTAGTTTGACCTAAAGAACTAGGAAAGGAGGAGAAGGGAGGGTTCTAAGAACCGTTAGTTGACTCTGAGGTTGTTCCCTATGGATAGGACTTATCTGGTCATTTGCAGAGATTCTATTGTGGGTTCATACTGGGTTACACCCCTCGGAAGTGGCAACGACCACGACTTCGGATTGGTGCCCGAGGAAACCTCGATCTCCAATTTTCGGGATTACCTTCTTTCAAAACCTTTTTAGAGAGATTCATTTAAAAGCCAAGAATAGGGTTAGGATAGGAGGAGAGAAAACGAGTGGATGAGGCGAGCTTTTCTCCCAAGCTAGTGCCAAGAAGAAGAATTCGAATAAGTATAGAATGAAAGATTTGGAGTCTGATTTTGAGAGTAGAAGAAGTCGAAGGTTTGTGGGAGTCAAAGGGGATTTGAGTGTTTGATAGACATGAATATCGTCCTAGAGTTGGGAAAAGGGTTTTTTGGATTGGAATGGGGTCGCACCCTGTGTGGGTTGCCTACGTACTCCACTCCCCGCTGAGATCAGACCTTACGTAGTTCAGGGGTGTTTGGGTTTTGGAAGTTTTGATGTTTGTGGAGCTTTGAAGATATTTGTAGTGTTTGAGATTTTAGAAGGGTTCGAAGTTTCAAGAAGTTTCGGGTTTTTGGGAGGTTAGAGTCTGTGAGACGCCCAGGTCTGTGAGACATTGAAATCTCAGAATGATTGAGTCTGTGAGACGCTCGGGTCTGTGAGACATTCGAATTCGGGAGATGTTCGAGTCTATGAGACGCTCGGGTCTGTGAGCCTTTGGAAGTTTGAATGAAGTTGGAATTTGTAAGAGGATTTGAGTTTAATGCGAGTTGGAGTTTGAATGATGATTTGGGTATGAAGTGATTTGGAGTTTTGAAGATTATTTGAGTGTGTGAGGCAATTGGAATTTTAATAGAGATCCCGAGTTTTTTTAAATTTGAGGTTTGAAAGCGATTGTGGAAAATCATTTTATTGTAAAAGGGCGGATAATCCCGAGGGATTACCCTATGTACCCCCTCGAGCACGACACTTAATTAATGGTAAGTGTCGAGGCTCGAAAGATGGGGCAATGAATTTATGTCGAAAAAATAGGATTTAGAGAGAAACACCATGAATGAGATGCCCTCAGTCAAACCCTAATAACGTCTCTAACTCCCGGGTTTTAAAACATTAAAACTGAAAATATTGAAATCGAGTGGAAGGGAGTTAGACGATTATGAAATCCCGACTGCAACTAGGAAGGCAGTCACATCCCTAGCACCCCGCCTCGTAAAAATCTAGGCTGCAATTAGGGGATGTTTATCACCCTAATGCCCCGCCTAAAGAAGTCCAGACTGTGACAAGGGATGTGACGACCCCAGTGCCCTGCCTCGGATTCTTATTTTTGGAAGGGAGACAAGTGATGTCTAACTAAGGAGAAAACGTTTTGAAAATGTTAGACGTTGCCTGTTCCCTGAAAACGGTTTAATTTTGAGTTTGAAAACTGAATTGGAAAACTTTTGAAGTTGTTCAGAATTCTTGATGAAGAAACACTGATTTTGAGAAATGTTTTTAGGAGAAAACTATCTGTATATGTGAGAAGAACTTTCTGCGTTTTGAAAAGAGTTTTCTGTGATGTGAGAAGAGTTTTTCCTTTAAAATTCCACAAAATGGTTTCTTTTGAAAACTTGATGAAGTTTAAATAAAATGATTGTTTGAACATTTGAGAAAGAATCTTTTTTTGGGATTTTTGAATTAAAGCTGAATAATGAGGAATGTTTTTTTTTTGGATTTTTGGAGTTTGGATGGAATCTACAATTTGGGTTTGAATGGGATTGAATTTGAATTGGATTGAATTGAATCGGGCTTGGAAACGGGCCAGGTCAAGTTGGGTCAGGGTCAACGTTTGGGTCTAGGTCAACATTTAGGTCAAGGTCACCGTTCAGATTGGTCAAAACTAGGTCAAGGTCAACATTCGGATTGGTCAAAGTTTGGGGTTAGTCAAACTTGGAGTTCGTTTGGGCCTTTGGGCCAAAATGGGCTTAGTGGGCCGAATGGGCCTGGGCCTTAAAATGGGTTTGGGCCTTGAAATGGGTTTGGGCCCGAATTGGGTTTGGGCCTTGAAATAGGTTTGCGACCCAAATGGATTTGGGCCTTGAAATGGGTTTGGGCCCGAATTGGGTTTTGATTGAATTGGGTTGAAAGTTGGGCCTTATGCTTGATTTGGATTATTGGGCCTGGTTTGGGCCTTATTGATTTAGGCTGATTTGTGAGATATTAACCAACAAGATGGATCAATTTATTAGTTTATTAACTCTTGATTAAGGGTGTGTTGAGGATAAAGGAGGATTCCACCCACATAAAACGAATGAGAGATCCGCTAGACATGGGGTGGTTTCGCATCCTAAGCCCTCCTAAAATAGCCTTAAGGGCTTGTTTCTGGAGTTTTTGTTCTTATATACATATAAAGGTGGTTTGAGTGTTTTCTGAAGTTATAGGAGATTATTGCCCCACAAAACGGATGAGAGACCCATTAGGTGAGGGGCAACAATGCATCCAAAACTTTTCTGTCAGTTTAAAAGGTCCTAGGGGGTAATAACCAAGGCTTACCTTATCCTAGGTGGCTAGCAGAAGAATTGGGCCCACAATGATATTATATTTGGGCTCAGAGATTGCATCAGCCCAATCGGGCCCAGTCCATTAGACCGCGTTAACACAAGCATTAGTTGATATAATCAGACAACTCAACTTACTACAGGGATAAAGGAAGTAAACAATCAATCATTGTATGTACAAGATAAGCAGAAAACAAGGGCGGTGGATAAATGCCCGGAAACGTGAATATTGTTTTCTCTCATCCTTAATAAATTTAAGACTATAATCAACAAGAGTCATCACTTAAAAACAGGACTCACCAATACAAATCTTTCTGGGTTACTACTAATCGGTCAGTTATACTAGTCAAAGGAAAAAGAAGAAAGCAAAAGGACTAAACCCAGAATTTTCATCCTCTGGAAAGCATTGAAACTCACTTCCCAAATGTACACTGAGACATTAACTAACTGAGCTTCTCTAATCAAGTTTGTCTGCGTTTCTTTTACAGGACCTAAACAGGTGCGCCAATGCCAAATCACAACAGGGAATCAAACAGGCTTACCAGCTATTATCTCATCAGATTATTAAAAACCCAGTAATCCAACTTTAGAAGAGAAGAAAGGAAAAAAAATAACAGTCGATTTCCAAGCGCATGAACTTATATAACAAAGATGAGAATGCCGCTTATTTACTCTGAAATCACTATGACACATCCAGGACAAGAATGCAACAGAATGCGGGAGAAGGGAGTGGCAATCAAGTAGAACTCTCGCATATAGTTCAATCACGCATCTGGATGATAAGAGTTAGGATAGTTACTGATGGCAGCGCAACAATCCCATCCCAGCTACGTGTACGCAACGAGATTTCCAAACCCACCATGTATGTCAATCTTTGCGGGTTCTCTTGTTATTGGTACCTCGTCAAAACACGAATCAAAATGAGCACGGAGTAGGCAGATTTTGGTAGTCTCTCAAAGTGAGATAAACAAAATTTGCTTACACTCAACAAAATTAACAAGAAGTCATTATTCGGAGTTAGAGAGACCCAAAGTTTAGAGGTCAAAAATCAAATTCGGAATGATGGTAACGCCTTACATCAGAATAGTTTTTTTTTAACCCAAATTTCCCACAACCGTCAGCGAACCCATATGGGTTTTCAGCTCAAATCCGAGATCGAAATAAACCATACAACTAAGTGGCTATAGTCACATCTGGTTAAACCTCAGATTCGAAACCAGAAATCGAAACTTTAGCTTACTCTTCAGCTATTCCAAGTTTAAACGTATTGTACTTGCATTGAGGGAACAATGTCGAAAACCGAACAACAAAAGAAGAGATCCCTTACCTAACTTACCTTTGACGTCTAGACTACTTCAAGGTTCGACCAGAGCTTTGGAATGAGGAAGATGGCGTCGGCGGCTTGGAGGTAACAATTCTGCAGAGAACTGAAACCATCTACAACGGTGGTGAATTTGGACGATGGTCGGTGGAATATCTGGTCGTTTTCGAACTGGAAGAATCAAAATGCAGATGAAGGGAAAAACCGAGAGGAATAGTGAGGCCGGTGGCGATGAGAATGGAGGAAGGACTGGAAATTGATCGATCAGAGATGAGGTCGATAGTGATTTCCGATGGACCTTGGTGTTTCAAACTTTGAAGATTGAGGAAGAGGGAGTGATAGGATGATTTTTTTGGAAGATGACTGATGTTTCATAGCATATTCAGTGATGCAGAGAGAGGTACGAGAGCATGGATGTGATTGATGAGTTAGGATTCTTCCGTCGATGGAGGTGGAATCGAGTGGTGGTGGCGGTGGAATCGAGTGATGGTGGTTTTCGGCGATAATGAAGAGCGCCGTCGTTCGATCCTCCGACCCCCGATTTTGCAATGGCCATTTCCCTCTTGTAGGATGAAGACGAGATCGATGTCCAAGGGAGTTCGAAGATGGTCGACCGAAAAGAATGGGGCGTTCATGGAGGAATTTTAGATGGAGAGTTGTTTCGGAAATGGTGAAGACATTCGCCCTGGCCATTGTTCCCACTTCCTCTGGTTCTGAATACCGAGGAACAAAATCGATAGGGGGGAGCAATTGGTTCTTTCGAAACCGTGCCCATACTGTGGGCTAATCGAGAGTGAAGTTTGAGATGAAGAGTTTCGAAAATGGCAGAATGTTGGGGAGGGAGAATTTCAGGCGTGGGTGTGTCTTGGGGAAGAACGACGAAGACCATGCCCTCATGTTTTTTTTTATCGGCTCTAAAAAAAACAGACCTAGTATATTTTTTTTGTGTTTTATGATGGGCTAGACAGATGACATGGGCTTTATTTGAGGTATTTGGGCTAAAAAAATGGGTCCAAACTGAAGTAGGCTGCATCAGGTCCAAAAGTCATATGCTATGAAAAACAAAATAAAAAGAACGCCTGTGTTGGGTCTTGAACCCAAGACCTCCACCCTCCTTCCTCTCGTGCTCTACCAGTTGAGCTGTAATGACTTTCGATAAGTAATAGCAGGGAAGTCAAATAAAAGTTATGCCTCGTGCTGAGATAAATAAACAAAACGATTTCAGCCTGTACCAGGAATCGAACCCACGATCTGCGGGTTGCATAGTGGGCACCTTAACCAGCCACGCTAGGTCGGCTTTCAATATATTAATGGGAGAAATAAAATAAGAGTTCTAAATTCAACTGGATAGCTTTTTTTTTTAAGAGCTACAAATCTAAAAGAAAGTATGTGGCAATAAAAGAGATGATTAATCTAATGCAGGAAATTATGGAATCTAAAGAGGTTCAAAACATAACGAGGTATGAATAAATAGAAGAGCACATGCACATGAAGCAATAAAATAATGTTCACGAAATGATGACGCTAACGCATAAAATAAAGTAAACAAACTAATGATGGAAATGATGATTAAAAAGTAAATGCTAGAAGGCAATTAAAATTAACAATAAATATGATAAAATAATAAGTAACAAAATGAAAATAAAAGATAACTAAATAAATAAGTAAACAAGCGATAATAAGATAAGTGATAAAACTAAAGGGGCAGGTTTAGAACCGTGTTGTCGTTTGGAAATTCGTTTTCGGAAAATCATGTATTTATGAAATGCTTTGAAAAGGATTAAAAAACAATGGTTTCGTTTCGGCACGCACGCTAATGCGTTTTGAAAAAGAAAGGCGATGACCCCTCTTATTGTGTTTCTTATTCTAGAATTTGCTTTATGGGGTGAGAATTTTTGGTGTCTACAGTCGCTATGGGTTCCAAGTGTTTATTGACATTTTTTATAGTCAATAATAATATGTTAAGGTGTTACATTGAGTTATATGGGGTTATATCAACCCGAAACACAACTCCCGGGCTAACCGGGGCAAAAATAGGCGTTAAGAAATTCGTCCAAGCACTTTGTTTATTTTTGAGGAATTGGCTCGAGCATTCTCTTTAGAATGTTGAATAATGATTTTAGGAACTCCAAGAATAATTTATATAGGACTTTGTGCCACTTCGGTACCACTCCGGGGCACTCCTGGGGGTTTATGGGGCCCCCATCGGGAATCTCCGAGCACTTTGTCTTTAACTGAGAATTTAGCTTGAGGAATTCATCTTATGTTTAATAAAGTGTTGTGGTGTATTTGGAATGAAGAGTAATGCTTTACTTCATCCTATAATGTATTTCCGTGACTTTCGGGCCTTGAGGGCCTTTAAAGGAACTCCCGAGCATTTTGTATTTTCGCTCGGTTTTAGATGAGGTCCTGTGTTCTAAGGGTCATATAATGATCCTTGATTATCTTTACATGAAGTTTATAACTTATATAACTTGTTTAACTTAAGGTCGGGCTTTAACGCACATTTCTGACCTTAAGGAGTTTAGGTACGTTTTAACGCCTGAATGTTAATATACTTCTTTTAGGGTTTAATAATCCCCTAAATAATACTTATTTATAATTATTTAATTATTTGAATGTTAGGGGTATTTCACGTAAACTTATGAACTCACTAGAATGTGAGAGAGTGTACGAGATTAGTAAACTCCCGATAACGGTTAGAGAACCGAATTAATTTAATCCACAAAACAATTAATGGTGGAAGTATATAAGGAACCTCTATTTAGAGGATTGATGATTGTTCAAGGCATGAACCTTGAGATAAGTAAGAATGGTAAAGGATCACCAAACCCCTTAGAAAGATAGTCGAGCCACAATGAGAGGATCCGACTAATATAAACAATGTCCCGAACATGAGAGTATTCGATACGTTGGGGGAACCCTTAAATCTGATAATACTGGACAATGGAAATTCCCTAAGCTATTAGAGGATATCGAGAGAGATACTTCTAGGCTAATCCATGTGATTTCAAATATAACTCCGAGAGAGGAGTGCTGGGGATTTGAGTAGTCCGGTAGAAAAAAAAACGAACCTTGAGAATTTGAGGAACTAGGTGTATAGTTCCGTTTGATTGTATGCCCGACGGTGAGTCTTGTGTATGACTCTACCCGGAGGTTATGGGAAATAACTTAAAAGATGCCTTTGAGAATTGAGAATATGATTTAAGAATTTGATTTGAGAATTTGAATTGAGAACTTGATTGGAGAGTTGAGAATTGAGAATTGAGTTGAGGAGTTGAGTTTGAGTTTGAGATTGAGAATTTGAGAAGTGAGTTGAGATTGAGAATAAGAGGGCTTGAGTAAGTGTAACCCAAGAGAGTGGGTAAGACATGAAGAATTGATTAAGGCATAGCGAGGTAGAAACCCTCAAGGCCTTAGAATAGGATAAATTAAACTAACCTCTTTGATGTGTGAGTTAGTGTTTGTATTCGATGTCAAACATTGATTGTGCTAATATACATATATAATGTATTGTTGCCTTGCATGTTGATTGAATTAAAACGAATCGCATGTTCTCGACCAAATAGTCGGCGTACCCCCGTTAGCACGCGGGGTATGCGAATTTCATATGCACCTTTTGCTGAGTCCCTTGGGGCACTGTTTTTATTCTACAGGTACTTGAAGCCGAATACCGTTCGAGTGTAGGACGGGGATGGCTGTATAAGCATGTGTAGTTGATTAGGGATTATTGATTTATTTGTAAGGGTTGTATTGTAAGACCGAATTGTGTCGGTAAGCTTGAGAATTGTAGAGACTCGGTATAGAATTGAATTAAGGATTGTATTTGAGTTTGATTTGGTTAAGGAATGAAATATATTTGTTTGTATAGAGTGCTCGGTATACTCATTCATCAGACCGATAATGTACTGTTTGTTTGGATTGGCCTTGTTAGTCACGTGGGTGACTAACGACATTGTATCACCCTCCGTTGTGAATGTAATATCCGCTGCGAAGGTAAGTAATTGGGAGATAATGACGGGATTAGCGGTAGGGGTGTTACATGTTCCCCAAAAAATTAACTTAAAAGTCAGTTGCTACTGAATACAATAATGTTCTTAACCATAAAAAAAGAAAATTATATGCCTCACCCATGACGTTTGGTGATATTACACACTCCACTCACGTGGTTTCAAAAATTACTTTCCCCACCCATGTGGTTTCCCTCGTTTACATTCAGCAAGTTTTTTAATTTTTGTTCAATTCAAAAGATGCTTAAACGTTGTCTGAAATTGATGAAACTTTACACGTATGATGCTAAAGTGATATATTTTGATCTTATGTCAAATCTGAAGTTTTTTAAGCTTAAATGTGACATGTGCGAGCCAATGAAACATGTGACATGTTCATCGGGTCCCACATGTCACATTTAAGCTTAAAAGACTTTAGATTTCTCACTGAACCAAAATATATCACTTTAGCATCATCTATGTAAAATTTCATCAATTTCGGACAACGTTTAAGCATATTTTAAATTAACCAAAAATTAGAAAAGTTACTAAATATAAAATAGGGGAAACCACATGAATGATGAAAGTAATTTTTGAAACCACGTGGATAGTGTGTATAATTTCACCAAACCTCCGGACATGTAATTTTTTTTAAAAAAAAGAGAGAACACAGTACAGACTAGACTAGTATTTCTTCCTTTTTCTCTCTCTTTTGCTAGTATTTCCTAATCTATGCTCTTGTCGGTATCTTTTCTTTGTTGTTCTACTTAGTTCTTCTTTTGTTGTTCAATTTAGTTCTTAGTTTCTTCTCTTGGAGGAGAAGTTCTTCGTTTTTGGTCTAGCTTATTTTTTGTGCTTTTGTGTCAAATGAGTTTTGGGTTTGGGTTTTGACTTCTGGATTTCCCACCGATTATGTTCATGCATGTGCCACAGAGATTTATCCGAGCTCGATCGAGCCATTGGATCCCTTTCGGTTTTGCTAGCCGATTGCTGTTGCTAATAGGATGCAGATCAACAACATTTGAAAGCCGCAAATGAAGACGGCGATGCTGGTGGTGGTGCTAGGGCTGCCCATGATGGTTGCTCACTATGCTGCTGAAGCTTCTCATGCAAGTTTTCTATTTTTAGGACACATATTAGTCTTTAGTTATATCTTTTGTACAAGTATCTACTTGCATATAATATTATTAATATAATATATAAAGATAGTCTTTATCTTTAAAAAAAAAAGACTAGTGTTTTTTCTTAAAAAAAATGAACTCGTTCGCTCAGTCGAGTTTTCACTTCGCTCAGTCGGAAATTTAAAAAACTTTACCATTTTGCCCTTACCCTTAAATTCTCCTATATATACACCTTTACCCTCTATTATCTCTCCACAAAATTTCAAAATCTCAAAACTCTCTATCTCTCTAGAATTCTCTCTGACTTCTCTCTAGAAGCGGTAACCGGAGCGGGAGCGGGAACGGGAGCGGGAGAAAAGCCGGTGCTCAAGTCATCATTCTGTTAGTACAATCTGCAAAATCAGGTTCTTTTCTGTCATAATTTACAGTTTTTTAGCGTAAAATAGCAGTAAAAGTAGCAAAATTAGGAGAAAACAGTAGACGAATTCGGAAACGGGCAGACAAGTTCGGGGCGCGCTGGCGCGCGGGTAGAAGAGACCGCGCTGGCGCGCGGTTGGAATCGAGGGCGGTGCGCGCAGGTGGAGTCGTGGGCGCTGGGCGCGGGTGGAGACGGCGGCGCGGGCGCGGGGTGGAGACGGCGGCGCTGGCGCGCGGGTGGAGACGGCGGCGCTGGCGCGGGGCGGGTGGCGGGTCGGCGCTGGCGCGGGCGTGACCGGGAGAAAGAGAGGACGCCGACGCCTTTTTCAAACCGCTGTATTTTCTTCGTTATTGCTCCGTTTTTCGAACCGTTTGCGCCGTTGCGTTTGTCTCTTCGTGTACTTTACGATGATATACTTTGTTGATTATTTTCATGCGTTATGTGTGATTTATTCTAAAGTACGTAATATTAGGGTTTAAGAGTAGCACTTCGTGAGTAACGACGTTTTTCTGCTTAGGGCGGTCATACATTGTATACCTCTATCATGCGTGTTTTAATCAGTTCCAGGATTTGTATGAATTTGTTTTGACGTTGAACTACTGAGATGCATGTATGACCGGTATTGACTAACCTCGACCGGTCTTGACTAATTGTAAAAATAGTATGACTAAATTCTACGGTAAACAACAGATGGCGGGAGGAAAGGGCAAGGGTTTGCTAGGTAGGTTCGGTCTGGGTAAGGGTAAGTCGATTTCTGACCGAGGCGAGAGTTCATCACACCCTCGTGTGAGCGGGCCTGATGCTGCTGCTGCAGAGAGGAGGCGTACACAGTACGCTACAGCTTCGTCCAGGAAGCGTAGGGAGATTGAGTTTCTACGAGCCCGTGAGGAGAGGATGCGGGGAGTTTGAGCTGGAGCAGGGGGAGGAGGAGGAGGAGGAGCAGCAGGAGCAGGAGGAGGAGCAGGAGGTGGACCAGATGCATAGTGTGGATCTGGACTCATTGATCGGCGATGGGACGCTGGTCGTGAGGTCTGATAGTCCTGATTGGCCTACTCCTGGACAGAGTGGGGCCGGAGACGCACGTCATCACGAGGCTGACGCTGATGACGAGGATAGATGAGCCGGTTGCTGAGGTGGCCACACGGGTGCGCCGTCGTCGCCGGTCCCCAGTACATGGTCCGGCAGAGGGGGTGGCGCAGATGCCGGCTGCTGATGCTTGGTTGCTTGGGCAGACTCCAGTGCCCGGAGGCCCTCAGGATACGAGTTTGATCCCGAGTTTCGGTGGTCACGTCGCGCTTGACGTGTGGCGAGGAGTGGTATGTTTCCCGTCTGGTAATAGATTCCATAAAATTTAAGATTGTTTAGGAAATGGTTAATATAGTGTGAACTCAATCATAAATATTCAACAGGAGAAGGGATGTCTTAGCTTCAAGCCTAAGACGAAGTATTTGGAGGCGTGGACTCCGAGTACATTGAGGCACCCAGAGTCTCTAGCAGCGGTCGAGGATAGCGGACTTGCGCATCTTGTCGACATAGCGCATGGTTGTTTTGACCTCGCGCTCCTCTCAGCGTTCGTGGAGAGATGGCAGCCTGACACGAACTCCTTTCACATGCCATTCGGAGAGATGACTATTACTCTCCACGACGTCTACCACATTTTGGGTATCCCCATCACTGGCATGGCGATTTCGTACCAGCCCGAGGATGGCGCCCGGGTCGGCATAGCGGCCCCACCATTACATGTTCTCATCCCCCACTTCCTACGGCTGTTTGCCGCGGCGGACCAGCAGGAGCTGATAGACTGTAGGTTCCTGGAGAAGAGCCAGGTACGTTACCGAGCTCTTCATGATACTTGTGGCGGTCCATACTGTACCCCACTTCAGGAGACGACGGCGTTCCTCTGGTGGCTGGTGTCCCACTCATTGATCATCGACAAGGGCGGGGATCGTGTTATGCCCTCGTCCTACTGGCCGATCCGTGACCCTAGTAGGGTCCACTTGTATGCGTGGGGGACCGGGACACTGGCATACCTGTACCGACAGCTCGGCATCGCTTCCCGGGCGGATACACGTCAGCTGGCTGGTTGCCTGACGTTGTTTCAGGTGAGAACTTGATTGTGAGCTCACGAGTTAAGTATTGTAAATTGATTGACTATGTTGGCTAATGTTTTCGGATGATCACCGCAGTGCTGGATCTATGAGTACTTCCCCATGTTCAGACGGAGCCCCTTTCAGACTGGGATGGTTGCTCCCCGGCGGCGGCGAGGTGGCCTCGTTACACGAGGAATTTGATGGACGATGAGAGGCTACGTTTCGTGAGGGGACGGCTGGACATGATGTCCTCTACTGAGGTACGAGTTGCTTAGCGATTGTAGTAATTAAAAGTTGACGGTTAACGTATCGTCAAACATTGTTTCTCATTTAAGTTGTTAATTGTTTTCCATTAAATGAAACGTAGGTTGTTTGGCTGCCATTTGAGGCAGAGGGTGCCCTCGTATCACAGGCGCGCTCCCGGTATTATGGCACCATACAGTTCTTGGATATTGCTGAGCCGTATATGCCCGAGCGGTGTCTGCGCCAGTTTGGATACATGCAGACTATCCCCCCTCAGCCTATCAGACCCGACAGCCATTATCGTCCCAGACATGGGAAGACGTACCTTGCTTCGTACGACTACGGGACAGCCGTGTGGGACAACACGACAGGGCCCAGCAGGTGGAGGTTTCCTCTGGCACGTGCGGATATGCCATGGGCCGTGGCCCCGGATTACATCCGGTGGTTCCAGCGCGTTTCTCATGTTCAGGTGCGTCCCCTGGGAGCGGACGGTGGCCCCAGTACACGACGAGAGGATCAGCTCCAGGTAAATTGAAATACCCCAAATCTAAATAATATTATTTAATCATTATTTATTGGAATATAATCCAAATATAAATCATTTCACGTACGCATGCAAACCCATGCATGAAAACGTTACGTAAAAACAGTCGTTTCACCATAAACGCTAAAACGCCTTAGAAGCATATGGTCAAACATGACCTTGTATGACCCTCTAATATTCAAACTAAATGGTCATACAATTATTATATGAATATACAAATATATTCCCTAAGCTATATTCAGTCAAATACGCAAAATGCTCGGGAGTGCTCTCACCCGCTCCTTAAAGCACGAAAAGTCCGGAGGAGTGCCGAGGTGGCACGAACTCCTATAAAATTAATTCCTAGAGTTCCTAACATCATTATTTATCATTCTAAAGAGAACCCACGAAGTGGTTTCTCAAAATTCAGCAAAAACCAAAGGAGGATTTCTTAGCGCTCCTTTTTGGCCCGGGAGTGTCCCGATGGCCCGTAAATTATGTCACGGGTTGATATAACCCCATATAACTCAATGTAACATCTTAGTATATGTTTATTTACTATAATAAGTGTTTACAAACACTTGGAACTCATAAGAACAATTGGTTTCCCAAAATTTCCTTAGAGCACAAAAACACACCTTCGGGTGTCACGAAAATGCGTTTTACGCAATTACCTTGTAGTTTTTGACATGCCACGAATTGGTAATCTTAAATGGGGTTAAAATGACCTTCTAAATAAGTTGGTGTGACTAGTCAACAAGGCTCTCTATAGGGGCCGATTTTAAGGGCAAAAACTAGTATAAAAATTGCATTAAAAATTTATAAAAAGCATAGAACATGGTGACTCACCTTCCCATGTGTTATATTACTTAATGTCTAAGTATGTAGGCCTCATTTGACCAGCAAGCTGTCGAAATTAGGCCATGGAATAAGGCCATGTGAGCTAGAACAAAAACAAATGAGAAAAAGTAAAAAGTGGATCTAGAATTCACTTTTCTAGATTCCTTCTTTTCCATGTGACCTAACATGCTTGTCCTTGGCTCTTCAATGTCAATTAAGACACCCCATTTGACCCTTGAATTTGTGACTCTACAAGGGAGGAAGAAGACAACACAAACTTAGAAAAATCAAAAGAAGATACCTTACCTAAATTTCCTTGTCTTCTAGTTCACATTATTTCTTCCACATGCTCTTGCCTTGTCACACTCCTCATGGACGGTTTTTATTGCTGGAAAGAGGTCATTTATTGAGCCAATCAATCATGTAATAAACAAAGGAAAAGTAAAGTCATTTGACATTAAAAATTGACAAAACAAAATCAAATTCCAATTTGCTTCTTTCATTTACGTGAGCTAGGTCTCATTTCCCTCCTTGCACATTTCCTCCACGGTTTGGTAAGGCTCCCTCCTCTCTCTTCTAGCTTCATCTTCTTCCTTTGAAGCTCTTAAGTCCATTAATGGAGTTTTAACTTCTATCTTCATCTTAAGGTAATTTCCTAGCATTTCTTGGCAAGTCTTGAAGCAAAACTCTTCCTAGCATATCAAGGTGGGTTCGGCCACATTTAGTTCTCCAAGGGGATTGTCCAAACCAACATTAAACCAAGGAGCATCTCAAGGTTATCTTAAGGTAGGTTTTAAAGCTTGGAAATCCTTAAAACACATTTTTGTGTGTAACCAAGTTCTACCTCTTCTAAGTCTCTTTTCTTCTTCATTTTGATGAAGGAAAACTTGCTCTTCATCTACCTTTGGTGAGCCGAAATTATAAGAGAAAAAGTCTAAGGTAAAGTATTGAAAAACTACTTACAAATCTACTTAAGATCTTTGTTGAAGATCTAACTCCTAAACACCTTCACCTCTTGCATAAAACCGAAGAGGAGCATCAAGTTTACCTAGGAGAAAGCTTGGAGATTCAAGAAGAAGTTCAAGCACTTAACCACCTTTGTTAAGAAGTAAGTTTACTAAGTAAATCTTTATGTTATAAGCTTTGTTAAGCTTCTAAAAATTGTACAAAAATTATGTACACCTCCTAGGTTTATTAATACCGAAATTATGGTTTTATATGCCAAAAATATAAACTATAACATATATGAAAATATTTACCTTAAGACACATTTTTGTGTCACAAAATTCATTTATGTTACAAAAATTTAGGCCGAATAGTCTTAGGCAAAAATGCTTTATTTTGAGCTTAGAATTCATATAAGACATTACAATAATTTATACATGAGTTATATGACTCCTATGAATTTATTTATAATTACTTAGACATATAAATCCACTTTTATATAACATAAGGTCTCATTAAATTATGGCCGAATGTTCTACTTGATAAATAAGTTTTAATGAGCTACTTAGACATATAAATTTACATCATAAAGTTTGGTGAGTTAAAAATATTCTATTAGTGTCTAAATGACTAATTAATTAAGTTATGTGGCTTAAGTATAATTTTTTCAAAGTTTAGTGGGTTTAGTATAAAAACCGAGAGCTAAAGGGTACTTAGTGTAATTATAAAATAATATAAGGTTAGGAATTAAGTTTATGAATTTTAGATAATTTAAACATGTGTTTAAGTAACACTTTATAAAGTTTTGGGCTATTATGTAATTTATAAAAGTTGCTATGAAAGTTTAGATATATTAGTGGGCGAATTCATAATTAAGAGATCATTGAGTTTCCTTTCGAAATTTTGAAAGTTAAATATTTAGGCTTTAGATTATAAGTTATTAAGATACTAATATAAAGTTTTGGGGTGAAAATGTAATTAATGGAAAGTTCAAGACCAAAGCCGAATTCTTTGGGGTTAGTTTGGTAACTTAAGAATTTATATATATATTCGGCATTTATGGAGAATTAAAATTAAAACTATAAGTTTATAAGGCATTATGCAAAGTTTATAAGGTTTTGTGGTTAAATTGTAATTATGGGAAATAAAATATCATTGCCGAGAATTTAAGGGGCTAAGTTGTTATTTTTGAAAGTTATAGTACTTAAAAGCTGTATACCAAAATATTAGTGTGACTATGTAATTTAGCTAAATAAGAAGTTAAAACTCTATAATATAATGAGATTAGAATTTAAATATAAAGT
Source organism: Limonium bicolor (assembly GCA_023374045.1). NCBI lineage: Eukaryota > Viridiplantae > Streptophyta > Magnoliopsida > Caryophyllales > Plumbaginaceae > Limonium > Limonium bicolor. The sequence goes on along the minus strand of CM041778.1, from coordinate 164,713,301 downwards.
TTATGAATTAATGTGGTTGATTTATAAATAACCGAAATATAAGGGTAATAATTTAGATTTAAATAAATATAGGTCCTATATGGATATTTTGAGGAATTAGAAGAAAGAATTTTAATTAAAGGAATTATGGAATTAGAACTATGGCTTATGCAGTTATAAGGAAGTTAAAAAGAAACAATAAGTATTGTTTATGACTAAAAGGAGAATAAGGAGATTATAAGAATATTATGTCATTGTAAGACATTTAAATATAGTTAAGAAAATTATAAGTTGTTATGTCACTTAGACAATTAAAATAAACAACAAATATAGTACATGAATATATGAATACATATATGTACATTAAAGGATTTATAAATAAATCAAAAAGGGATAACAAATAAGTTATACATTAAATCATGAGGTAATTAAAAGAAATAAACCTCAAATGAAATAACAAATAAGAGATTTGTTGAAAGATCCAATAGGATCATTATATAAGGGTAACATAAATTAACCCTCTCAGTTAATCCTATTCTAGGACTTTGTTTGACCAGACGTTGACCGGGAATTAAACAAGTACAGTCTACGGTGAACGGTATGGGATTCTTGCAACCTGTTTTCTAACGGATTACACCGGCTTGTGTGCTATCTGTTGTTTGAAATAACGACCAAGATAATTAATGTAAACTGTTGTTTTACTCTTGCACACTGTGATATTATTTTATGTGCGTGAATGTTGCTGACTACAACGTGTATGTCCCACGCATACAAACACTACTATACCAGTGGATTAAATACCTGCGTTTCAGTATACCGAGGACTTGTACTCAAGTCTCTCACTAACTTCAGTTTATAACAAACGTCATTATCCTAAACGTGATAATTGACAATACACATTGTGTTCTTGTTTAACGTCTTTATATGACACTTAACAACGCTATACTACGAGAATGAGGAGCCCAGTTGGATCTGGCCATGCATGCTACAGGAGTTGTACCTGTCTCAGGTCGTCTCCTATCTATGTCGCGACGGAACATTCAGTTGGGAGGAAGACTTTATTCCTTCCGGGATTCAAATGCCCTTCAGTTCGAGGAAGACTTTATTCCTCTAGTGGGTTCTTATTTCCCACGCCATTCAGTTCAGGGTTTAACTACGTTATCTCCTGGGGTTTTTATACCCAACCTTTCTTTATAACGAGGTCACTATACCTCCACTATTTCAGATATTCAGTTATAACGGTCAGTCCCATTGTGTGGACCGACTATCAGTAAAGAATTTCAGTTCAGCTAACTCGACCTTCTGTGTCTTGTTCTATGTGACATTATTGTCCTTGTATGGATACTTGTTATTATCAGACTATGCTTGTTTACAGCTTTATAAAAATGAACTGCATGTGTTCGACAAAGTAGTTGGTGTGGCCCGGTAGACGATGGGCTGCACGTTTTCCATACCAGCATTGTTTGCTGAGCCCCTTTGGGGGCACCCCCATTTTTCAGGTACCTGAAGTTGAGGAGATCACCACACTGAGTGTAGGTGGGGTAGACCAAGCTTTGGGAGTCTACTATTAGTTGATTGTTTTATTTCAGTATTGTACTTTTGAGTTTGATTCCTAGTATCTCGGGTTGTATCTGTATTCCAGACCGTGACATTTGAGGACTGTAATTGGACTTAGCCTTGTTGGTCACAAGGGTGGCCAACGGCATTGTAATACCGCCCGGTTGTTGTATTTATTTCCGCTGCAGTTGTATTTTATTTGGGAGTGATCGCCGTTCAGTTTATTGGATTTCGGGTTGGGGTATTACATAAATACTTAGTCTTGTTAATTTTTTTTGTTTGTAATTGTTTTTAAATACTAACTTCACATTTATACCTTACTGCAGTATTGGGATGAGACAGCGCCGCTTATCATGAGTCTCGCACCGGAGAACAACCCGGGCTGGCCCACGGGTTTCCCCCCTGGGCGGCTGATACGCTGGAGATGGCCTTTGAGTACTGCCGGCTTAATGTCCCGACCACCCCTGATTCGGCCACACGTCACAGGAACCCTAACCAGCCTCGTGCTGGCATGGAGTGGTACATCGCGGGGCATCGCACCAGAGGCCTTAGGCCTAGAGGGGAGGGTATGTACCGTAGGCACATGGAGCAGGCGCGTCGTGGTGGGGGTGATGGTGGGCGCGGTGATGATGCGAGGGGACCGGGTGATGGGAGGGAGGACATGGTGATGGGAGGGGTGGGCGTGGTGATGGCAGGGGACGACATGCTGGTAGTGGTTCTGGGGCGGGTGGGTATGGTGGTGGTGAGTATGGTAGGGGTGGGTATAGTGGTGGTGGGTTTGGATATTAGTAGAGTTATTAGTTTATGTTGTTTTTGAACATTCTGTATTGATGCTTAAACTGATGTGGTTATTGTAATTTTAATTTATGTTTATTTCATTTTTAAATAATTCATTCTTGTTTATGTCATTAGGATGTCAATTCCCTTTGCAATTCACGTGAACCATTACACCGCACTCAATGAATACGGGGCACGGTTCCAACGTGCTCCGGGATGGGCAGTGATCAATACAGAAATTAGAACTCCGAGAAGTGTTAACCACCTAACAGCTTCATTAAATCAAATTGTCAGATCACATTTTGATAATCAGCAACTCAACGTCTTTTCCATTGTCTACCTTAGGATGGACCAAGATCTGTACAACGACTCTATCGTCGATTTACTAACCGATGCGGACGTATGCATGATGTTGCAGAACTTCTTAGACCTTGGAGAAATAATGGAAAGAGTTAGGATTCTTGTGAAGTATGAAGATGATTCAGACTTCGAAGACCTAGATGTAATACGAAGCAGGGCTGAGGCGGACCGTAGGGAACACAATTCACGGTACAGGGCTAGTACGAGGAGACGACCTCCTCCCTTGATCAGTGCATCCATATTTGGCTTTCATGTACTAGTAGTCATCACAACCGTTTTTTGTTTAAAGGTTTAAAATGATGTGTGTGGAATAAGTTGTAACATTATGAGAAATGATGTGTGAACAATGTTGATTGAAAATGAAACTCTAAAATATAATCGCTTTTGAAGTCTTAAAAATATGTTTCAAATATGTGTACAATTAATTAGTAAAAAAAACATTTTTTTCAGCATCTTGTCCAGCGGTTAGAACACAGATGGGCCAAAATTCGATCATTAGCAACAGATGAAATATTGTACAACTTTTTTTTTGGTAAATTAGGTGTCATATGTGCTTCTTAAGATCAATGCCAATCTGGGTGGTCTAAATTCTTTGTAGGACGTTGAGTCGCTAACAGCAGTAGTGTTAGAACGCATTGTATCTACGATGAATTTGCTTTTATTAGATAAAGTATAATCCACTGTATCAACATGAGACACTAAAACACTCAAAATTTTCAATGTCCTTCTTCAATACATTAATCTTGCAAAACATCACAAAGTTGTTCACTAACGGGATAAAAGCATCCACTCAACATGAAGTCACTATACGTATTCACTATTAGTATGGTATTCAACCTACGATTACTGATGGCCAAAAAGCATTCATTACCAGTAACCTTGCTGATGTTGTGATCGAAGGTATACTTGAAAAGTTACCCTTGGTTGACCAAGTAAGGATCAACATCTTGTCCAGCGGTTAGAAACACAGATGGGCCAAAATTCGATCATTAGCAACAGATGAAATATTGTACAACTTTTTTTTTTGGTAAATTAGGTGTCATATGTGCTTCTTAAGATCAATGCCAATCTGGGTGGTCTAAATTCTTTGTAGGACGTTGAGTCGCTAACAGCAGTAGTGTTAGAACGCATTGTATCTACGATGAATTTGCTTTTATTAGATAAAGTATAATCCACTGTATCAACATGAGACACTAAAACACTCAAAATTTTCAATGTCCTTCTTCAATACATTAATCTTGCAAAACATCACAATGCTTCTTGAATATACTAATGGCATACAAAGAATTCAACAAAATTTTACAAATTCTAATCTTCTATAATCAAGCGTCCTGGTTCACCAATTGGGGGAAACAATCTGTACCACTCTGCATTGCGCGGTAAGTACGGATCAATATAAGCTGTAACTGAGGGCTCATGCCAACGTCGCCACATCGGATTCAAGATTGGGACTGGACAATTTTCGACTGTTTGGAGTCTAATGAAATGAGACTGCTCAGCGACACATGCAAGAGTGACCTCTGCTGTTGGACGACCTAACCCCCGATCATCACGTAGCGGCAGTGCGACCAACCCAGTAGCCTTACCATCGTATCCTTTTGAAAAACTGATAAGCGCAATGTGGTATACAGTGCACAAGATGACACCAATATCTAGAATTTCAATCCAGTATTGTGATGGTGCAAATGTGTCTGCAAACCAATTCAGTCGATGGTACTGTCTATCGTACCAAACTCGTTCAACTTTATTTAACCACCAATCTCTTCTATCCTCCAGCTCATCCAAGCATGCACGTCTAACCTGTTTCCATAGCTTTCATCGTTGTACACGGCATCAGCAATGGCTCGAAACCCACAGTTTCCATCACCCACTATCTCCCTGTAACCTATAATATAATTACCTAATTGCGGATCGAGGTCAGTCCAATACACAGAGTATTTCCAGGGGCTCCAGTATGTCGGATATGGTGCATGTTGTTGAGGTGGATTGTGTTGCATTGTCGGTCCTTCTCCAGTTTGACTCATTCGCTCAGATGACCAACGCTGTGATTGACTGTGTTGCATTGACGGCCCATGATCACTTGTACTTTGGGGTGCTGTCGAGCGTCGCTGAGACTGCGAACGTCGTAGGGGCGGACCACGGTTTCCAAGACCTAAATGCTCGTGCTCGGACTTGTCCCTAGTGTTTGGCCTCTTCTTTTTTTTGGTAGTGGGCCTTCCCTTAGGCACCTTCACCTCTGGTGGCTGTAAACCAGTGTGATCATCCTCGGGCTCCCATATTGGCTTCCACGCGTTGAACGCTTGTTCAATCGTCGTAGGATCATACCGCTGAGACAGATCATCATACCATAAACCTACACATGAGAGTTGTTCCTCTGTGCTATACGACATCGTATGTTTGGCGTTGTGCTTCAAATTCTTGTTGTGCGTCGTATCTGAGTGTTCGCCAGAAGATATGCACTTCTTCAACTGGTATATTCAGACCGGCTTGAATGTACTGAAACATACGAAACGCGCACGGTAATCCCATGGTCGAAGTAAACGCACAAACATCTTCGTACGATGTTGTGTGGTCAATATCGCACCTCCCGCTTCTCAGCTGATCCTGGAGTATTTCCAAACATTTGAGGCTCACTTGATTGACCAGAAATAAAAATGGGACTTGCTGGTCTTCCGAAACCCTTCTGTCAATGGAGAACTCGAAGTCTTGTTTAATGTGAAAATGTTGCCCTTCGACGAATCTATGTATGCTGTCGAAGCATGTGTCTAGAGATCCGGTGGATGTATGAAGCCAACACTTTAGAGCTGAGTGGGCGCTCTCCGCCCTACACATTGGAAGTCAATTAGTATCAGATAAATGGGAAACATACCAATACAAACAACAGAACATGTTGACAATTAAAGTTAAGCTAACCTGTTGGTAGATGTGTTGCCGAAATGCCTGAATCTCTTAACCCATACCTCACAAAATTTCTCACGCTGACATAGCCATGTGTTGTTCAAGTACACAACGAAAGGATTGTTGGCGCCGTAGGAGTGTACTAATTTCCCGTACTGTTCATCGTACTTCGCAATAGTTGAGGCGTAAACTAGTCGCTTCCACCGATGCACTACTAAATTGACTCTGTCACGGTCAATATGCATTATCTTAAGCGCATTGGCAGCCACATTCTTGCATATATGCCAACGACATAGAAGATGTGGTACAGAAGGATATACCACTGAAAGTGCTTTCACTAGCGCCTTTTCATTGTCAGTGACAAACACATTTGGAGGATAGATCAACACCTTCGTCAGCTGATTAAGCATCCACGTGTATGCAGACTCATCCTCTCTGACCGCAAAACAGAACGCTATGCAGAAGTTCTTGCCGCACGACGTGACTCCGACGAACTCCACTAGAGGCACCTTGTACATGTTCGTCTTGTAAGTGCTATCAATGAGCACTACATAAGGAAACATCTTAACGAGCGTCAGCGAAAAAGGGTGCGCAAACAAGACAAGACCCAGCCTAGATGGATTCCCTGCAAAATGGACATTTAATTAGAACTAACATTTAAAGTGATTAACAGACAAATAAACCAACACTGAACAGATGTGCCGACACTTACTTGCATCTTTCTCGGACCACCAACTATAATTACGTTCATCTAGCGAGTGCATGAAGGACGCTACATCTGTACGTCCGCCACGATCTTCTTTTCTGAATTTCGAAACTAGGTTATGAATCGATGTCTTGTCTGCAGTACTTTCAGGGTTCTTGTCATGTAAATGGGCCCACATCTGCCTAGGCGCAACACCACTCCTGTACAAACTTTTCATGCTTGCCCTTTCGTCGACGCTAAAGCGAGGCCGGACGAAGTGAGATTGTGGGTTCCTCGCTAACGCGTGGTTGTGCGTCGGGACCATTACCAAGACAGACCAGCCCGTCTGAACCCCACCCCTGATGCTTAGGCGGAAAGGGCAGTTGCATTTCTTCGTGGCACGCCGTGGCCTTTGACTCGACGATGACGATTCTCCTGTGCTAACCCGTGGCCTATGCTTGCCGTACCTCTCACACGTTAGTATTACTTCACCGTCGTCTCGCTTAGTCTGTCTGATTAGATAAATATTATTAGCCTCTCCGGTGCGAAACGCATAACCAACCGCCTCCTCTGCATCGCCAAAGATTAGGCTACTATTAAATACATGACTTGTGTCTACGTTCGCATCCTCGAATTCATCATCGTTATCACCCTAAGCAGAAAAACGTCGTTATTCATCAAGTGCTACTCGTAAACCCTAATACTACGTACTTTAGAATAAATCACACATAAGCCATCAAAATAATCAGCAAAGTATATCATCGTAAAGTACATGAAAAGACAAACGCAACGGCGCAAACGGATCGAAAAACGGAGCAATAACGAAGAAGATACAGCGATTTGAAAAACGGGCACCGGCGCAGGCGCCGACCTAAACGCCGGCGCCGGCGTCCGCATCAAGGGATGCGCGCAGGCGCGCGTTGATCAGGGTGGGCGCGGGCGCGAGGTGGCCAGTGGGCGCGGGCGCGGGTGAGCAGGGTGGGCGCGGGCGCGGCTAAGCCTGGGTGCGCGCAGGCGCGCGCGAGAAAGAGACGGCGCAGGCGCGCCATTTCCGGGGTGGGCACGGTGTTTTTTCCTTGCTTTTTTCGTTCAGTTTTGTATATATTCTAGCTACTTTTATACATAAATTGCTAAAACACAAAGAAAATACCTCAGAATGAGCTCCTCGTGAGTACTCTTCGCTCCTAACATCATCTGCATACTCGTCTTGTATTTCTGGAACACCACCTTCAGCATTTCCTCCATCTTTTTTACTCTTACCGAACAGTTTTTTCTTCAAACTTCCGAAAGAAACCATTTCCTCTCTTTATCTCTCTAACTTTATCTCTCTAACTTTAGAATTTCTGAATTTGAATATGATTTCATATCATATTCAATTCCTTTATATAATGAAATTTGGGGTCACCTTGTAATATATCATAAATTGTGGGTAAATATAGAAATATTTGAAAATTATTGTAGTAGGGGCAAAATAGTCTTTTTCCGACTGAGCGAAGTGAAAACCCGACTGAGCGTAGTCACCCTCTAAAAAAAGGCTACTACACTGGTAATGTTTTGGACGAAAAGTCCATTCACGACCTTTCGGGGACTCTACGGTGTCGGTTAATCAAGGCGTCGACTGTCGACTCCCATCCATCAGGCAAGGCGTTGAAGAGAATAGTTCCTCCTTTGCTTCCAAATATCTCGAACTAAGCCGGAGGCGGAATCAGTATTTACTTATCTCAATGTCCACTCTTCCGCTCACATGTTCTCTCCGTACACCAGTGAGTCTATTCATCTCCGTCCGCATCTCCCCCCAATTTGCCGGCTTCAGTCTTGTCCTTTGTTCAACCTAGTGTGCATTTACTAGTTTTTCTGTTGGGAGAGTTGATAACATCTCTCCATCTTTCTTGCCATATTCAGAATTTTCATTCTAAATGCAATGATGGGTTGCCAACCCTTATCTTCACTGGAAAGTACAGCCATAGGCTCTTGCAGGAGAGGGCTAAACCTTCGAGAGTGTTGTCTGTCGGCACCAGAGCGTGTTTTCCCAACCCACTTGAAGATGAACCCATTCTCAAGGAAGCTCTGAAGGTTATATAACGATACCCTTTTCAGCTTATACGTTTCTATCCGTGGTCTTAATTTCTTGATTTATTATACTTACTAATATTACATCCTTACCTGATTGCTTGACATTTTTTATGTGCTCTCACGAGTAAAGATAATTTGATTCAATGTCTGTAACTTGACAAGGAGATTTATTTACGAGTCCATGAACTATTAGAAATAAAGTGGACATATTGTTGACGGTGAGAAAGATTGTTGAAATGAAGGTCAGTGTCTGATCATATTAATCTTGGGAAAATTCACAAGATACCACTGTTTAAGTTTTTAATATTGAGTCCAGTAAATTGTATGGCCCATTTATAGTTTTAGGCTGGCCCATTTCTCGTATCTTCTAGATCTTTGTATCTCTCTGTTATATAAGGACTATCTACGTCCCTGTTTCTATCATCAATCAATATACAACAGATTCCATTATTACTGTTTCATTGCTTGCTCTCTGTTTTATCCATGGCTTAGCATGGTATCAGAGCTGTCCAGCTCAAACGAGCCTCCATGGCTTCCGATCCTCCTCCAACTTCTGTTGCCTCAGAAATTATCCCATCCTCCACTACTACTACCACTATAACCGTACCAAATCTCATTAGCCCAGCCGCATCGTTTCAGAAACTCAATGGTGATAACTATCCTCTTTGGCGTAAACAACTACAGACCTTTCTCTGCGGTTACAAATTGTTGTCTCATGTTGATGGATCCTCCAGTGCTCCATCTGATGAAACTACAGTCGAATACTCAAACTGGATGCAGCAGGATCAGCTTGTTTCTTCGATCCTTATCACCTCATTAACCGAAGAAATCCAGGGCCAGGTCATCGACTGCGACACGGCCGCTCAGATCTGGACATATCTTCATACTATCTACGCATCGCAAGCTTCTGCTCGTCTTCAACATTTGCGATTCCAGCTCTACTCCATAAAAAAGGATGCAGATACCATTACTGCCTACTTCAACAGGGCGAAACGCCTTGCTTCGGCACTATCAGCTGCCGGATCGGCAATTTCCGACTCAGATCTCTGCTACTGCATTCTTCATGGCCTGCCTGCAGAATACGAGTCTATTGCCACCATTCTTCTCAGTCAAACTTCCCCCCTTCAAACCACCGCCGTGATGTCTCAACTTCTTGCTGTGGAGAATCGTCTCCTTCGAAACTCGACCGACATTGCCTCCACTCTTACTGCTAATTCCAGTGTTGCTCAAAGTCCAACGGCCAACAATGTGAATCGAGACGCAAACAAAAATTCTTCGCGTGGTGGAAAGCAGTTTTCTCGAGGTGGTGGTCGCAATACTAGAGGCGGTCGTTCCTATTCTCAGAATCGGGGTGGATCTACTGGTGGACGCTCTAATTCGACCTACTTCAATGGACAACCGGATAATCGTCCTATATGCCAGATATGCGACAAGCCAGGTCATAAGGCCAGTTACTGTTATCATCGGTACAACCACGCATATCAAGTTTCATCTCCTCCATACAAAGCTAATTTCACCTCGTCTGTCCCATCTTCTGCTCAGTCTGAAACAACCTGGTATCCCGATACAGCAGCGTCTGATCATTTTACCTCCAGTCTCTCCAATCTGAATATCACAAATCAGCCATACTATGGCACTGACTCTGTTACAGTCAGTGATGGTTCTTCGGTTCCTATTGAGAATCAAGGCACAGGCAGTCTTCCTTTCTCAGCTAATGATTTCTTATTATCTCACATTCTTCATGTGCCTTCTATCCAAAAAAACCTGCTGTCTGTCAAGAGATTTTGTGAAGATAATAACGTAATCTTTGAATTTCATGCTGATTCTTTTCTTGTGAAGGATCGGGACACTATGGCTACCCTCATGAGAGGCGGGGTTAGAGATGGCATTTACAGCTTTGAGTCTTCTAGGCCTGACGTTTCCGTTGGATCCAGAACTTCTCCATGTGTTCATGCCACTTTTTATTCTCCCAGATGTGACTACAAGACCTGGCATCTCCGTCTAGGTCACCCCTCTGATAGGATTATGAATATTGCTTTAAATAAATTCAATTTGCCATGTACAAACAAACACTCTATCTCTACTGCTTGTCCTGATTGTAGAGCTGGAAAAACACATGCCTTACCACATCCCTTATCTCCTTCTAGATCATCTGCTCCTTTTATACTGCTGTATATGGATGTCTGGGGTCCCGCTCCCCTTCTTGGTTCTGATGGTTGCAAATATTATCTTTCAATCATGGATGATTTCTCGAAATATGTTTGGTTGTTTACTCTCAGTACCAAGTCATCAGTTACTACTGCTGTTGAGCATTTTCTTGCTTATGTTCACACTCAATTTAATGTTTCTGTCAAACAAGTTCAGACGGATGGGGGTGGCGAATTCAAACCGCTTCTGTCATTGTTTCGAAAACTGGGAATTGTTCATCGTTTATCTTGTCCGTATGAGCATGCTCAGAATGGAAGTATCGAAAACAAACACAGGACAATAGTTGATCGGGGCTTGTCTCTGTTACATCACTCTGCTGTTCCGTTCAAATACTGGAATCATGCATTCTTTACAGCAGTTTACCTTTTGAATCGTACTCCTTCTACTGTGACTGGTTTAAAGACACCTTATGAGCTTCTTTTCAATGCCACGGCTGATTATACTTGGCTGAAAGTTTTTGGTTGTGCTGCTTGGCCAAATTTGCGCCCGTATCAGAAACATAAACTTTCATATCGCAGCACTCTCTGTGTTTTTCTTGGTTACAGCTCTCTTCATAAGGGATATCATTGTTTGGATATTAAGACTGGCCGGATCTATACAGCCAGTGATGTATTCTTTGACGAGCACTCTTATCCCTTTAAGCTTCACTCTCCCTCCTCTACCGCACCTGCTGTCCCTTTACCCTTGCCTGAAATTTCTGTTACTACTTTTCATTCTCGTCAACCACCAGCTTCAAACACACACGCCCCTGACCCTACCCCACCCACCTCGCCTGCCATTCTACCTCAACCAGACACATCTTCATCACCCGCGCTTACTCACCCTGACCCGGTTGCTGTCCTCTCAGATCACACTGAAACACCATCTCACAATAATTCTCCCCCAACCGACACACTGCCGTCTTCCTCTCCCCCACCCCAACATCCCATGCAAACAAGGGCCAAATCAAACATTCATAAACCTCTCATTCGAACTGACGGCACAGTCGCTTGGCACACCACTACTACCTCAGCAGCCCATGATCACATACCCGACAGTCCTACATTTAAACAAGCTCTTCAATATCCTTGCTGGTGTGATGCTATACGCAAGGAGTATGATGCCTTACTTGCTACAGGAACCTGGGATCTTGTTCCTCCACCTACTGATCAGAACATTTTGGGCTGCAAATGGATCTTAAAAACCAAGCATCATTCTGACGGCACTATTGAGCTCAGAAAGCTAGCGCCTTGTCGCTCAAGGCTAACACAGACTCATGGCACTGACTATTTTGAGACGTTTAGCCCCGTCATTAAACCTGTTACAATCAGATTGATTCTGGCTATCGCTACTATGCGTAACTGGTCCATCACTCAACTGGACATCTCCAATGCATTCCTACATGGTGATATCTCAGAACATGTTTATATGCGCCAGCCTCCTGGTTTTTCTGATCCTGCTCATCCCACCTTTGTTTGCAAGCTACGGAAGTCTATTTACGGGCTAAAACAGGCGCCTCGTGCCTGGTTTAACAAACTGAGCACTACACTTATTTCCTTGGGTTTTTCAGCTTCCAAATCTGATCCATCCCTGTTTATTTTTTCCTCTCACTCTGATTTACTTTATCTTCTCGTTTACGTCGATGATATTATTCTTACTGGTACATCTCCAAGTCTCATTCAAAAATTCATTGCTCACCTATCTCAATTTTTCCCAGTTCGAAATCTTGGTTCACTAGCCTATTTTCTGGGGGTACAAGTCACTCGTTCTGCATCTGGATTATTTCTTTCTCAAGCAAAATACATTGATGATCTCGTCTCTCAGGCAAAAATGACCAACTGTAAACCTGTTCCTACACCTCTGGCGCATACTACCACTCTTTCTTATACTGATAGCCCCTCCTTCTCTGACGTTACCCTTTTTCGAAGCTTACTGGGCAAACTCCAATATCTCAGTCTCACCAGACCTGATGTCACCTTTGCTGTCAATAAACTTTGTCAGTTTATGCACCATCCCACTCATCTTCACTGGTCTGCTCTAAAACGTGTCATTCGATATCTCCATGGCACCAAACAGCTCCAACTACATCTTCCTGTTAAATCTTCTCTGCATCTGTCTGCTTATACTGATGCCGACTGGGCCACTAATCCGGATGATCGTCGCTCTACTTCAGCTTATGCCATTTACCTTGGTACATCTCTCATTTCCTGGAACTCGAAGAAACAAGATACAGTGGCACGCTCTTCCACTGAAGCTGAATATAGAGCTGTTGCAACTGGAGCTGCTGAACTTATTTGGATCCAACAGATCCTCCAGGAATTACATGTTCCACTGCCTCGGGCTCCGACTATTTTCTGCGACAATCTTGGAGCAACCTACTTAGCAGCAAATCCGGTTTTACACTACAAGACTAAACATGTGGGTCTAGATGTGCATTTTGTTCGTGAACGAGTCAGCTCCAAGGCCCTCACTGTCAGTCATTTATCTGGCACTGATCAGTTAGCTGATCTTCTTACTAAACCCCTTCCTACAGGTCGTTTTTTATATTTGCGATCTTTACTTGGTTTAACCAATGTTCAGATCGAGGGGGCATATTGAGTCCAGTAAATTGTATGGCCCATTTATAGTTTTAGGCTGGCCCATTTCTCGTATCTTCTAGATCTTTGTATCTTTCTGTTATATAAGGACTATCTACGTCCCTGTTTCTATCATCAATCATATACAACAGATTCCATTATTACTGTTTCATTGCTTGCTCTCTGTTTTATTCATGGCTTAGCATTAATTCACAAATTACTACTGTTTTTTTCGTAATTCAGCTTTAAACATGCTTAAATGTTGTCCAAAATTGATGAAACTTTACATGGATGATGCTAAAGTGTTATATTTTGGTCCAATATCAAATTTGTAGTTTTTTAAGCTCATATCATGTTCATTGGGTCCCACATGTTACATATGAGCTTACAAAACTTCAAATTTGATATTGGACCAAAATATAACACTTTAGCATCGTCCATGTAAAGTTTCATCAATTTTGGATAATGTTTAAGCATGTTTAAAGCTGAATTACGAAAAAAACAGTGGTATTTTGTGAATTAGAAACTTAAACAGTAGTATCTTGTGAATTTTCCCATTAATCTATTACCATTCGAAGAGCTCCATGAGTTTTCCTACTTCTAATCATTCAATTGGCTACGTTTTAACCTAAGTAGCCAATGGAACTGACATGTTCTCCCTCTATATTCTTGCGTGAGGTACAAACATCCTAAACAATCAAGTGATTTTGTTCCTTGTGCGTACTTGATACTGGCAAGTATTCTCTAGTGCGTATCCCGAAGGGGATTAGTTTTTTGGTGAATAAAAGTTCTGTTTAGGTTTGGCTCATTTGATTGACTCTGCAGGATGCTGAAGGATTAATTAAGGCCTCATGCTTGCATTGGCTCCTTGGGGCTACCAACCTTCACTTTTTGAAAAATAAAGAACCTCACTGTTCTGCTGACGTTTTGTAAATTTTGTATCTTCAATTCCTAATCTAACTTGGGGTTGACCTTCATCACTATGATTCAGTAAAACGATTGAACCACACGTATATGAAGTCAGCCAATCCATAGATGCTGCTTATTTGGTGCTAATAGTTACTCCCTCCGTCCCCTTTTGACCTTCTCATTCACTGTTTGGACATATCGTTTGACTTCAATATTTAACATATAAGATAACATAATTTTACAAATCTAATTTTTGCAATGGAATCATTATATGAAAAAATATATGTTGTAGAAATTTATTTTATCTTAAATATTTAATATTGAAGTGGAAAAACGTGTCAAAAAGCAAACAGGAAGGTCAATATGGGACGGAGGTAGTATGTTTTAGCACATGGAAGTAGAGGTTGCAAAAGAGTACTAGAGTAGTGGAGCACGGCCTAGCTAATTGATCATGTGGCCGAAACTTTTTGGTCTGTCTGTCCCTAATGATCTTTCATATAGCTACTGATCTTTAATATATGTAGCTAGCTTTGCTTTATTGGTGTGTTGGCTTTATTGAATGATTTGTACCCCTGCTTCACCTGCGGATCCTGGTAGTTGTTTTGTGCTCATGCATTGATAATGTACCTTGCTTACACGTTGGCATGAGACTGTCAATTTGATGACATTCCTTAAAGCCGTGGTGATAACCAGCAGTTCTCTAGCCAATAGAACACTACTATTAGCAGTTGCAAAGTCTAGGAAGCATAGCATATTATCAGTGATGTGATGGTAGTAGGTGGAGAGCTGATTAACTGAATTCACATTCAGTAAAGGATCTCTCTGTTTTAAGTCATCTTCTTTCTGCAATATACGCTGCAATAGATGCTGACTTGCTCATATAGATGATGAATTTTCTCTTAAACGGTTGAACAAAAATTCAGTGATGGGAGAAGTTCATAATTGTGTTTGTCAATTAGACAATTCTTATTGGCTGGCTATGGAATTTCTCTGGTGCATCTTGGATTCATGAGTGATGCTACTTGCTGGGTACCTGGTACCCTTGGTACACTTAGCTCGAACTTGCCATCTCCGATTTTTTGTGTCCAATTTTTGTGAATACCACCTTTATGTCATGCATTTCAGTGGCGCGGTAGTTTGAAAGCCGAACTCATTGCCCAGATCACTCTGCCGCCCTTAGAGTGTATTGTTTCTCCTTTGCCAGTTTCTGAAAAGATTAATGTATTGACAGGAGCCTGTGGCCTTCTTTGGTGGCCTTTTTGCTGGTTTTCTAAGGCTTGACTTGAATGACGAACCTCTCAATGACTGGCTTAGAAGGACTGTCGAAGCATCTGGTTTTGGAACCGAATTGGATTCTAACAACGTCAATCCAGAAGACGAGGAAACACCTCAGCAGATAGAGATCGAGTGACTATGATTCAGTGTTCCAGGATCTGTATGCAGTCCCTTGTTGCATCAGAACTCGCGTGTGGGAAAAATGATCTCTGCTTTTGTGTTTCCCATGGCTACCAGCCTTTGTATGTGTATCATATCATATGTAATGAGTACTGACTACCAATCTCTCCGTTTAGTTGGCAACAAGTGAATTCTAAACCACCTTATTCCTTTGATATGATTGTGCATGTTCATATGGTTATTGATACTAGATTCTAGTTTCAGTTTATTAGGTGGAAGTTGGTACTTATCGCAAAGGAATATGGTTCTCTCATCAGCACTTGAACATGAGTATAAAATTTTGGAAATAGACAGGGCGTGATGAAAGATTTTAAAAATATGAGGGCTAGAAAGTAATTTCATGTAGGACATCCTTTAAGCTCAATACGCGTTCGGCACCCAAAAAGAGGTGACACTTATATGGAGTTTTGCTATGGTCGCCGCTACTTCGCAGCCACTTTAACCCGGCTTCGCTGAAGTGGACGTAGGGCAGCTCATCATGGCTGACGCCAGCGAAGCAGAAGAAGAGGTTAGCTTGAAAATGGCGTCATATGGCGGAATGGTAAGAAAGATTGAAGATCCATCGGAGGAGATGATGTTGCTATGGGGACTCCAACAGCCAACTCTAGCGAAGCCCAACGCCTTCGTCCAACAGTCATCGCTTCTCCTCCCTCTCGACGCCTGCGGCTGCTCTCTATCCATTCTCCAGGCTCCTTCGTCGCTGGTAGTTTTCTGCACTCTTTTATCCGCTCCCTTTTGTTTCTCCAAGTTTTACTTTCACGATCGATTTTCTCCCCCTATTTTTTAGTCATCTTCGGTTTTTGTTAATCTCGCTTCTTTCTTTTACTTGATTTATTCTTATCTGCCGGCTTTTCTACAAATTGTATCAGTTGGTCATTTTAGGAAGTTCTAATTAAGACTCTGCACTGGTTGCTTTTTTATTTAGAATTGGCATTTGGCAAAATCATCATACTTTGGTGGGATGTCTCGAAGTTTTCTGTTTGAACTTGTGTCCAAATAGCAAATTGATGGAACGCTGGCAATAACATGTTACTCCCAAGAATTTAGAAGTTGCCAATATGATAACTGGCGGGATGTTGCTGCTGAAGTGGTACCTTGGTCTGATGCATGATGGCTGCAACCACCTATTTTACCATCATAATCTCACCGCTGAAGACATGATAGAGGTCTGTAACCCACCAAAGTCACGATAACAGGCTCACTTGCATCCCTGCTAGCCTCAGTTGGAAAACATTAAGTGTACTTGACAGTTTGATAGAGTCTCGAAAGGGATCTGATAGGATATGATATTCAGCTCGAATGTGATTGCTCAGGCATATGGGCCTTAATGTTGAGAGGAATCTTATGGTATTGTAAGTTTTCTTCTGGAATTCCCAGGAAGTAAGTGGAAGTAATGAATATATGTCTACTCTTGAGCTTGAGCTTTTGTAGATTTTCTGTTGGTTGCTTTCCACTTCAACATTCTTGCTGGTATCCCTGGTATTTTGATGCTTGTCAAATGGCTGACTAGATCACCCCTTGGAACCAACACTAGCAAATAACACCTGTATGTCAAGCTTTATGTTTTCTACTAATGCAAAATTAATTACAGGGAGCTCCTGGAGTGACCGGTTCAGTGATGTGGGACAGTGGCATTGTTCTTGGGAAGTTCCTAGAGCATGCTGCGGACACAGGGAACCTAAATCTTCAGGGAAAAAAAGTGGTTGAGCTGGGCTCTGGCTGTGGACTAGTTGGGTACAGCATCTCTACTTCTCGTTGGTTTTTTCTTCTCTCAAATGATTTCTAAAAAAACTCCGTGGTCTTTCTTCTCTTGCCCCTTTGTACAACTTTAAAACATGTCTAAACTGTGCTGAGATTAGAGTGAAAAAAAGAAGTTATGAGTGCTAAGCTTTGCTCGCTTGGGCTTTCATATTTGTTTGTCTCTGCTCCCAAGCTGTATTGCAGCCCTCCTTGGTGGCCACGTTGTATTGACCGATCTTCCAGATAGGATGAGGCTTCTTAAGAAGAATGTTGAGACCAACCTGAGGTTAAGTGAGATACGGGGTTCAGCCATGGTGAGGGAACTGACGTGGGGAGATGAGCCTGATCCTGAAATGATTGACCCGTTACCAGATTATGGTAACAAATTACATACTGTTTTATTCTCGCCAAACTACATTAAATGACTGACCCTTCGATGAACTTTTCCTGGCTGAGTTTAAATTATTTTTCTGTACAGAATTAGCTGTCAGGAATCATGCTCTGGATATCTAATTTGTAGTATAGATTTTGTCACTTCATCTTGTAAATTAAATATTAAGCCTTGACGTGTATAAGATTTCTTATGATCAGTGTTGGTTATAAAGATTGTTGAGGATAAGATTTATATACATGCGTCCTTCTGTATTGATCAGACTCAGATTGATCAAGGAAGGTAAATTCACGTGTAAAATTCGCTGTTGCTCTCATTGCATGGTATTTGGTTAGAGAATGTCTATGGAGCTAGGTTTGATGTGCTGGTAACCCCATATAATTGTGGATGAAGGGAAAATTCTGGAAGATAATAGGTGGCAGTAAGTAATTGAGTATATAAATATTGGAAAATTGGAAACTTGCATGATCGAATATGATCTGTCTTCAAGTGTCCAACGAAAAATGCTCTCTACTACATCAGATGTCTTTTCTGCCATTGGGAAAGCAATGCAAGTACTGACATTGTAACTTTAACTCAATATAATTTTTTTTCTCTCACTTGTTAATTTCCAGTGGTTGGTTCCGATGTCATCTACAGTGAGGAGGCTGTAGGAGATTTATTGGCTACCTTGCGGGATTTATCTGGGGTGACCACGACAATTATCTTGGCTGGAGAGCTTCGAAATGGTAAGCTAATGCATTTTTCATACTTCCTTTTATTATAGATGAAGACCGGTTTAGTTTTTCCCTTGTAGATGCTGTCTTGGAGTATTTCTTAGAAGAAGCTATGAAAGTCTTTGATATTGGGCGTGTCGATCAAGCAGATTGGCATCCAGATTATCGTAGCCAGCGTGTAGTCATGTACATTCTAGTCAAAAGAAGTAACACAGAGGACAGTGATCGTGTTTTGAGTGCAATGTAACAGTGTTTTTTCGTTTACTGGAAATCTAGAATTCATATTTCTTTTTGCAACGTCCATTTTAGCTCTATTTTAGATAGTGTAGTGTTCTTCAACCTTTGATTGGGGGATAATTTGTGTTCCTCTGTAAGAAATATTAGACTCCTAAAACATCAAATGGAGGCGATCATCTCCATCTTTTTTAGAATGGTAGGTGGGAATTGGTGTGGTTTATGTTTTTTTTTATTCTGACTAGTTTATTAGGTCTTAATATTTGTTCTTCCCTATATGGTTTCAAAAAAAAAAAAAAAAATTTGTTCTTCCCTATAGAGTTGGGGTAACGTAAAATATTCTCGTTAGTTTGTTTCACCCCAGATGATCAATGATTAAACGTTATATTATATTCCTACGTTACCAGCCCTGCGGACGTGGGATTTAAATCACGGGACGGCATTGGGGAAACCGTTAGGACTTAGGTCATCGTGTCAATCCCAATATCGAAGCACAGCACAGATTCAGCTATTCCAAGAGTAATTTTGAAAAGAAAATAAAAAAATTACGGATTGATCACCGACATGCTCACTTTGGCCGGTTGCCAGCACCACTCCCTGCTCGTTAACTATCGCAAACCGTCGATTTCAACTTCCACTCTTCCGCCACTAGTCGGATTCAAGAGCTCCGATCTGCTTATTGACCAGCGACGAGCTCAGTACACACTCTTACACTTGAACTCGTCTTGCTCATCTTCCCGTTGCAACGCCAGCATGACTTCGGCAATAGATGTTGGCGAAAGCGCCGCAGGCGCCTTTCTTGCCACTCATCCGTATAAGCCTCCTTCTTGGGCTTCCCATCTATCTCTAATTCCCTCTAATACCGTCAATTTGGCACATGTGAGTTCAATCAGCCTAGCTTATCCGTACATATCCTTCAATCATCGTCATCATCGTAACTATCGTTACTGCTCTCATCATTCCATCTTTGTTCTCTTAATTTAAGTGGATGATTGAATTGCTTCTGCAGCTTCCCACCCCGATTCATAAGTGGAATCTTCCCAACTTGCCTCCCAATACTGAAGTGTGGTTGAAGGTGTCTTGCTTTTGCCTTTTTGCCGCTTGAATTTGTTTGGAGGGTCAAGTTTCATAGGCGGCTGGCTGGTATTCGATCCGTTTGACTGAACGAAAATTGTTGCACTTTCTCTACAGCGCGATGATCTATCAGGGATGCAGTTGAGCGGCAACAAGGTCAGAAAGCTGGAGTTTCTGATGGCAGATGCCGTGGCTCAAGGAGCAGATTGTATCGTAACAATCGGTGGCATACAGAGCAATCATTGCCGTGCAGCTGCTGTTTCTGCCAAGTATCTTAACCTTGATTGTTATCTTATACTTAGAACCTCTAAGGTTGGCTGCTGTCTAGAAAATGCTTAGTGAATTTTTTTTCTCTTCTTTCACTGTTACTTTTATATTAACTTGTTGTGCGCTATATCTTCAGGTTCTTATGGATAAGGACCCAGGATTGACCGGAAATTTGTTAGTTGAACGCTTAGTTGGTGCTCATGTAGAACTTGTTTCAAAAGAAGAATATGCAGCGGTCGGGAGTGAGGTCTGTGATTAATGCTCGTGGTTTTTTTTTGTTTACTTGTTTGCTGTCTGTCTTCATTTCACAAGGGATGCTGACTGTTTGACTTGAAATTGTAGGGCTAGTTTGGCAAATGTTGTTTTGGTAGCTCTTATTCCTTGGAAAACATTGTTTATCTTTTTTGGTATCTGCTTATGCATAGTGAGAGGCAGTAGCTAGAAGCTATCAAAGAAGCTGTTACCAATTTAACTGGCCCATATTTTCACGCTCTTTCTTAATCATTTCCATGTACTTTGCCACTTATCTTAAAGCTTTTACCATCTGTGCGGAGCATTCTTGAGTATGGGAACCTCTTATAGAGAAAATAAGTCACTACTGTTTCAGATTCCCTCGCGTCTGACAGATCTTGGTGATATCAGTCATAGGGATACCTAAATACTATTTGGTATGAGAATGGTTTAGAACGTGGAAACAAAATGTAGTATTCCTCACAGTTGATTGCCTTTCCTTTTGTGAAGGTGTACTAGTTTGAGCTGCTTCTAGCTTCTTGCTATACTCCAGCCCTGTTTGTCATTAACTTTATTGTGTGACTGTTGATTATGGCTATCGCTTGTGATTATTGCAGTTGCAGATGATTTTTTTTTAGAGTAATAGGTGATGTAAGTTGATTTCTAAGATTGTTTGGATGTAAACGGGGACTTTTACGTAGCCTAAGTCCCTTGCACAATTCCTGGAATAATAGGGAATTTGTGTAGCCAAAAGTGACACTTGACCATTCAGTTAGCAATATTTTATTAGGAGTGAAATCGCTACTGTTTCCGTTCCCTTTATTCTGTGATTGAGATCATCGAACTACCTCTGAACAAGCCTCCAAACTCAACCAGTCCCATACATTAAGAAAGGTAGAAAATAAAAATTGGTGAAAAAGTGGAGCATTGCTGTGAAACAATCCTTCCCGCGGTAGCTTAACTTGCTCACAGGTCTTGGTGTTTATGGTGTCAGGGTTTTTATAACCAATTGCATGTTAGGCCTTGATTCGTTCGTGTCCTGGCTTGAATGTCGTTGGTTATTTTGGCTGATGCCTTACTTGGAGTTACGTTGCATCGATGGTCTGACCTGTTTTCCTTAGATATTGGAATTAGACTTAGAGTTATGCTTTGAACCTCTTATATCAAAGGAAACCCTGCTTTTGTAAGATTTTATTGCTGCTGCTACTTCCCCGGGTATTGTTAAGAATGTTGTTATGTGTCAAATTTTTTATACAGCATGTTAGTGTTTTAGGACTGATGGACTGTGTCCCATCTTCTCTAATTTTTTTTTTCCTTTTTTGGTGGTCCTGGAATAGGCGTTGTGCAATCTGCTGAAGGAAAAGTTGATTCGTGAGGGAAGGAGACCATACGTTATACCAGTTGGTGGATCCAACTCCGTGGGGACTTGGTTAGTAATCTCTGAGGTTTCCTATTCGTGAGGGATGCCCTCTATGTTTGAAGATCTGTTTTTCCATCCTTCAACTATTTTAGGAAGAAGAGACAGGCTTCCAATGTTAGCTGCCGTTGGGTAGTTGAATTCACACAAAGTGTATTTTGATCAATATACATGTCTGCAAGTTGATGTTGAATGGGCCCAAATCTCAAGTAGTGTTGAGAGATGTAGCTAATAAGTTGGTTGAAGGTGCCAAGCCCCCGTGGCTTGGTCGGTAGAGGAGTTGTATCCCAGGACCTCTTCGAAACCACCCACTACCGTAACTTTCAAAAAAAAAATAAGTTGGTCGAAGGTCCTGTCAAATTTGCTCCCTCAAATGGGGAATTATATCTCGCAGAAATTAGATATAGGATCATGACAGTGAAGTACAACTGAATTAGAAAACACCAAAATAGTAGTACATTAATTACTTGAGTAGATTCAGTATGTCATAAGAAGCACCTTTTAAGAGTATAGAATAGACATATATGTTTTTTGGAGAAAATTGTTAATATTTCTTTTAAGGAATTCTATTCAGTTTCATTCAGGCTTGAATGTGATAATGATTAGTGCCATATGGGAGAATGTCTTAACAATCTTGTAAATAAGACTTCGAATTATTATCTTTACCTTCTTTTCTGTTCCAAGTATGTTTAATGTTGTATGATATGAGCTACTAACTTAGTACCTTGAGACTATATGATTGAAGCAAAAGTGTGTTACTAAATACTTGAAACAAGTCAATGACCCCTGTCCAGTTGAATCATGCAACAATTATTCTTTGTTAAAGGAACCTAATAGTAAAAATCTGACTAGATAATGAATTGTGTTGTTTCCCTTTGGACAATGTATTTATCATGCACTGTTGGTTATGTCCCATCTCTCATAATATTCTGGTGTTTTAAGGGGATACATCGAGGCGACTAGAGAGATTGAGCAGCAACTGCAGCAAACTCCATCCATTCCCAAGGGGTTTGATGATATTGTCGTGGCATGTGGAAGGTAGATAATCACATTCGACTCAGCAAGTGTCTTCATATATATATATATATATGTATGTCTTGTTTGGATCACACTTACCTCTTTCCATAAAAATCAGCTTATGTTTGTGATTTTTTTGTTACAGTGGGGGGACTATAGCTGGACTTTCGCTCGGATCACACCTTGGTAATTTGAAGGCCAAGGTGTGTATCTATTTCATTGACCGAATCATGTCAGTACAGATTGTAATTTTATTCTTTTCAGGGCTGAAACACTATTGATCTATCTGCTCACTGTCGTTACAGGTCCATGCATTTGCAGTCTGTGATAGTCCTGATTACTTTTATGACTTTACGCAAGGGCTGCTTGATGGCCTAGATGCTGGTGTCAGCTCCCGTGACATTGTAGATGTACAGAATGTAAGTGAATCCTTTTCCTCTTGTCCTTTTTTTCCTCCCTCTCTACAGGACTTTTTCAACCACCAACAACAGTTTACATAGTTATCTGGGGTTGCTTTCAGATATCTTGTTTAACCAAATTTTTTTCACTAAGGTAGTAAGGTTGTTGTGTTGAATTACATTCTCCTGGTTTCATACTTTTGAAATTCTAGAGCTATCGAGCTACTTCTATCAAATCACGTCGCTTGTTTTTATGGAGTTATAAATGTTTCAAGGTTCTTTCGTATCATATTGATGGAGTGGGCCCTTGGCATTTAATTTCTTTTCCTGAGGAAGCAAGTGTTCTGACCAGTATTTGTGGTTGGCGTAGACGCAGTGACGACAGCTATAACTTATGACTATTTGCAGGCCAAGGGCCTTGGTTACGCTATGAACACAGCTGATGAGATGAAATTTGTGAAGGAGATTGCCGGTGCAACTGGTATTGTTCTTGATCCAGTGTATAGGTACTACCCTGCGGCGCTGTCTTCTTATATTAATGAATAATTGGTCTTGTTTTTATTCTGATGATCGTCCTTTAGCTTTGTGGGTTTTGCTCAACTTCTTCATTAGGGGAACCTGATAATCTTTTCACAAATCAGTGAATAGAAGAACCATGTAATAGTATATATAAATTTGTGCATATAATTATGGACAACCACTTCCGATTAGGTTGATTTTGGTGAGATTTTTTGCAGTGGAAAAGGAGCTTATGGGATGATGAAGGAGATGAGTGAGAATCCAAAGAAATGGGAAGGGAGGAAAGTGCTGTTCATACACACAGGTGGGCTGCTGGGTTTATACGACAAGGTGGATCAATTGGCACCATTGGTGGGAAACTGGTCAAGGATGGAAATTCACGATTCTGTCCCTCGGAAGGACGGCACTGGCAAGATGTTCTGATAAGAGATGGGAAGTTATCATCAGAGGTGCCCCATGTTACCCATCAATAATTGGTTATCCTATTACCTACCTGTCCCTTTTTTTGGAAGAAAAAAAAGACAATCATATTCCCTACCTGTCAATTATGAGGATAGAGCAGAAAAGAACAGGGCAGTTGCTCTTTCCAATTTGCTTTGGCATGAAAGCGATGATATTATAGGAGAGGATTACGTGACGGATATGAATTTTCCGTCCGGCAACGTAAACTTTCTTTTTTTTAAAAATAAAATTCATCATGTTCCGCGTCCACCATTGATTTTGTTTTTATTTTTTATTAGACATCTTACATGTATGCATATTGTTTGTATTTGTTTTTATTATTTATTTTTTATTGTTATAATATCATTATTTTGTCATATTTTAAATATATACTTTAATAATATAGTTATTTATAAAATGATTCATTATTTATATAAAAAAATTCATATATATGATTATTAATTTGGTTGAATAAATTTTAAAAAAGTTGAATTAATGTAAAAATATTAAGTTAAATATTCATATTTTTTAAGATTTTTTTTAATAGATATTACTATCGTATAATAGTTTTCTAATCTTATAATATTTGTTGTTTATGTATATATGTGAAAAATGAGCATAATAATTCAAAATACTTTAATCAATTATAAAATAAAAAAATGTTAATATAAAAATACTAAGCTAATGTTTATAATTTCTAAATTTGAAAAAGTGATGTATAATGATTTTATAAAACATGGCGTGGAAACGTTTATATATAATAATGGAATAGTAGAAACGTAAAAACGTTTATATAAAAACATGGAAACATTTACATAAAAACGTGGAAACGTTTACATAAAAACGCGGAAACGTTTATAAATAACCCGTGGATACGTTTATGCATAGCGGTGGAAACGTTATACTGGATTGTAGCGTGGAAATGTGTCGTAGAAACGTTATATATAATTGTGGCATAGAATCAATAATTGTGTAAACGTATATATGTAATCAAGGTGTGTAAACGTTTATATATAAATCGTGGAAACGTATTGTGGCATGGAAACATTCATATATAATTGCGTAAACGTATATATGTAATCATGTCATGGAAACGTTATATATAATCATGGAATCGTAGAAACGGGGAAACGTTTAAATAAAAACGTGGAAAAGTATATATAACAATGTGGAAATGATTAAATAAAAAGGTGGAAACATTTAATTAAAAAAGGGGAAATGGTTTCCATATAGATTACCCTACCCCCCAAAACACCCCAAAACCCACCTAGGATAGCTAAAAACATCGAAGACATTTTTAGGGTTAAAACCTGTCGAGTTAGTTGTTACAATATAAAGTACGAAACAAATTCCAAATAGATTACCCTACCCCCCAAAAACACCCTAAAACCCACCCTAGGATAGCTAAAAAACTTCTAACGACCCTAAACCCGCGACCACAAACCCTAAAAACCTGTCGAGTTAGTTGCTACAACGTAAAGTATAGAACGGTTTCCAATAGATTACCCTACCCCCCCCCCCCCCCCCCCCCCCCCAAAAAAAAAAACCCACCTTAGGATAGCTAAAAACGTCAAAGGCATTTTTAGGGTTTGTAGTGGCCCTAAAAACCTGTCGAGTTAGTTGCTACAATATAAAGTATGAAACAAATTCCGGATAGATTATTCTATCCCCCAAAACACCCCAAACCCATCCTATAATAGCTAAAAAACGTCGAAGACATTTTTAGGGTTTGTAGTGGTGGGTTTAGGGTCTAACGACCCTAAACCCGCTACCACAAACCCTAAAAACCTGTCGAGTTAGTTGCTACAATATAAAATAAAGAACAAATTCCAAATAGATTACCCTACCCCCAAAACACCCCAAAACCCACCATAGGAAAGTTAAAAACATCGAATTCACCACTTATTAGAGATGGAAACAATTATAGGATATTGTGTACATGTTTCTAATCATCAGTGGAAACGTTTATAAATTATTGTTGATATGTAAAAATCAAGGTTAAATGAATACGTAAAATCGACTCCGACAACTCAATTTATTGTTTCCAAAATAACCTTCAAGTTTATCAATCACTCAAGCTTTGAAAACTGATAAATGGTAAAGAAAAATATATTCGTATACACAATGTGCGATAAAAACAGCCAAAAGAAACGATATATAACAGTTAGTGTCACTTTTTTAAAATTAGAGATGGAAACGATTATAGGATATTGTGTACATGTTTCTAATCATCAGTGGAAACGTTTATAAATTATTGTGGATACGTAAAAATCAAGGTTAAATGAATACGTAAAATCGACTCCGACAACTCAATTTATTGTTTCCAAAATAACCTTCAGGTTTATCAATCACTCAAACTTTGAAAACTGATAAATGCTAAAGAAAAATATATTCTTATACACAATGTGCGATAAAAACAGCAAAAGAAACGATATATAACAGTTAGTGTCACTTTTTAAAATTAGAGAAGGAAACGATTATAGGATATTGTATACATGTTTCTAATAATCCGTTGAAACGTTTATAAATTATCGTTGATATATAAAAATCAAGGTTAATGAATATGTAAAATCGACTTCAATAAGTCACTTTATACTTGAATTGATGTTTACTAAATTATTTTTGTATATATATATAAACAAGCATACTTAGAGTAAAAAAATATTATTTAATAATTTTATATATATGTGCATAGAGTTATATAAAAAGTATAAAATAATTGATGACTTGTACTGTAATAATGCTAAACAGGTATATAATATAAATATTGTATACAAGATTAAAAAATAAAAATATAAAACTTATGTTTTCTTTGACAAGTTCTCTAACAAGGACAAAATGTATTAATAAAACAAAAATTATATGCACATCCTTCGGGGCATCCTCGTCTCAGCTGATCCACTGAGTTTGGAAGAATGCAGTGACATAATACTGAGCAAGAAAAAATAATAAAATAAATCATGAATAGAAGGCTGAGATTAAAAGTTTTATTCTAATGGGATGGTGTGGATTTGATCCGTCTGCGACGGAAATACAGCCTCCGTCACCAAACTCTGGCCGGATTACATAAGGTTGTGGAAATGTTTTAATCATCATTGGAAATGTTTATAAAGTATAAAACAATTTGAAAAAAAGATATACTATCTCATATTTTAATATAATAATACTTACCATTTACCTTTTCTAAGCACACTAAAAATATTTATAATATAAAAATGGTAACATTAGGCTATCTAAATTATACTGCATCACCATTGCAATTTAAAAAGAATGAAAATTTATTGATCTAAAGATCGTTTTTATATGTGTGAGTGAGTGAAAGACTCATGCGACGGTCATAAAAAGATGTACTAAAAATTAAAGGTTATATTTTGAATTATTAATTGTTAAAAAATATAGTGTAAAATAATAATTATAAAAGGAAAGTTAAGAATAAAAAAATAAGATCCACAACTGTTTCAGAAAAACATTACAACTTGTGTTTTTCTTTTTCAATTAAGAAATAGAATAGTGGGGTATATTTTTATCATACGATTATGGGAGTTTGATGGATTATACAATTGAAAGTTACCTTATATATCCAGTTTGATGTTGTAGAGAAATAATATTCTATCTCGGTCTATAATAATTTTTGCAATATTTTCTTCTTCTGTATAATGGCAGGAAGTAAAACTACATGATGTATAAAAAATGATGAGTGAGGAAATACCTATGAACATGGGATTGGGATTGGGATTGAGCAGTAAAATGAAAAAAAGAAAAATAAAACCATATGTGACAAAATAAACGGACAAGATTAACAACCATCAATGATCATAATTGTATCCATCAGCGACGGAAATATGGTGTCCGTCACCAAATCCTCCGCGGATCGAACACGTACCAAGATCGTAACTAATTAAGCTAAATAAACTAAGGATGGTCTAGAAGGAATTATAGAGACCAAGTTAACAAATGTCTAACAGAATTAATATGGTTAAAAAAAGGTCCAAGACTGCCTGATAAAACAAAACCCCACCAAAAAGTCGGATGCAGCATGTTTAAAAAAAGTCGTTGATGGATGTATTCCAGTGTGTATAGTCAGATAATATTCCGTTTAGAAACTTCCAGTCGCTACTGCTTCGATTTTAATACAGCCACGTAAACATTAATTGGAAAATGTCGTAGTATAATATCACTACTAATATGGATTAAATATGCGGGGTGGGTTCTCGTGTTAGGTTATGAGCAGAGCTTTACTTTCATGGCATCTTATGTCGGCAAGACGTGATTGCTTCGTCGGGACGACAATGAAATATTGAAAAAGCAACAAGGGATAGGGAAGGAAAAGGACTCTTAATGGACATAACCCTATAAAGACAAATAAAACTTATGGTTTCAGTGCTTCGCTTATTATTATTATTAGGAAAAATTATATCGTCCACCCATGATGTTTGGTGAAATTACACACCCCACCCACGAGGTTTCAAAAATTACTTTGCCCACCCATGTGGTTTCCACTATTTTACATCCAGCAACTTTTCTAATATTTGATCAGCTTAAAAGATGGTTAAATGTTATCCAAAATTGCTGAAACTTTACATGGACGATTCTAAGATGTTATATTTTGATCTAGCGAGAAATCCAAAGTTTTTTAAGCTCATATGTGATATGTGGGACCCAATAAAACATGTGACATGTGAACGTATTTTCATTGGGTCCCACAGGTGATATACGACCTTAAAAAACTTTGGATTTCGCACTAGATCAAAATATAAAACCTTAGAATTGTCCATGTAAAGTTTCATCAATTTTGGATAACATTTAACCATATTTTAAACTGATCATATATTAGAAAAGTTGCTGGATGTAAAATAGTGGAAACTACGTGGGTGGGCAAAGTAATTTTTGAAATCTCATGAGTAGGGTGTGTAATTTCGCCAAACATCATGGGTGGGCGATGTAATTTTCTCATATTATTATTACTCCCGGTCCCGGTAATAACAATACTAAAATATAAATCACTTGAACTTGATTTGTAATGAGTCATGACATGTCGATCGCCCTTCAGAACGGTGCGTTGCAGTGTTCCTACCGTAATGTTTGACTTCAATAACACTATTTCCCTTTATAGAAAAAATAATGTCCCGATCTCATTTGACGGGAATGTTGCCTTTCTTTATACTTTTCCTTTCTCCACTTTCCCTGTTCGGCGCATCGTGGACAGCATCATATACAATAAATCAATATGCTCGTACGATACAAAATCAGAATAATACTATGAGATGTGGATTGGCAAAATCATCTATCAAATATGGTAAACTATACCAAAACAGTTTCCAACATTTGCAAGGAATGAGAAGTTTAGTAAATTCAGTTTTGAACATTAAACATCTAACATTTAAAGTATCGAAATGCGTGCGTGATTTTAGCATTCACATTTCGATGAGATTCCAGGGTTATCAGTATCAGCTCGGTATACTTCGAACCTCCCTCCGCCTCACATGGCGGTTAGCCGTAAACAAGATGTACTGGGTACAAAAAAGAACTCCAGCAAACCAAAGGAGTAACGAAGTTATCAGGTTAGTTAGCAACAAAAGTTGAGGACACAGGTTCAGAAAGTATTGGTTTTTCTTTATTCAGTCAACGCATGCAGCAGATTTATTATGGGTTCATTTTTTTTTTTTTGTGGCTACATAATTTAATAAGACCATATGATGAGACTGCTGTTTATTTTTATTATCATTCTATTTAGGTCGATCAACTAAATTTAGTTTATAATTTAATTCGCTTGCGTTTACTTTAGTTTTTTTAAAACTGATATTATTATCATTAATTAACTATTAGTTTGGTCCGGGTTTCACTTAGCCTTGTAATTGGATACTTTCATTTTATGAATGTTGCCTTGCTCGTACCTTTGACACTCTATATAGTGAAAAATGGATCCTTCCTTCAAACAATGGGTGATGAGCCAAA
Source organism: Limonium bicolor (assembly GCA_023374045.1). NCBI lineage: Eukaryota > Viridiplantae > Streptophyta > Magnoliopsida > Caryophyllales > Plumbaginaceae > Limonium > Limonium bicolor. The sequence goes on along the minus strand of CM041778.1, from coordinate 164,683,445 downwards.
CCTATATGACAAAAGCTACAAAAAATGTACACTCTTAGTTAACATCAACAATTCTCTCAACCTCCCATACATTTGCTTTATGCCTTTGCACTTTGCTAGCCTTATCTTCATGTAAGAAATTATTATACTTAACTCATTTATAAATAAGTTGTATCACTACCTTGATACTCATTATTTGAATTATTGTTCGTAGGGGGACGAAATGATATTTAAGTTGACGATAAACTTCAATTATCAGAGGGAAGAGACAAGTATAGGGCACGGGTCGTTCGAACCGGACCAAGTTTGGTGACGGAACATATTTTTCCGTCCACGACGGAAAGATCCTAGACCGTCAGATTATAGCTTGCAAGCAGGTTTATAGCCAACAAAATGATGAAGAGAATAAAGTCCTCTGTACGTACGGGTAAATTGTGGATGTAATACATACTTAATTAATTTAGAAAAGGAAAACAACTCATAAATCGTAGTACTTCTTTTTGTAAAACAATAAAGATTTTTGATTTTAATTAGGTCTATCATCTAGCTATTTTTTCCAGTTCATATTTAGTGGGTCCTCATGGTATGAAATAAATATATCTATTTGTTTCTTATGATTTGACAATAATAAAAAATAATTATTTTCTACTATATTCATGGAGTTATACCTGGGACATTTATATTGCTATAGTTTATTATATATCTGTTGTTAGCGCTTATTTATAGTGGTCGTATATTTTACGGTACAATTGAATATATTAATATTTATATGAAATACATTTTTTTAGCACATACATATAGAATAAGCATTTATAATTTCTTAGCAGATTATTTAGTTTTGAAGTTAAGGGTTTCACGATATTTTATAAATGTTTCTTTTGAGGAACATATTTGTATACTTTACATTTTATCATTTAACATTTTAACTAAATTGTTGTGGATTTTCTTTCTTAATTAGCATGAATTAAATTTTGTAAAATAATGGTAATGGTATTCAATTGTTTTTTGGTTTGTACAGTTTGAAATTTTGTTTAAAAAGTGCCACTAAACCAATCTTAAATATATCATTAATCTTGGGTTTTTACGTATTGCAAAGTGGATTTATCGTGAGTGATTAGAAGAGGTGTAGTTATTAAAAGAAAGAAATTAATACTCAAAATATCCGTCGGGCTGCAAATTAAAACCCGGTCGTAGTAGTATAGAAGACAGAAGCGGCCGGGGTCAAACCATGGGACTTAAAGCGAGTTAAAACAGTTCCTAAGCTTGTCACAAAAAGGGGGGAAGTTAATTGACTTGTTTTTAGAGAATTAAAAGAGCAGATTAAATTACTGAGTGCAGATGAATTAAATGGAACTCCGGGTTCAGGTTTAATATAACTCTTATTATTATGCTAATCTCTATCTCTACCTTCTATCTTACTCTACTATTATGTTTAAATTTTAGTTTGGACAAAATTCCTGTATTATACTAAGGACTAAGTCATAGACCCTTCAAAGAACTCATTTACAAGAAAATCCGGTCTAATCAAGGTTCGAGCAATACTATGTAAACGGACGTAAATTCAAGGAATTATAATTAATTGCATCTGTAAATACTAACTTATTAAATCATAATAAGTTTTCTCCAGATTTACGGCTTAAAACCTTCTATTTATCACCTGGTCTGATCAAAATAGACTTAGGAAAGCATTTTAATAAATTCATGTAATTTTAATTAAAATGGTGAGAGAATCCTTAAGCGTAACAACCCTGTATTTATTACAAACCGTAAAATAATATTGATTACATAATTAAACAAACCATAATTAAAAACCTTGCCCGGAGCAAATCCTCCTTAGCCAGACATATTAACTGTAATAATCTGACAGAGGTTGGACGTAATAACAGCCGGAGACGTGATTAGTGAATGGAGAAATGGAGAGTCGAAGAGTGAACATGTCCGTAGGCTATTATAAGTGAAGTGGGTGAATTAGAGAATTAATGGAGTGAAATGGTATACGGGAGTGATTTACTGGAAGAGAATGAGATGAGGTGAGAGTGAGTGATTTTCTGGTTTTCTCCGTGCACTCGTACAAGGCTGTAGGGAATGGGTATTTATAGAAGAAATTAAGAGGTAGTCTTCCGTAGATATTTGCTTCATTGATTGCTTCATTGATTGAAGCATTAATTGCAGGGGACAGGAGCAGAACGCGTGAGCGAAATATGGTAGGCGGTGCGGAGTAGATAGATATGGCGATTGAAGTTGAAGACGACAACTGCGCGAAGAAGAAAACTAGTCCGGTCGTTGATTTTAGTCTTAACCGCCTATTAAGAGGCGGTTTCTTGTTGTTGTCCGCCCGTGGTCCGCCTCGCGGTTGTGTGGTGTCCGCCAGTTACGGGGCGGTTGCACCGTGAGAAGACCGCCTGATAAGTAGCGGTTGGTGGTGGTGGTGTCCGCCCCCTTAATGGACGGTTGCATATGGTGGAGTCCGCCACTTAATAGGCGGTTGCAGCCCGTGAGAAGACCGCCAGCTAGTAGGCGGTTGCAGCCGTGAGAGGTCCGCCAGCTAGTAGGCGGTTGCAGTCCGCCACTTAGGTTGCAGTGCTGTTCTTGCTGACCGTGACTTATTTCGTTCTACGAACTTCGACCGGCTCTAGATTCTTCGTTTGGACTCTGTTTTCTGAGCCGTTTGTGTCTACGCGTTCGTCTCTCCGTCTACTTCACTCCCGGCTTGGTTTTCCTCATGTTAAACCAATAATTTTGTGAGATAAACAATAAAACATAAACTAGAGGAAAACTAACCGAAGTGGAGAAATGAGCAAGAAAAGTGCTAATATATATGAAATACACCTATAAAACATGCTCATTTGACACTTATCACACCCCCACACTTATCTTTTTGCTTGTCCTCAAGTAAAAATGTACCTAAGCAAGTAGGAAATGCTCAATACTAACAAATATTATTATGAAGGGTAGGATAAAAAAGTCAATAGTTCATGATCTCTAAAACTTATTGAGGAGTGTGAAAAATTATCTGCTGGTGGCATAGGTGTGCTCAAGGTGAAAACAAAATATAGAGTTTCGGGGTATGATCTAAGGTACTTCAATGTTTTTTTTTTAGGTGACTCCGAGAGCTTTTACCATGGCCAACTTCTCTCAAGAATGGGCATTGAGGAGAAAATAAAAGGAAGAAAAGATTTATGCATTTGCTTCACTTTTGCATGAGGGATGAGAAAATGTAGGCATAATGCCTTTGTATTCAAGAACACTCAACTCTCTTTTGTTGGTTACCAATGGTGTCTCGAAAGTCCCTTATTTTTTTGTATACTTCTTCTTTTTTTTAACAGAGAAGCACCCCTTAGCAATCCCTAAGAGAGAAGACAGAAGGAAACCCTGAGCAATAAAATCCAACCATTTGCTGATTATTTGGTCACACCGCATATAAAAATGCTCCTCAAAAGTAATCAAATGAAATTTTTTAAAAATTTGTACCCTTTATCCCACAATTCATAATAGTATTTTTTTTAAAGAGAACAACCTACATTAGCAGGGTACATAATTCAATTTTTGAACAAATGCGAGGTAAGCAGAAGATAAGCAGAGACTTAACAATTTTAAGCATTTAGATGACCTGAAAAGGCTCTTCCCCCACACTTAAGCTTAAGCAATGCCCTCATTGCGTAGATGAAATAAAATTAATAGGGCATGCAATTAGTAAAGGAAAGAGTGTACTCCCCAGATTTCGTAGAGTGTGTAGAGCTCCCCCACACTTGAGTGTTGCTGTGGAATGTCATGAATTTTAACCTGTAAAGAATATTCTACACAGCGAGAAGAACTCAAGTGAAGCCTGCATTTTATTATAGCAAATAAAAGGGAAATATAGTACAAAAAGGAAAAACATATTAAATTAAAGGAAAATAAAAGATAGATAGTGGGTTGCCTCCCACCGAGCTGCCCGGGTTTAACGTCTCTAGCTAGACGTATTTGACCAAGTTTTAGTTTGGAGAAGATTCTGAGGGCAAATTATCCCGCTGTTCTTGGACAAAATAAGTAGCAGATAGGTTAGTTGAAATATTGGAATGAGAATTATACCTTTTAAGACGTGCCCCGTTGACCTTGAAAGTTTCGCCTTGTTTGTTCTGGAGTTCAAAGGCACCGTACGGGGTCACACTAACAATTTGAAAAGGGCCGGCCCAATGTGACTTGAGCTTCCCAGGGAAAATCCTTAATCGCGAGTTATATAAGAGAACCCAATCACCAATTTCGAATCCTTCTTGAGGATCATCCTGTCGTGGAACTTTTTGGTGCGCTCTTTATAGATCTTAGCATTCTGGTAAGCCTGATCTCGCAGCTCTTCTAATTCGGAAGTTGGAATTTTCTCTCTCTCCGCAGAAGTCATGTCAAAGTTTAGGGCCTTGATTGCCCAATATGCTTTATGCTCCATCTCTACAGGAAGGTGGCATGCTTTTCCATAGACCAGCTTAAAAGGAGACATCCCGATGGGAGTCTTGAATGCAGTGCGGTAAGCCCAAAGCGCATCATCCAGTTTAAGTGCCCAATCCTTTCTGATGAGTTAACCGTCTTCTGAAGGATCCATTTTAACTCTCGGTTGGAAACTTCTGCTTGACCGTTTGTCTGGGGGTGATAAGGTAAAGCTACCTTGTGACGTACCCCGTATTAACCATAAGTGCTTCGAATAAACGGTTGCAGAAGTGTGTTCCTCCATCACTAATAATAATTCTGGGCACGCCGAAACGGGTAAAGATGTGCTTTTTGAGGAACTGTTACTGTCTTTGCATCGGCATGATGACAGGTATAGCCTCCACCCACTTTGACACATAATCAACTGCCACTAGAACATATTCGTGGCCCTGCGAGGAAGGGAACGGTCCCATGAAATCTGCCCCAACAATCAAAGAGCTCTACTTCTAGTATCCCTTGTTGTGGCATCTCATGTCTCCTGGATGTGTTACCCATTTTCTGACAATTATCACATTGTCTGCAGAATTGGTACACATCTTTATGAAGGGTTGGCCAATAAAAACCTGAGGCCAGGATCTTAGCAGCGGTCCTCGTGGGTCCATGGTGACCTCCGGCTTCCCGAGAATGACAAAAGTGAATGACGCTCGAAACCTCTTCTTCCGGGAGACATCGTCGAATCAACCCATCAGCACTAACTCGGAACAAGTACGGGTCCTCCCAGAAATAATGCCTCGAGTCAGAAAGAAATTTCTTCTTCTGGGAGTAGGAAAAATCGTAGGGTACTGTTCCTGAGACTAAATAATTGGCCAGGTCTGCGTACCATGGCTCCTGTACTTTGGTGATGGAGAAGACAGTCTCGTCGGGGAAGAATTCGTTGATGGGCACACTATCCGTAGGAGTCACCAACCTAGAGAGATGGTCAGCGACGACATTCAGTTTCCCGCTCTTATCTTTGACTTCGATGTCAAACTCTTGAAGTAGAAGAATCCAGCGCAATAAGCGAGGCTTGGCTTCTTGTTTTGTGAATAAGTATTTGAGAGCGGAGTGGTCTGTATGCACGATGACCTTGCTTCCCCATAAGTAAGATCTGAACTTATCGAGGGAGAAAACTATAGCCAAAAGTTCTTTTTCGGTGGTCGTATAGTTTTTCTGCGTCGTTCAGTGTTCTGCTAGCATAGGCGATCACTCTCAAGATTTTCTCTTTTTTTGGCAAAGAGCTGCCCCCACGGCATAGTCACTTGCGTCACACATGATCTCAAAAGGAAGAGACCAATCAGGTGGTATGACCACAGGTGCTGTCACCAATTTTTGTGTTATGTTTGGAAGGCAGCTGAACACTTTCTTGAAATGAAACGGGGCATCTTTTGTAGCAGGTCGGTCAATGGTTACTGATTTTGGAGAAGTCCTGATAAACCGCCGATAAATCCTGCATGCCCTAGAAATGCTCGTATATCTCGAACTAGTTGGTGCTGGTAACTTCTCGATAACCTCTACCTTGGCTTTATCCACCTCTATCCCTTTTGCTGATATTTTATGTCCAAGGACGATCCCGTCCTTGACCATAAAATGACACTTCTCCCAGTTTAAACGAGATTCGTATCCTCACACCGTCTCAGGATCAAATCTAGTTGTGCCAAGCATTTGTCGAAACTAGAGCCATAGACTGAGAAATCGTCCATAAGACTTCTATGCTCTGCTCGATGAAGTCAGCAAATATTGCTTGCATACATCTCTGGAAGGTAGCAGGGGCGTTGCATAGACCGAAAGGCATTCGTCGGTATGCAAAGGTACCGTAAGGACAAGTGAAGGTTGTCTTGTCCTGGTCCTCAGGTGCGATTGGTATTTGAAAATAACCCGAGAACCCATCTAGAAAACAGTAGTACTCTTGCCCTGCAGTCGTTCCAACATCTGGTCGATGAAGGGGAGAGGGAAATGATCCTTCCTGGTGGCCAAGTTCAAACGCCGATAATCAATACACATGCGCCATCCTGTGATCTTTCTTTGAGGGATAGTCTCTCCCTTTTCATTAATAACAGCTTCGATGCCCCCCTTCTTAGGGACAACTTGAACAGGACTGACCCATGGACTGTCAGAAATTGGATAGATGATGTCTGCGTCAAGGAGTTTCAGAACCTCCTTTCGAACTACCTCCTTGAGGTTAGGGTTTAGCCGGCGTTGAGGTTGTCGGATAGGCTTGAAGTTTTCCTCCATGTAAATATGGTGCGTGCAATAGGAGGGATCAATTCCTTTGATATCAGCGATAGTCCACCCGATTGCTGTCTTGTGCTTTTTAATACCTCAAGTAACTTCTTTCCTCCCGGAATTCAGAGAAGAGGAAATAATGACAGGCAAATGGTCATTTTCAGCTAGGAAAGCATACTTGAGGTTAGAGGGTATTTCTTTAAGCTCGAGTTCAGGTGGTTGTTTACTGATGGAATTGATTTTTGAGGTTTTCTGTCGAGTTCTTCGATTGGTGGCCGGAACGATTGATAACCAGCCCTTCCTTTTTCTACGTACGCCAATGGCGTTAACTTCTGGATCCTCCATCTTTTCTTCTAGAGAGTAAATAATACTCGCTCTAGGGGTTCAGTTTCAGCTTCCTGGATGGAAGATGGAAAATACGTGTCCTCCTCTGTAGCAAAATCGCCTTCCTCCTCCTCGTCATCTGTGAATCCCACCGTCTTAGCATGAGGAGAAAAGTTTGAGCTTTTCTTCATCATTTTCTGCATGTCGAATTCAATCGTCTCATCTTCGTACCGAAGAGTGATTTTCCCGTCGTGGACGTCAATGATGCTTTGGCGGTACTTAGAAACGGTCGACCTAGAATCAGGGGAACCTCGACATCGTCATCCATTTCTAGAATGACGAAATCAGCTGGAAAGATGAAGCGAGACACTCCAACTACCAATCCGGACTATGCCCATGGGCTTGATCTCTGATCTGTCTGCTAGTTGGAGTTTAAAAGGAACCGGTTGCATTTCTCCTCCTTTAACTTTCAAGAAGGTGGCGTATGGCATGATATTAATGCTGGCTCCTAGGTCGCATAGACCACTTCCACAGTCCACCCCCTATAAAGCACGGGATCACGGGATTTCCCGGATCTGTTTGTTTGGGGGGAAGTGCTCGAAGAAGGGCTGCAGAGCACTCCTCTGTCAGGTGCACTGTCTCTTTTCCAGGTTTCTTTTTCTTCTTTGTCAAGAGATCCTTGAGGAATTTTGCGTAGTTAGGCATCTCTTGCAAAGCATCGATCAGAGGTATGTCGAGGGTCAGTTTCTTGAAAATACTCAAGAACTTGGAGAACTGCTTCAGATGTTTCTTTTTCATTCTGTTCGGAAATGGGAGTTCATTGTTTTTATGAGTGGAGGTTGGGATGTCGATGGTAATTCGAGATGGAGGTGGAGTAACAGGAGTAGGAATTGATTTCTGAGGGAGGTAAGTTGGTTTGGTGGTTTCATCAACATTGATGTAGGAATCTTCAAGATTTTCTTTTTCTTTTCCTTTGCTGGTGGCAAGTTCCCTTCCACTCCTTAAAGAGACTGCACACAAGTTTGTTGATTGTATGTGCCATCGTCTATAAGGACTGAATTTGCTTGTTCCTTCGGATTGGGATTTGTCTGTGAAGGGAATTGACCAGGTGGTCTTTGTTGAGTGAGTAGCTGTTGGATTTGAGATTGCAAGGCTTTTTGGTCTTTGCGCAGAGCTGCGACCTCTTCTTGCGTATCTCGTGATTTACCCATCATCGCCTTAAACATCTCCTGCATCTGAGACATATCAGACTCAGGATTCGAAGGAGGTGGAGCTGGTCGGCTCGATGAAGCTTCATTGCCATAAGGCTGTTGTTGATATTGCCTTGGGCCTCCTTGGAAATTGGACTGAGGTCTGTAATTTTGGGATGTTTGTAGGGTATGTGGGTTTTGGATATTTCCGGTGTTTGAGTAGCTAAGGTTGGATTGCATGTTACGTTGCCATGGTTGTCTGTATCCTGAGTTGTTGGTGATGTAGTTTGCTTCCTCCGCTGCTTTCATTTCTTGTAGTTGGGGGCATTGATCGTAATCATGAGGCCCGCAACATTGCGTACAAGAAATTGTTGGACGTTTGAGATTGAGGAGCATAGCCTGGAGGGGTAGTAGGTGGTCGGGAAATCATCGACTTAGCTTGCTGAGGGAAGGAATTCATAGCCATCTGTTCGACCACTTTCTGTAGAGTGCTCACTTTTGTTGCTTGCTGAGCATTGCTTTCCATGAGTTGCTCATGGCTTTCATGAATGGTCGAATTGTTATCACTTCCCCAACATGATATAATCCTGGAGTACCGCTCCTTGATCCACCGGAGGCCCAGTCTCTAATTTCCTCACAGAGAGACTCCATGCTGTTCAGAAATTGTGCTCCCGGCTTTTTCAGAACGTCAGCCCCTAACGAAGATAACACCATTGTTCTGCACGGACCGATCAAGCCCTTGTAAACAATTGTGATACTTGTTCCTTCGTCAGACCGTGGTGAGGACAAGTGAGTAGTAGACCTTTGAAACGGTCCCAAGTTTCACAAATATTCTCCGACCCTGGTTGCTTGAAATTATAAATTTCAGCAATCATCTCCAAAGTTCGGCTCGGAGGTAGGAATTTGTCATAGAACTTGGTGGCCATGTCGTCCCAGGTACCAATGGTACTCGGTGTTAAGCTATGATACCACTTGCTCGCGTTTCCCGTCAGGCTGTGTGGGAATAATGACAATCTTGCATATTGAAGTACTGCGTCGGTTGCAGTAAGGCTATTGGCATGTTGTAAGAATTTTGTAACATGTAACAGGGCTTCGTCTGGACTGGTGCCATCAAACATGCCCAACTCCTTCACACATCGAATCTGATGATATGGCTTCAGCTTCTGCCACTCATCGTATTCGGATGGGCTGAGGTGAGGAAGGATGATAGCAGGCTGTTGTCCTTGGTTAGACGGCCTGTTGATATTTCGAACCGTTGCTGGTGTAGCTGCCATGTTAGCTTCCGGGTCAGAATCTATCACTGTGGTGGTTGTTCTGTTGAGTTCGTCTCTGCCTGAGATTGCGCAGAAAGGTTCTCTCGATTTCTGGGATGTAACCAACCGTGTGATTAATATTCTCTGGGAGGCTCTGTGACCTGGTGAAAGGCATACACCACTCAAAACAGAGAAAAGAACTGGTTATACGTTAGAATAATAAAATGTTAGGAATTAGTAGACAGAAATTTAAAGTTAGTAGTTAGTATACAATGGAAAGAAATGACAATGGAACGAAATAACAATGGAACGAAATGACTGAAATTTAAGTTAGTAGTTAGAGACAATGGAACGAAATGACAATGGAACGAAATGACAATGGAACGAAATGACAGAAATAAATACAATAATATTAACAAGTTAGTAGTCAGATGTCCAAGTCAGATCAGAAGTTAGATGTCCATGTCCAAGTCAGATGTCCGAGGTTATATGTCCAAATTGGATTAACAGTTTTTTTTTTAATTTTTTTTTAGTAGATTAACAGATTATTGTAATTAAAACAGGTGAATTAACCGGGGCTTAGGGACTAGATTAAATCAAGTCCCCGGCAACGGCGCCATTTTGCAGAGTGGATTTATCGTGAGTGATTAGAAGAGGTGTAGTTTATTAAAAGAAAAAATTAATACTCAAAATATCCGTCGGGCTGCAAATTAAAACCCGGTCGTAGTAGTAGAAGACAGAAGCGGCCGGGGTCAAACCGTGGGACTTATAGCGAGCTAAAAGTTCCTAAGCTTGTCACAAAAGGGGGGAAGTTAATTGACTTGTTTTTAGAGAATTAAAAGAGCAGATTAAATTACTGAGTGCAGATGAATTAAATGGAACTCCGGGTTCAGGTTTTATATAATCTGATTAATTATGCTATCTCTACCGGTTTAATATATTAGTTTGGCAAAATTCCTGTTATTATCCTAAGGACTAAGTCATAGACCCTTAAGAACTCGTTTACCAGAAAATGCTCGGTCTAATCAAGGTTCGAGCAATACTATGTAAACGGACGTTAAATTCAAGGAATTATAATTGCATCTGTAAATACTAACTTATTAAATCATAATAAGTTTTCTCCAGATTTACGGCTTAAATAACCTGTCTATTTATCACCTGGTCTGATCAAAATAGACTTAGGAAAGCATTTTAATAAATTCATGTAATTTATTAAAATGGTGAGAGAAATCCTTTAAGCGTAACAAACTGTATTTATTAAAACCGGTAGAAATATTGATTACATAATTAAACAAACCATAATTAAAAACCTTGCCCGGAGCAAATCCTCCTTAGCCAGACATATTAACTGGTAATAAATCTGACAGAGGTTGGACGTAATAACAGCACGGAGACGTGATTAGTGAATGGAGAAATGGAGAGGTCGAAGAGTGAAACATGTACGTAGGTTTATAAGTGAAGTGGGTGAATTAGAGAATTAATGGAGTGAAATGGTATACGGGAGTGATTTACTGGAAGAGAATGAGATGAGGTGAGTGTGAGTGATTTTCAGGTTTTCTCCGTGCACTCGTACAAGGCTGTAGGGAATGGGTATTTATAGAAGAAATGAAGAGGTAGTCTTCCGTAGATATTTGCTTCATTGATTGCTTCATTGATTGAAGCATTAATTGCAGGGGACAGGAGCAGAGCGTGAGAAATATGGTAGGCGGTGCGGAGTAGATAGATATGGCGATTGAAGTTGACGACGACTGCGCGAAGAAGAAAACTAGTCCGGTCGTTGATTTTAGTCTTAACCGCCTATTAAGAGGCGGTTTCTTGTTGTTGTCCGCCCGTGGTCCGCCTCGCGGTTGTGTGGTGTCCGCCAGTTACGGGGCGGTTGCACCGTGAGAAGACCGCCTGATAAGTAGCGGTTGGTGGTGGTGTGTCCGCCCCCTTAATGGGCGGTTGCATATGGTGGAGTCCGCCACTTAATAGGCGGTTGCAGCCCGTGAGAAGACCGCCAGCTAGTAGGCGGTTGCAGCCGTGAGAGGTCCGCCAGCTAGTAGGCGGTTGCAGTCCGCCACTTAGGTTGCAGTGCTGTTCTTGCTGACCGTGACTTATTTCGTTCTACGAACTTCTACCGGCTCTAGATTCTTCGTTTGGACTCTGTTTTCTGAGCCGTTTGTGTCTACGCGTTCGTCTCTCCGTCTACTTCACTCCCGGCTTGGTTTTCCTCATGTTAAACCAATAATTTTGTGAGATAAACAATAAAACATAAACTAGAGGAAAACTAACCGAAGTGGAGAAATGAGCAAGAAAAGTGCTAATATTATATATGAAATACACCTATAAAACATGCTCATTTTGACACTTATCACGTATCCATGATAACGGATAAACGTTTCCCCAGATTATTAGAAACATGTACACAACCTTCTATTATCGTTTCCATCATTTTTATAGAAAAAATGAAACTAGCTATTACATATCACGTTTCTTTGGTTATTTTTATCGTTTTCTTTGACTGTCCTTACTATTTAACATTTTAGATCTTGACTGATTGATAAACCTGAAGGCAATAAACATTTGGAAACGATAAACTGAGTCGTTGGATTTGATTCTACGTACTCGTTAACCTTGGTTTTTACGTATCCACGATAACTTAAAAACGTTTTCACTTATGATTAGAAACATGTACACAATCTTCTATAATCGTTTCCATCATTGTTGTAGAAAAAATGACACTAACTATTGTATATCTTTTCATTTGGCAATTTTGATCAAATCATAGTGTATAAGAATATTTTCTTAGCATTTATCAGTTTATAAACCTTGAATGATTGATAAACATGAAGACTATAAACGTTTGGAAACGATAAACTAAGTCGTTGGATTCGATTTGACGTATTCGTTAACCTTGGTTTTTACGTATCCACGATAATTTATAAATGTTTTCACTTATGATTAGAACACATGTACACAACCTTCTATAATCATTTCCATCACTGTTATAGAAAAGATGACACTAACTATTAGCATTTATCAGTTTACAAATCTTGAATGATTGATAAACATGAAGACTATAAACGTTTGGAAATGATAAACTTAGTTGTTGGATTCGATTGTAAGTATTTGTTTTTCCGTATCCATGATAACTTATAAACGTCTTCACTTATGATTTGAAACATGTACACAACTTTCTATAATCATTTCCATCACTGTTATATAAAAGATGACACTAACTATTATATATCTTTGCATTTGGCAGTTTTGATCGAATCATAATGTATAAGAATATTTTCTTAGCATTTATCAGTTTACAAACCTTGAATGATTGATAAACATGAAGGCAATAAACATTTGGAAACGATAAACTGAGTCATTAGATTTGATTTTACGTACTCGTTAACCTTGGTTTTTACGTATCCACGATAACTTATAAACGTTTTCACTTATGATTAGAAACATGTACACAACCTTCTATAATCGTTTCCATCACTGTTATAGAAAAAGATGACACTAACCATTATATATCTTTTCTTTTGGCAATTTTGATCAAATCATAGTGTACAAGAATATTTTCTTAGCATTTATCAGCTTACAAACCTTGAATGATTGATTAACATGAAGACTATAAACGTTTGGAAACGATAAACTGAGTCATTGGATTTGATTTTACGTACTCGTTAACCTTGATTTTTACGTATCCACGATAACTTATAAACGTTTTCACTTATGATTAGAAACATGTACACAACCTTCTATAATCGTTTCCATCAATGTTATAGAAAAATATGACACTAACCATTATATATCTTTTCTTTTGGTAATTTTGATCAAATCATAGTGTATAAGAATATTTTCTTAGCATTTATCAGCTTACAAACCTTGAATGATTGATTAACATGAAGACTATAAACGTTTGGAAGCGATAAACTGAGTTGTTGGATTCAATTTTACATATTCGTTAACCTTGGTTTTTACGTATCCACGATAACTTATAAACATTTTCACTTATGATTAGAAACATGTGCACGATCTTCTATAATCGTTTCCATCACTGTTATAGAAAAGATGACACTAACTATTATACATCTTTTCACTTGGCAATTTTGATAGAATCATAGTGTATAAAAATATTTTCTTAGCATTTATCAATTTACAAACTTTGAATGATTGATAAACATGAAGACTATAAACGTTTGAAAACAATAAACTGAGTTGTTGGATTCAATTTTACGTATTCGTTAACCTTGGTTTTTACGTATCCATGATAACTTATAAACGTTTTCACTTTTGATTAGAAACATGTACACACCCTTCTATAATTGTCTTCATCACTGTTATAGAAAAGATGATACTAACTGTTATATATCTTTTCATTTGGTTGTTCTGATCAAATCATAATGTATAAGAATATTTTCTTAGCATTTATCAATTTATAGAGCTTGACTGATTCATAAAATTGAATACTATAAGTGTTTGGAAACGATAAAGTGATTTGTTAGATTCAATTTAATGTATTCGCTAACCTTGGTTTTTACGTATCCACGATAACTTATAAACGTTTCCACTGATGATTAAGAATATGTACACAACCTTCTATAATGGTTTTCATCACTATTATTGAAAAGTTGACACTTATTGTTATAGATCTTTCCTTTGACTGTTCTTATTGAATCATAGTGTATAAGAATATTTTCTTGGCATTTAGTATCAGTCTATATAGCTTGACCGATTGATAAACCTGATATAAATGTATAGACACAATAAGATAAGTTGTTGGATTCGATTTTACGTATTCATTGACCTTGATTTTTATGTATCGACGATAATTAATAAATGCTTCCGCTGATAATTAGAAACATGTACATAACCTTCTATAAACGTTTCCGTCATTATTTTTAAAAAGATGACACTAACTATTATATATCATTTCCTTTAAAAGTTCTTATTGAATCACTGTGTACAAGAATAATTTCTTACCATTTATCAGTTTACGAAGCTTGACTGCTTGATAAATCTGAAGGCTATAAACGTTTGTAACGATAAACTGAGTGTTGGAGTCGATTTTACCTATCGACGATAATTTATAAATGTTCCACTGATGATTAGAAACCTGCACACAGTCTTCTATAATAGTTTCTATCACTATTTTAAAAATGATGAAACTAACTTTTATATATCTTTTATTTCATTGTTTTTATCAATTCGTAGTGTGTATATGAATCATGGCGCACTTATTATATATATATAAAAAGTATCATACATCACTTTTTTAATTTAGAAAAAAGTATAAATATTACCTTACAATTTTTAATTTGCAATTTTTAGGAAAATATTATTCAAATGTGTGTATTTTGTATACTCCATTATTTAACAACAAATATAATAAGAATAGAAAAATATTATAAAATATCCATTTATGCATCTATACACTCGTGTAAAAGATTTATATAATGATGAATTATTCTATAACAAATATAACTAATTATACTATTAAGATATTGTAAAATGAAAAAGATTTTAAAAAACCATTTACTTCATATGTCTTGCTTATCTTTTGTTTATAAATATATATAAATAAAAAAGAGTTCGCTCCATCATGAACATTTGGTGCCAGTCGGGTAAACCTCTCACGGCCTACCTTATGCATAAAAAAAAAAAAAAAGTTCCGTCCGTGACGGAGAATTTGGCTCCGTCACCAAATCCATGCCCACTTACACTCCAAAGCGTATTTGTATACAGAGTAAAAAAAAAAAGAAAATTCACGAGATACCCCTGTTTTCTTTCGTAATTCACAATATACTCCTGTGGTTTTAGTAATTCATCTTTAAACATGCTTAAATGTTGTCCAAAATTGATGAAACTTTACATGGACGTTGCTAAAGTGTTATATTTTGGTCCAATATCAAATTTGAAGTTTTTTAAGCTCACATGTGACCTGTGGGACCCAATGAACAGTCACAAATTCATTGGGTCCCACAGGTCATATGTGAGTTTAAAAAACTTCAAATTTGATTTGGACCAAACTATAACACTTTAGCATCGTCCATGTAAAGTGTCATCAATTTTGGACAACATTTAAGCATGTTTAAAGTTGAATTACGAAAATCATAGGGGTATATTGTGAATTACGAAAGAAAACAGGGGTATATAGTGAATATTCCAAAAAAAAAACAAACAAACACCATCTTTTTGTCTACACTTTATGCAAACAATACGTATTAGCTACATCTCAATGTAGCCAAGATGGCTACATATCCAGGGTATTTTAGTAAATTAAAGCAATGTAGATGAGAGAGCAGTAACATTCACGCCCAAGATTCAGGTTGATGGGTTTTTTTTAATCTTTATCACAACAACAATAATTTAAATAGTTGTAACTTTTAATTTTTAAGTCCAAAATGAAAAAAAAATTATATCATTGTTCATCTAAATTCAAGCTCTTCAAAACAAGACCAGTCATGGATATGTTTTGACAACTTTTAAAAATTTTATTTTTACATATATATAGACGATGATATTTTAATGTGAGGATGTATGTACATATTTTAATGTGAAAATGTACATGTTTTAATGTGATGATGTACATGTTCAAATGTGAGAATGTACATGTTCTTTAACGAAAATCTGTACATGTTTGTATGGCCATCTGTACAAGTTTTCTCCTTTATATGTACAGATTTTAATCTAAGTATGTACATATTTAATGATTCGTACAAGTTTATGTGATCATCTGTATGTTTTTAATGCGATGACATACATGTTTTTACATGTGGATGTACATGTTTTAATGGACATTTGTACAGGTTTACATGACCATATGTACAACTTTTTTTTACGTTATGTACACTATACATGTAAAAATATATTTTTAAAAGTTGTCAAAATATATCCATGATTGGTCTTGTTTTGAAGAGCTTGAATTTAGATGAACAATGATATAATTTTTTTCATTTTAAACTTATATATTTAAAGTTACAACAATTCAAAATTTTTGTGATAAACAGGAAAAAGAATAAAAATCTTTAAAAAAAGGAAAACAATGAAAAGAAAAACCAAAATGCAAATCCATCCTAGTCGGTGGAGTATTGTGAGTGATCTTCCCATATCCCCTCGCTTAGCTGGGGCATGGATTAGGTGACGGATATGGTTTTTCCGTCTGTGACAGAAACCTTTTTTTTATTTTTATTTTTTAAATCTTGCATCCATGTGAACACGTCATGTTCCACCACACCCCATCATTCATTTTGTTTTTTTTATTACACATCTCACATGCATGCATGTATGTAGTTTACATTTATTTTGCTTATTTATTTTATTAATGTTAGAATGTCATTATTTTGTCATTTTTCTAATATATACGTTGTTTATGTATATATGTAAAAATGGAGCATAACAATTCAAAATATATTAATTAACTATAAAATTTAAAAAATTGTTAATATAAAAATACTAAGCTAATATTTATAATTTTTAAATTTAAAAAAGTGATGTATAATATTTTTTATAAAACATTAAACGTAAAAAAAGGTGTGGAAACGTGTATATATAAATCTTCTTAGGCAAAACCCAGTGGGAAAAAGCCTAAGTGATGTATAAATTTAAACGGTGTAATCGTTATACTTAATTGTGATGTAAAAAGTGATATATTAATTAACTATAAACCTCCTTAGGCAAAACCCAGTGGAAAAAAGCCTAAGTGGTGTATAAATTTAAACGGTGTAATCGTTATACTTAATTATGTGGAAACGTGTATATAATCGTGGCGTAGAAACGTTATATATAATTGTGGCATGGAATATATAATGGGGTAAGCATATATATGTAATCATGACGTGGAAACGTTTATATATAAATCGTGGAAACGTTATATGTAATCGTGGCGATGAAACATTCATATATAATTATGAAAATTGTCTATACGTAATCAGATCGTGGAAATGTTTATGTGTAATCATGACGTGGAAACGTTTATATAAAAATGTGGAAACGTATATCTAACAAAGTGAAAAAATTTATATAAAAAGGTGAAAACGCTTATCCGAACTCGTGGATACATTTATATATACCTCGTGGAAACGTTATATATAATTGTAGCATGGAAACATTCATATATAATAATGAAAATGTTTATATGTAATCATGTCGTGGAAACGTTTATAAGTAATTGTGGCATGGAAAAGTTATAAATAATCATGGAATCGTAGAAACGTGGAAACGTATATATAAAAACATGGAAACGTATATATAAAAATGTGGAAACGTTTATATGAACTCGTGCACACCTTTAAATATAAATCATGGAAACGTTATATATAGTTATGGTGTGGAAATCTATCAAGTCAGTCATGACAATATAAAGTATAGACCAACTTCAAAATAGATTACCCTAACCCCATACACCCTAAAACCCACCATATGAAAGCTAAAAAACGTCGAAGACATTTTTAGGGTTTATAGTAGTGGGATTAGGGTCTAACGACTCTAAACCCGCTACCACAGACCCTAAAAACCTGTCGAGTTAGTTGCTACAATGTAAAGTATAGAATGGTTTCCAAATAGATTACCCTACCCCCCAAAACACCCCGAAACCCACCCTAGGATAGCTAAAAACGTCGAAGGCATTTTTAGGGTTTGCAGTGGCGGGTTTAGGGTCTAACGACCCTAAACCCGCTACCACAAACCTTAAAACCCTGTCGAGTTAGTTGCTACAATATAAAGTACAAAACAAATGCCAAATAGATTACCCTACCCCCCAAAACACCCCAAAACCCACCTTAGGATAGATAAAAACGTCAAAGGCATTTTTAAGGTTTGCAGTGGCGGGTTTAGGGTCTAACGACCCTAAACCAGCTACCACAAACCCTAAAACCCTGTCGAGTTAGTTGCTACAATATAAAGTACGAAACAAATTCCAAATAGATTACCCTACCCCCTAAAACACCCCAAAACCCACCCTCGGATAGCTAAAAATGTCGAAGGCATTTTTAGGGTTTGCAGTCGCGGGTTTAGGGTCTAACGACCCTAAACCCGCTACCACAAATCCTAAAAACCTGTCGAGTTAGTTGCTATAATATAAAGTACGAAACAAATTCTAAATAGATTACCCTACCCCCCAAAACACCCCTAAACCCGCTACCACAAATCCTAAAAATCTGTCGAGTTAGTTGCTATAATATAAAGTACGAAACAAATTCTAAATAGATTACCCTACCCCCCAAAACACCCCAAAACCCACCCTAGGAAAGCTAAAAAATGTCGTGGAAACATTTATATGTAATCATGGAATGAAAATGTTATAGATAATCGTTGAATGGTAGAAACGTAGAAACATTTAAATAAATACGTGGAAACGTATATATAAAAATGTGGAAACGTTTAAATAAAATGGTGGAAACGTTTATATAAACTCGTGGACACCTTTATGTATAACGGTGGATAACGTTATATATAATTGTGGCGTGGAAATCGGTGGAAACCTTATATATAATTGTGGCGTGAAAATCTGTCGAGTCAGTGACAACAATATAAAATATTAAACAACTTCAAAATAGATTATCCTACAACACACACTCTAAACATTTTTCGAGTTTCAATATACAATATAAACAGCTTCCTAACAATTTTTATTTTTATTTTAAACCAATTTCAAAGTTCATAAATTAAAAGAAGACTTTTAAAAATAAAAACACATTATAATAGAAAATAATTAAATATTAAATTTTGTTCTACTTATTTATTTTAAGAAAGAAAAAGCACGTGTATCTTGTCTTCCTAAAATATTACTATAGACTTTAAAATAGAAAAAGTAAAAAAAAAACTTAACATAAATAAGTTGATAATTACCTCTCTCCACGTCTACGACCCAAATGAACATACGGACATCTATCTCCACTATCTACATATATAAAAGATCGTACGATTCAGATTAAAATAAAAAATAATATATCAATGGCTGGAATCTCATCCGTCGCTGACGGAAATATAGGTTCCGTCACATAATCCTCTGCCGCTTAGCTGCAGCTAAGAATTTGCATACATGTTATTAACGGTTGTCGTGGCAACAAAATCCAACTTCTTTGTGATGTGACTACTTTATGATATATATATCGGGTTACAAATTGTTCATCACCTTACATTCCACATTGTTATATATATAGTGACGCCGCTAGGATGCATCGTTAAGAGCTAGGATCCCGCTTGTGGATAGGATGACTTAATTAACCATCTTAAATCATAAACGGAAATATTCATGTTCCTGCTTCAAATATGAGGCTAGATTAACGATAACTTATACTATTCTTAGGCTTTAAATAAATAAATGGGTTGAAAAACAAGTATTGTTGTATTTGTAACTAGGATAGAAGAATAACCAACATTTTTATCAACTAGATAGGATGAGTGAACAAAATAATGAAATAGAAATCTTTTTTTTTTTTTCTAAAAGAATCAGGATCTTTTTTTTACTTAATAGTATCTAACATGAGAACGCAAAAGGCATGCGGTTCTCAACCTTGGTTGTCAGACGCTAACCGGTCAAAATCGAGTTTGCAAACCCAAGCTGGCAAGCCATATTTGGTAAAAAGATTTGTACTGTTATCACTTATCAAGAGTGTTATGATGTTGATCAGATTTTTCTTAACATTATTTTACATCGTTGATCCATCGAATAGTCGATCTAATGATCAAAAGTGATGTCATATTATTTGGGTATGGCACAAAAACATCTTCCATGCAAACCATAATTTGTTTACAAATGTTTCATTTAAACGCTCGGATCTTTAACAACAACTTAGAATGATAATTAGCTTGAGTAACTGTATATTAGGTGATTTTGCCGATGTCGATTAACTCCATCTAATTAATTTGATTCTAAAATCTTAAGCACATTTGTCCCAAAAAGGAATCAATGCAATAATGCATAAAATTTAATCATCAGCATCAAAATCGGGAGTGGCCATCACCACCACCTGCTGTTCTCAGCGGCCATTCAGCTTTATTATTGTCCATTTGTTTTCTTTTCTATTTACGTTAGAATACGCGTGGTCGTGGGTATGAGTCGGTTCGTAGAAGTTAATAATTAATTTTGTAGGGTCCATCTCGCTCCTTCATCTCAATTGAGTAAGTGAGCGAGGCTGGGAAGAATCATACCTTCGTACTATAAAAAGAAGAAGAAAATAGTTCAGAACCAACAGCAGTAGAAAGAAGAAGAAAGATGGTGATAAGCTCGGCGGTAAAAGATGGACAGAACTTGTCCTGCACCTTTGCTTCCAGATACGTTCGCACTTGTCTCCCCAAGTGAGAAACACTCCCCGATTCATTTGTTCACTTGATCTCTCTCCTTCTTTCGGCTTGATTGCTGGCTTGGCTTGCTCCTCTAGTTTACTTTATGAAGTAGAAATTAAACTTGATTCTGTGCTATACTTCCATTTTCGTCGTTTGTTTCTTCCTTTCCGTTTACAGTAAATAACAACTGTGTATCGTACTGTAATCTACTAACTACTACTATAAATCTTAAATCACTGCTGTGCTGACTCCCGAAAGTGGAAAAAGGAAATTTCATCAACTCTGTAGTCGGTAGAGGAGCTTAATATTCAGTATACTACAACATTTAGCAAAAATAAATGCAGTTTTAGATCGATAGTATTAAACAGTTAAAACGTACAGGTTTAAGATGCCAGATGAATCGATCCCAAAAGAAGCAGCGTACCAGATCATAAACGACGAGCTAATGCTGGATGGGAACCCAAGGCTAAACCTGGCATCATTCGTCACAACTTGGATGGAACCTGAATGCGACAAGCTCATCATGGATTCAATCAACAAGAATTACGTCGACATGGATGAGTACCCTGTCACCACCGAGTTCCAGGTTCACCATACAATTCCTGAATCATCAAATCAAATCAATTCCCTAGTTTAAAAAAAAAACACCATAACTGCTTACTCAAAATTCACGATACTACGATCCGGAACGCTCGCTGCTTCTCACTATGTACGTTAGTTAATTCATTCATTCTCTCTGATGATCAGAACCGGTGCGTGAACATGATAGCACATCTCTTCAACGCACCAGTAGGCGATTCAGAAACCGCAGTAGGAGTCGGAACAGTTGGATCATCAGAAGCAATCATGTTAGCAGGATTAGCTTTCAAACGCAAATGGCAAGAAAGACGGCGAGCACAAGGCTTACCAACCACCAACCCTAACATCGTTACAGGCGCAAACGTCCAAGTCTGCTGGGAGAAATTCGCGAGATATTTCGAAGTTGAACTCAAAGAAGTCAAACTAACTGAAGGCTACTACGTAATGGACCCTGCCAAAGCTGTTGAGATGGTCGATGAGAATACGATCTGTGTCGCGGCAATCCTAGGGTCGACACTTACAGGTGAGTTCGAGGATGTGAAGATGCTGCATGATTTGTTGACGGAGAAGAATAAGGAGACGGGGTGGGATACGCCGATACATGTGGATGCTGCTAGTGGTGGTTTTATTGCGCCGTTTTTGTATCCGGAGTTGGAGTGGGATTTTAGATTGCCGCTTGTGAAGAGTATTAATGTGAGTGGGCATAAATATGGGTTGGTTTATGCTGGTATTGGTTGGGTTGTTTGGAGAAATAAGGAGGATTTGCCGGATGATCTTGTTTTTCATATCAATTATCTGGGTACTGATCAGCCGACGTTTACTCTGAATTTCTCCAAAGGGTCGAGTCAGATCATCGCTCAGTATTACCAGTTCATCCGACTCGGAATCGAGGTAATCAATCGCTACATTCGTTCTGTCTACAATTTGTACAATTCCGTTTAATTATTGTTGTTGTCTTGTAAATTTATGGGAAATTAGGGTTACAAGAACATAATTCAGAACTGCGCGGACAACACGACGGCACTAAGAAAAGGGATAGAGAGTACGGGGCTCTTCGATATTCTATCGAAGGATGCGGGAGTCCCACTGGTGGCGTTTAGGTTGAAGGATAGTTCGAAGTACACGGTGTTTGATATCTCAGATACTCTGAGGAAATTTGGGTGGATTGTGCCGGCGTACACGATGCCGGCGAATGCGGAGCACGTGGCGGTGCTGAGGGTCGTGGTTAGGGAGGATTTTAGTAGGAGTCTAGCGGAGAGGCTGATTGATGATATTAAAAGGGTGGTTGGCGAATTGGGGGATAAGTCGGCGGTGGTGACCACGAAGGCGGTGAAGGTGTTGGGTGAGCATGAAGGGGAGAAGAAGGTTGAGGAGAGCACTAGCCAAGCTGTCACCAAGTTCTGGAAGAAGTTGGTTGATCGTGAGAAGAGTAGAAGTGTTTGCTGATTGATACCACTATTGGCTGTTCTGTATTTGTTTTGTTCTTCCTTCCTGAGTTTGATGTTGAATCTACTATCGCCTAATGCATGATCTACCTGTATTTGTATGGATCTTTTTTTTTTTTTTTGGGGGGGGGGGGGGGGGGGGGGGGCGGATGTCGTTGTGGAATGTAATTGTTGTCTTACAATATTTGTGAGCGTAACCATTTATATTTGAGATGTGTGTATGTGTATTTTTGTTGTTGTCATTGTTCTTGTTGTGGCTAGACATATAACTTAACTTGCTTTAGAGAGAGTTTTAGCTGCTTAATCTTTAATCTAACTCTGGTTAACTATTGTGGTAAGAACATGTGTTACTTTTTGTGGGGTCATACAACAATATACTAATTGTTGAATGACAAGTGTCACATTAATGTTAAAAGAAAAAGAGTCGCGCTCATCGAACGCTGCCTTAATAAACCTAAAACCACTAAGTTTGAGAGGAGATCCTTACTAACTGTATAAGAAAGATGATGAAGAGTACATTATCATCAGCAGGATTACACATCTAAACAAATGACAAGACTCATATCCACTAAACACAACCTAGTCCCTCTATGAAGTTGTGTGAACAGCAGATTGGGTGACCAGTTGTCATCACTTGCGATTGTTCTTTGAAGCCTTACTTGCCTCCAGATATTACTTACAACCACTGCATTCAGCAACCCCAAATTGCATATATATGCAGGATCATACCTACTAGACAAAAAGGAATTTTAAACAAAACCATTACTTAGGGATAGCGAGAGGAACAAGCATATTGATGAGATTATCAAAGAGTATACCTAGTTTCTTTGATAATTAGGGGCACATGGCCCAATTGTGTCACTAGGACACATGGAAACCACATCAAACATGACTTAGACCCAACATACCTTACTAAACCTACTTGCCCGTTAGACAAGAAGGAACTTTCCAATGCATACTCTAACTAGCTTTCTTCCTACCCCTCCTGGCTATTTTGCTAGCCCGGGAGAACTTGCTAAAACCTAGACGTCTTGTTCCTACCAACTTCCTGGACCTGTCGTCTGATGTCTTCCTTGAGCATCTATCGGAGTCCTTCTTCGACCTTTGCTTTGTAGCTTGACATTTTTACGGTAGCTTGATCTTTGCTCGCGAATGATCCCTTCAATGTTGTCAAGAGCGCGCTCCTCGTCCGGAACAGAACACCCAAGCTTTTTAGCTAGGATAAGCGTCTGCCTCGCTTCCTCCTTCACGAAACCCTCCTCTGGTCTCCTTGTGGCTCAGGTGGGGCTTTAACTGGCTTGAACCCTGGTAATCTATGCATCAGATAACCATAATGAGAATGATGCATACAACTAAGCATTATGGACAATATTTTGATCAAAAAGTTCCAAAAGGATCTAATTGCATGAGTAGTGTCACACATCATGTAATTAGTGAACACAAGAGTTATTTTTCTTGACGACTGTGAGTCCTTCCCAGAGCCACCTTCGAATTAAGTGAAGTAGAGTCACACGGGCACGTTGAGAAAGCTTGGGTCGAATTCTCATCCCAAAGTGCAAATTATAATTGCTCAGCCATTAAAATGTAAAAGAGAGCAAAGGAGGGAGAAACAACTAAAATGAAGAGATAAAAGCTCCAACGATGAGGAAATTTCTTCACTTATTCTCTTGGGCTCTGTTCGGCATGGCTGTTTTGGCAGCATAAATGCAACATATTTGGCAGCAGCAATGCGCTGGCATAAATGCAGCATATTTGCTGGCAGGAATGTGCTGGCATAAATGCAGCTGTTTTGAAAACTACTGTTTGGCAGTGCAGCATATATGCAGCATGTTTGGTTAAGTTAGTTATATGTAGTGCGTTTACCGTTTTCGTATTACAATTATAATTTATTATATTACACTACGTAACTTTATTTTGTTAGTAAAAATAAATAAAAAAATTCACAAACAATAAAATTTTTATTTCTATTATTTAAGCAAAACTTGTAACTCCTAAACAATATATTTTTATTATCTAAATGTTATAATTCTTACAAATATAAAAGCGTAAAAAAAGAGAAAAAGCGTTTCAAATTTTCTGATAATGTTATGTGAATTTATTTAGTGAAATTATAACTTTTAATAATATATAATATTTTTGTAACTTTGTATGTTAATAAATTTGTATGCATTCATATTTCTATATACTATTTTAATATTTTAATTTATATATCAACAAGTGTGTATATTTATTCGTTTTTTTAATTTTATTAATCTATGTGATATTACAAATAATTTATTATAGATTTGTATTATAAATGTGATTTTTTGTAAATTTGGCTAAAGATGTAGTACTATTTTTTATAAATTATTTAAAGCATTATGTAACTTGTAATAAATAAAGTAACTTGTAAAAAAATTCTTTTTTTTAAATCAATAGTCACAGTAATTGCATTATGAAGTGAGTAAAGAAACGGAAGTGAAAGCACGAAAACGAAAAAGTATCATTTGCTCCGGCATTTATGCTAACATTTATGCTGTTTTAGGCGAACAACAAAAACAAATAAAGGAGTCCAAAACAACATATGTTGTATATTTATGCTGTCAAAAAATGCGCATAAAATGTGACCCGAACGCATCCTTGATCTCTCTAGCTTCAAGAAGTGTCTTCTAGCTCTATTTTTAGGTTTTAGTTGGCTGTTCCAAAAGTGGCAGATGAAATGTCAAGATTAAGCTTTTATAGGAGTAATACTTGGACATAAAAGGAATCAGAATTATTCCCTTTTCTGCTATTTGTTTTGCCAGTTTTTACTATATTTAGGAAAGAGTAAGGGAATTGAATTACCCAAAACTCTCTCTCTATATTGATTCTCCAACCCTACCACCTTCCCCAGTGCACTTTGATCGGTGACATATGACATTGATCGATGACTAATGACCAGTGATTGGTGAATGTTGACCGACAATTAATAACAACTGACCGGCAGTCGACAGGCATAAACCATTGACCGACAACCGTTGACCGGTTATTTATTTCATTTCCACAGCATAAATAAATAACCAAAAAAATTAAAAAAAAATCTTTTCCGTTCATTTTTATTCTCTTTTGATTCTATTCATTTTCATCACTTGAAACAAACGCCCTTTCAAGCTCACAAACTACAAGCAAAGGGGACTAATATTGAGGCCTGTCTTTCAAGCTCAAGTGCTAATAAACTCCATTTCTTGAGCCCTTCCGGCAAGTATGACCAACCTGTTCGCCATTGAATTGAAAGACAGTACTGGAGCTGGAGACGAGGAGCCCTACAAGCGCCCGCGAGATCGTTGTTCTTCCGCCTGAAACAGTCCCTTCGGAATCCCCAACGTTATAATGGATAATTGGACGAGTTTTCCCTGCACTTTAGGAGAGCAAGGATATTGATTCTCTATCTGAGAAGTGCTTGGCCCGTTTTCTCCCCTTCGCCTTTCTAATGCCCTGCCGTGCTTGTGATACTCTTCATCATCTTACCCAAATGCTTCCCGCCCAAAGTAGATTATTTTCAGCTAATGACCTTTCTTGTTGACGACAGCTTTTTGGATTTGGGGCACTCTGTACTTTCCCCCACCTCCTCTGTAACTGCGGGCTGTCGTCAGTCACAACTATCTCGAGGTCTGTACATACTTCAGACCTTTTGATTAAGGGCTCCTTTATTGTCTTCGCGACGCTGCGATTGGCCTTTTCAATTGGTAACCTATACAGTCCCGTATTTCCAAGTATGTTTTGTTTTGACATTTAATTTCTATGTCGCGAACTGCTTCTCATGTTCTTCTCCGCTACTGCAATCAGCTTCTCAGCAATCGTCAAAGCCGTTATCGTTCTGCATTTTGCTGTTCCTCTCATTGCTTCTATCACTCTTCTCGTCCGGATTCACTGTATCACCATCCTCAATTTATTGCCTTCGATGAGTACAACAATTCTTCTGATATCAAACTTTTCCGATTTCATTGCCTTTCTTCTCGGAAATTTTCATCTGGGAGAAACTCCGTGGACGACATCCTTGGTCTGGATGTAACTGAAGTTCAGAATGAGGTTGTGCCGACTCACAAGGTGAATGAACTGTACCAAACCATAATGGATAATGCTTACGCCCCGTTCAACATGGAGAAAGCTCTTGATACGGCCGAAATTCCCCTGAGCACTGAGTTGGTTGTCAATATCCTTGACAGGTTGCGTTACGAGGAAAAGATAGCGTTCAGATTCTTCATGTGGGCAGGACAGAAGGAGCATTATCACCATGAAATTCGAGTCTACAATGACATGATTGACATTCTGTCCTGCACAAAGCACAAGGTTAAGCAATTTCGGATTGTCTGCGACATGCTGGATTACATGAAGAGGAACCACAAGAAGTCCGTCCCTGTTGAGGTTCTTTTGGATATCCTGAGGCGGTATACCGAGAAGTACCTGACTCATGTTCAGAAGTTCACAAAGAAAAAAAGGATCAGGGTGAAGACACAACCTGAGATCAATGCTTTCAACATGCTTGTAGATGCCTTTTGCAAGTGTTGTCTGGTTGAACATGCGGAGACTATGTTCCATAAGGTGAAGGGAAAGGTTAAACCTGATGCCAACACATATAATATACTTTTCTTTGGTTGGTGTAGGATGAGAAACCCAACTAGAGGAATGAGGGTCCTGGATGAGATGATAGAAGAGGGTTTCAGTCCAGATAATTTTACTTACAATACTGCCATTGATACCTTTACTCACTCAGGGATGATTGAGGAGGCTACTGAAATATTTGAGTTCATGAAGACCCGAGGCTCTACTTTCTCTGCTCCCACTGCAAAAACCTACTCAGTTATGATTCTGGCTCTTGTGAAAAATGATAGAATGGATGATTGCTTTGATGTGGTGGAGGACATGGTTAATAGTGGATGTCTTCCTGATGTTTCCACTTACAAGGAGCTGATTGAAGGCATGTGCTTGGCTGGAAAGGTGAAGGCAGCTTATCACTTCTTGGAAGAGATGGGGAAGAGAGGTTATCCTACTGATATTGTAACATACAACTGTTTTCTTAAAGTTCTTTGTGACAACAAGCAGAGAGATGAAGCGCTTGAGCTCTACAGGAGAATTTTTGAGGGTGGTTGTGATCCGAGTGTTCAGACTTTTAATATGCTGATAGAGATGTTCTTTGCTATGGATGATCCTGATGCAGCTTTTGAAGCTTGGAGTGAGATGGATGAGAGGAAGTGCTATAGAGCATTGATACTTACTGTGTAATGATTGAAGGACTTTTTCAATGTGGCAAAATAGAGGATGCATGCCTTTTGTTGGAAGAAGTCGTGGACAAGGGAATGAAACTCCCTTTTTCAAGATTTGATTCATTTCTTGCAAAACTCTCTGAAATTGGAAATCTTCATGCAATTCACAGGCTGTCAGACCATATGAGGAGGTTCTATAATCCTGTGATGGCAAGACGTTTTGCGCTGAATGAAAAACGGAAGAGCATAAGTTTAAGAGGGAGGTAGACACAATAAGAAATATCAATGAAGTTTTGAGATTGTATATAGAAGGTAATTTTCATCTATATGATTGCAAATTTGTTGGCCGCTGTTTTGAGCTTTGTACATGTATCTGCTGGCGTGTCTTGCTGCTCTGTAACTTCTTTTACACTCACGCATGTAAATGCAACACCTAGCCCGATTGAAACTTTAATAAGCATTCTGGTTCAACAAGCCTGGGACTGAGACATGGAACCATTTCACCAATTGATTCAAGAAGCTCGCTCTACGGCCCTTAATCGGTACTGAGTGTTGATTAAGATTTCAGGAACAAAGAAGAGGCTTTCTGCTATTACATACCTGACACCTTTCTGAAAGTCATG
This sequence comes from Limonium bicolor, assembly GCA_023374045.1. NCBI lineage: Eukaryota > Viridiplantae > Streptophyta > Magnoliopsida > Caryophyllales > Plumbaginaceae > Limonium > Limonium bicolor. The sequence continues at coordinate 164,654,896 of CM041778.1, read as the reverse complement.
TCCTTCTCATGGTTCTTTTCTGTATCTCAGCATTTTTTGAGTCCAAAACGACCCCTGTGGTGACTGATGCTTTGTTGTATGGTTTCCCTATCAGGCTCTTTTATTAGATATGAATGTATTTAATTTACTATTCAGATACCAATCCCAAATATTAACCCCATTCCCAACCTTGTTCACTTGAGTTTTGCTCTCAGATAATCTTAATGTCTTTTTAAAGCAACTTATTCATAGAAACAATGTTATGCTTGGTATGGTAATCGTCAGTAAGACCAATAACATTATTGAAGTTGGGATGAGATTAATCTTTTCCTTTTCATGTCTTATATAAACAGTTACTGAAGTAACTTTTGGCAGTTCATCTTCTTGTTAGGTAACTGATAGATGAGATTTCTTGCTACGTATTTGAATGGTTGTTCTTTTCTCAAGTCATTTTGCTCTATCTAGAAATTCTTTTCTAGATTTCTGAATATTTTGTAGGAAGGACCAGCTTAGGATTGCCATTTTAGCTGTTAATGATTTCTCCACGATACAGACATTAATCTACTTTTGAAAAAAAAATTAGAACAAGTGTCACACTGTTATTGGATTTCATACTGACCAAAGCTGATATGGGTGACTGAGATTGGTTAACTAGGGTTGCATTTATGCAAACGCAGAAAAACCTGCGTTCGGAAGTCACCAGCGAACGCGCTCTATATTTGTGAGTTTTTAACAATATCTTGCAGGACTTTTTGTGCTTCTGAAACTTCATCAAGACATTGTTTGAATGCTTTTCACTTGTTCGTCATTCCATGTGCTTAATATTCTCACCTATTGTATCATTTACAATGAACTAGTGACCAATATTCGTGTTCAAAGCTGTGTGAATGACCAGATCTACAGGTCATTCTCGTTATCAGGATTTACCCTTAAGGTGCTGTTCGTTCATCACGATGTGAAGATTAATCTGATTTTTCAAAAAGTGTGAACAAGTGTCTTCTTTTAATTGGGTCAATTTGTAACTATACCCCATAAAAATGCTACCAGAGTACACATGTCCAACCACCATAAGTTAACCACATGCACCTTAATCAAAAAGCAGGGTTTTGCGGCTTTTGGGTTTTTCAATCGTGATGGCTGAACGTAGTCTAAGTATGTTACTCAAAAAAAAGCATTTACCCTTTTAAGTAATGTTTCACATATCTCGTTAACTTGATGCTCCTTGGTACTTCTTTGACATGTGATAACAAGGAGGATAGAGGAAACTAATTATACCACCCTGTCATCTCTACGGGTCAAAATTATGGGAAAAGATGACGATAGCAGTACTAGTTATCTCTCTAGTAACTGTTCAGAAGATGTTTAGGTCGGAAAGAATCTTCAGTATCTTGTTTGCTGACCGCTGAGAACAAGATATCTTCTTGGAGACTGTCAGGCAAGGTGAGGTTAAATGGATGAAGGATAGGGAAGATCCAAGTCAGGATACTTCTACTATGTAGGTAATTGATTTCATCACAGCTGTGAAAATTGAAAACATGTGTTTGTCTTGGCAAAGAGCTGTTTTCCTTCCCTTCAGGATATGGTTATTTATCTGCATTTACAACTTGGGTGTTTACCGACTACTTGACTAGGTGACATGACGCTATTTGCATTGCTCATATATTAGCAAAGTTTACTTTGAATTTGGAAGCAGTGGATTTGAGTCTCAAAATATTGAATTATGTGGATTCATGTGTGTGTGTGTGGAAAGACCCAAGTTGTTTTTAAATGTATAGTTCTACAATATAGAAATCATAAAAAACTACTATCATATTTGTGGGGGAGACTACATTGTTTAACCTGCATCATCATGAACTAAGTACTCCAGTCTATCTGAACATCAAACCCTGTAAATCAGTCTTTTTTGTAGGACTGCTCCTCAAGCATTACTCCTGACGTTGAAAATTATATTTTTGCACTGAGCTTTTTGGTTGGAACTTACTGCAGGATCAGAGAGCTCGAGGTTGATTTTAGCGCTTGTAAACAGTGGAAATCAAGGAGCATCTCGTTGCTTCGACAGAAGAGCAGTCCAATTCGTAAAGGGAAGGAGCTAGCATGATTTTCTCCGCATCAAGGTGTCAGTGGATTCAGGTTTTGTAAACAGCTGAATTCTTCATCACCCGTTGGTGATGACAGTTTGGTAGAATCGTTGGTGCGTTTTTCGATTTTACAATGATTTTTTTCTGTTACATTGCTCTTGCCATGTGAGCGTTTGTTTGGAAACTCATTTTAATGATTTGTCATTGCTGTTTAGGTTGTATATGAGATTCTACTCAAGGGAGAGCTCGTTGATTGTAAGAGTATTTTCTTGCCTTTGGTTTGTGTTTCTGCTTAGTGCATCTTGACCTGAGTGCTCAAAACTCCAGAGCTCAATATGAAACTTCAACTTCTTTTTGTTGGTGAACTTGAATTTTAGGTTCATCAGGTGGGCTGGATAGTGGGGGATTCGGTGTCTTTACGTGTTTCTCGTCTGAGTAGATGTGACGAAAAGGACTGTTTTTTTTTTGCCTAGATCGGCCCGCGAAAACCACGAAACCGAGCTCTCTGATCCATAAACCAAGTTGGTTGTTTTGTAGTGTAACCGGTACTGAACGGTCCAGCTTAAAGTCAGCGGCCTTGAGGTATTCGTAGATAACGTAAGATTTGGAGTTAGAAAGTTTGAGCCCAATGGTTTACTCAAACTAACCCAGTTCTGACTATTTTGTGGTCTAATTGTTCCTGTGTTGAATTTCATTCTAGAAGAAAACTGAATTTGGTCAAGAGCTGACCAAGTAGTTTATGGCTCAGTCCATAGTGGATACATATGCCTTATTTGGGAGCGATTGTTAGTGTGGCGCTGATTGTTTAGTTGTCCAAAAAATTCTGAAACTGTGGTATCTGACTGAAATCGGAGTGAGTACTCGTTTTTCAGGTTATTCGTAACGATTCTTATAGTATGGTTAACCGAATCATATAAAATGACCGATTTCAGTTTTGTAAAGGTATTGAATTTTCTCAAATAGTTATCCGTGATAAAACGAATATATAAATAATAAAAACTTTAAATATTAATGTTCATCTTATAATGATCACTTATTAAAAAAAGATGAATGATCAATGTTTCACTATAATATTAAAATAGTATGAGTCTCATCAATAAAAAATACTTCCTTCGTTAATTAATATTTGTCGTTTTAGGGAGTGATTTTTGTTCAAAAATATATGTTATTCTAGTTTTTTGACACATTTTTTTCTATATTAGATCCTACCATCTAGATGGAAAAGAAAAGTAGGGATACATGTGTCATTTTTCTATTTTTCTTAATAAGTGTGTAAGTTTTTAAAAATGACAGATATTGTTGAACGGAGAAAATATATAATTATAAGCTTAATCGACAAAATCGAACTGAACTAAAAGTTAACCGATCTAAACAAAATGGTAATAAAATTGGATTTTAGAAAACAAATACCCGATCAATCAAAAACTAAGTGCTTAAATTGTTTCTAGATTTTGTTAAAAATTAAATATCGTATGAATGTCTTTTAATTTTTTTTTTTAACTTTTACCCCCACAAGACATGTTAAAAGAACTTATTTTTTACTCTTAAATAGTACTGATTACCACTTTTAATGGTGTAGGGTTTGCGGCTACTCTTTTTTATGATCCCAACTTTATGTGTGAATAAAATTACAAATTAAGCTTGATCCAAATAAGGATGGATCCCGAGATGACTAAATCTACTTCTACTCCCGGTTTCAATCTACTTTCAATCCATTGCTATATTTCAAGAGCACAGTTAGTGTAAAGCTATTTGTGGTCATTTTTTAATAAATGAAGTTACTTTTCATATACAAGACATAGGGGTCGTTGGTACCTAGCTTAACAAATGGACACAACTCTAATGACCTTTATTGACAGGTGTTATGTAAGTAGTGGTTAAAAAATTTTAAACTCTTGCATTGGGAGTACCACCAAGACACAAAAAAAAAGAGCTTAATAGTAAAGCTACAAAAACCTGCGTTTGTAATCAGATTAATGTTCTGATTGAACAACCCCATAGGCGGTAGCAGATTGGACGTTTCGTAGCCGGCTGCCAGTTGGAACGGCTATAGTCAGCTATCAAGTATGATTCTATACCCTGTTGTTACTACCCTAAAATGTATTTTTTGATGTTTTAACTGTCCTAGAGTGGGTTTTAGAGTGTGTCTTCGACGTTTTAGCTTTCGTAGTTTCTAGGGTGTGTGATGTAGGTTAATCTTTTTTGAAATCGTTTTATACTTTATAATGTTGTCAATTACTTGACAGTTTTTAGGGTTTATGGATTTTAGGGTGTGTTGTGTAAGGTAATCTTTTTTTGGGGCAGTTCTATATTTCATAATGTCGCCACTAACTCGACAGGTTTTTAGGGTTTATGGTTTAGGGATTAGTCGTTAGATCCTAAACCCGCCAGTATAAATCTTAAAAATACCTTTGACATTTTTAGCTTGCCTAGGGTGGTTTTTGGGGTTTGTGGTGTAAGATAATCTTTTTTGAAGTCGTTTTACACTTTATAATGTCGCTACTATCTCGACAGGTCTTTAGAGTGTGGAGTAGGGTGGTTTTTAGGGTGTGGTGTAGGGTAATCTTAAAAAAAAAAAACAAAATTGTGGCCGCCTAGTGGCTGGCCCTAAAGGGAGTCGGCAGACGGCTGCAGGCTCTCTGGCCGTTGGGCGGCTGCAGTACCTCCAACCGCCTGTCAATTATGGGGCCTGTAGACACTAGTACAAAAAAAGCCTTTTTCGGCGCCCCTATTTTGGCGGTTGTACTCACAACCGCCGAAATAGGGCCCCGAAAAATTCTCTGTGTAAAAAAAAGACACCTATCTCAGCGGTTCCTAGATAGGAACCCGAAATAGGGCCCCGAAAAATTTTCTGTGTAAAAAAAACACCTATTTCGGCGGTTCCTATAGGGTCGACCCAAAATAGGCGCTTTCAATTTTTCACAATCCCGGTTTTTTTGTAGTCTATTTCAACGGTTCCTAGCTAAGAACCGCCAAAATAGATGAAATTTTTTAAAAATTACGCCTGTCTCCGCCTTTTTTTTCTCACGTTTCCTCTCTCTCTCTCTCTCTCTCTCTATTCTCTTCGCCTCCGCTCCCCCTCTATTCTCTCTTGCGTCTGCTCCTCTGCCTCCCCCCTTCATTCTCTTCTTGTTCCGCTCCTCGCCTCCCCTTCATTCTCTTCTTGTGCTACATCTCGCTCAACAGATTGATGACGGGCTGTTGTTCATCCCGAATCGGTAATGTACTCGAACTTATCTTATTCTCTCCAGTAATATACTCGAACCGGTAATATACTCAAACTTATCTTATGCGTTTTTATTCTCTTCACTGTAGGTAATTTTGTAACTAGAGAACAAGGAACATATTTTGCGCACCTCTCTTCTCCTCAACAATGAACTGACGAACAAGGAAACATGCTTTGCGCCTCAATCTTTTCACTCACGGTAATTATGCAACCGGAGAACAAGGAACATGCTCGCGCGCCTCTCTTCTCCGCGCCTCTGTTATTTTGCAACCCTAACTGGTGAAACGGCGCATTATGCGCCTCTGTAATTTTGCAACCCGAGGTTGAAGACGAAGCAACAACAACATTTTTTTTAATTACACCTATTTCGGCGGTTGTTAGCTAGGAACCACCGAAATAGGTGTGTTTTTTTGTTCTAAAAACGCGCCTATTTCGGCGGTCGTTCAATTGCCGAAATAGGATCGCACACCTATTTCGACGGCCTCCATTTCTGCGGTTCAGAACCGCTGAAATAGGTCATAAACAACAGCAGAAATAGGCTGTTTTTCTACTAGTGAGATTCTCGTCAACTGTATGTGACTGCAAACAATTTATCATTCCCCTCTCACCTCATCATGTGTAAAAACTAGTGATGCCCAAAAAATTCTGAAACCGCGGTTTGACCGAAATTGAAGTGAACCATACTTGTTTTCATAACCATTCTGATTCTTGCGGTATGATTATTCGAATCGTGTAAATTGATCGGTTTTAGTTTCGGTAACGGTATTGAATTTTCCAGAACGGTTAACTGATTACATAAACAATAAAATACCTGAAATATTAATGTACCTTATATAATAATTAATGTTAGCTATTGAGAGAATATACAATATTATTATATTTTTTTAATACATATGTTTGATTTGTCACTCATGATTTAGGTGATCAATGTTGTATTATAATATTAATGATATGGGTCTCTACAATAAAAATATATACGGCTACAAGGTTAACCGATAAAACCGAACCGAACTAAAGGTTTACCGGTTGAAACAGAACGGTAATGGAATTGGATTTTAGAAAACCGAATTAAACAGTTAACCGAATCCGGTTAACCGATCTAAATGGAATAGTAATGGAATTGAATTCTAGAAAACCGAAGATCTGGTTAACCGTAACCATTTAACCAAATAAGACAGTTAACCTACCATGGACAGCCCTAATAAAAATATTCACAAGGAAATATTTTAAGGTAATAAGGGAAGTAGAGGAAATTTTACTTAATTAGCCTTGTTATTATTTGAAACATATACTTTCGTACACCAATTGCAAAACCTCTCAATAAAACTAAATAGATAGACAAATAAGCAATTTTGTACTATATATGAAGCGACACATCTAACCGTACGTTGTTTTAGCAATGTACTATAAAATTATTCAAATATACCATCAAATTTTACTAGTAGTATTCATGAGAGAAGCTCTTTCCCAAGAGAGCCTAATTTAAATCCTGACAGAGAAGGGGCTTGATAGTGTTTGATAGTCGACGATGTGATGATGACTAAGTAGCCGCCACGAAACGAACTTCAGTTGGGTGTGCTATTCTATTCTATTCTATTTATGCTTATATATATATAGAGTGGTGGTTGGTTAAATTAGGGTTGCTGGTTGCTTGACTATACAATAATGATGTAAAGAGAAATTTGTTGCCAAGTCCGACGCACCTAGTTCTCCACGTGTGCGGTGCGTTCTTTTCTTTCCTGCTTACCACTACTATTTAATTTAATTCCCTTTCTTCAGACCAAACGAAAAAACTGAACCAGAATATAATTAATAGCAATATTTGATCCATCGGTAGGTGATCGATTGATCGATCTTTAATTTAACTCTAGAAAATTAAGAATGGACAAATTAAGTACGGAGTATATTAATTTGTTAGTAGCCCACATCGTTAAAGTTGAAGATAGAAGTAATCCAAGGTTTGAAAACGATATATCGATCTTGTTTTTTAATATTTTATGTGAATGTTCCAACTTCCATAATTACCTCTCAATTAAATTGTATTGATATATCTTGTTGAGGAAGATACTACTACTAACAAGTAGTAATATTAAATATATACGTTTATACAGTATTGTCGTATATACAGCTTTCTTTCTCAAAGTCGATCCAACAACATTTATACCTAACAAACTTCCTCTCCCATTTACAACTCGCGTGCGCTTAACTAATTTGTAACTGTATTTACTATTTCTTGCTGTGCATGATGGTATGGTCCTCGTTGTTCTTTTTGACAATAGTTTTAATTAGGGATGAAGTTATTGCCAATTCGGGTATGAGAGATACATCAAGGACGACAGTCTTTGAAGTGTAAGTATACATTAATGAATTCATTAATTAATTGATGAGAAAGAGTACCGTGGACACATTAATTAATTGAATTTAGTAGTTAAGAAAAAAATATTTTGTACGTATTTTTTTTAAATTCATCCATTTAATTACTGAATTTCGGCATATACGTACGTAGCAATCGAGGGAGGGTTGGGTTGTGGGTTGTAAGTAGAAATTGTAGGTTGGAAACTGAAAGAGGAGAAAGAAAGATGATAGATAGATAGATAGATAGATGTTGAAAGCCAAACAAAACTCACACAAGCAAGCAACCACCTTTAATTCCCCCTTTCCTTTCTTTCTATTGAATATATAAATAAGGAAAGAGAATTAGAATTTTCATATGTTTACTTGTAGGGTTTATTAATAAAGTTGTGTGAGTTTGTTTGTTAGCCCAGATGTTGGCATCAAACTTATAGATAGATATTATCCTAACTATCAGAAAGAAAGAAAGAAAGCATTCCCATGGTCTGTCCAAACCCTCCCACTCCCTAACGGAAAACAACAACTTCCGCTTCCAGCTACCTCGATCCTTTCATCTCTTTGCACATGCTCGTACATCCAAATCGATCTCCATCTTCTTTAATTTTTCCGACTTTGTTTACCTGCTGCAAGGTACGTAGTATTCATTCTTTAACCTAATATTTACATCTACATCAATCTCTCTCTCTTCTTCTCTATATATAAATCTACCTTATTATATGCAATTCAATAACATACTATATTCTTAATTCTACTAGTTTAATTTGTTTCTCCTTTCTTGGTACATGTACATCTTTCAATCTCTCTTGTTTCCCTCTCGCTCACTCTATATATTCAGTTCAGTATATTACCAGTCTGAGTTTGGTTGAAGAGTAATAAGGGTTTCTTTCTTTCTTTCTCACATAAATTCTCTAGCTGCAACTCTATAGCTGCTTGATCTCTGATATATTCAAGACCCTTCTCTACCATCTGGCCGGTTACAGTTTCAAGAATCCCATGTCGTATTCCCGCATCCCTTAATTAGTCATCGGAATTCAGCCACCACCGATCCAGCTAGGGCTGATATCATCATCATCATCATCATCAACAACAACAAGAAAGAAAGGAACCGGAGTCTTATCTGGAGTTGATCATCAGTCGTTGATAGATACACACACAAAGGAAAAATAAGAGATCTAGCTAGTTGGCTAATATGTGCAGTAGAGGCCATTGGAGACCTTGTGAAGACGAGAAGCTTAAAGAGCTTGTTGAAAAGTACGGCCCACATAACTGGAACGCCATAGCTGAAAAGCTTCAAGGCAGATCAGGTATATACATCCTTCATACCCACTTAAACCCGCTATTAATTAGTACTAATTCATATCAAACAGTCGTTTATCTGACTTTTTGAGCAAAACAACAACCTTCAATTAATTATCATAGATATGATATGATGACGACCCATATTAATAATAATAAAACCCAATTTCAGGGAAAAGTTGTAGGTTGAGATGGTTCAATCAGCTAGACCCACGAATAAATCGGACCCCATTCAGCGAAGAGGAAGAGGAAAGACTGTTAGCATGTCACCGTATCCACGGCAATAGATGGGCTATAATCGCGCGGTCATTTCCTGGTCGAACTGATAACGCCGTTAAGAACCATTGGCATGTCATCATGGCTCGTCGGAATCGAGAACGTTCTAGGTTATATGGTCGGAACAGTACTACTAATAACATTATTAACGACAGAGGTTTAACGACGTCGTATGTGAACGACAACGGTGATCTTAGTCGACAATGGCAATTGACTAATGACATGAACAACACGCGTCGTGATTACATTAATACTACTAGTTCGATATTAGCATCATCAACGCAGCAGGATTATTATTGTCGTCATGGTGATAAGGGTACGTTCAACTGCAAGAAGGCGAATGGTCATCTTGATCATCAACGTCCAGTAGTTGTTGAGAAGTTCTGTCAACCGCAACAACAGCAGCGTCCACTTCTTCTTCCGCAAAGTCAGCAGAAATTGAAGGACCCGTATCTTTCCAGCCTCAGTCAATGGGTTCAAGGTATTTCATTTTCTTTATCCAATTTGCAGTCTTATAAGTTTAACGTAACCAAGGGTCTAAATAAATAAATGCTAAGAATTAATATATATTCCAAAAACGTTATCATGTTCAGATTTAGTCTCTATTTTATTTTGGCTGTTCCCCATTTTGGCCAGAATAGAATTGAAACAATTAAACAATTAGATGGTACAAAATGATCTATTAGTAAGCTTCACAAGCGATACCAATACAAAATTAAGAAATTATTAGCTCAAGTAATACATTGTGAAGTTTAATTTGGAGGGTTATTGACGACCATGAAACTTCAGAGTTAACTCTCTTGATAGTAATTAATTAACCTTCATCTTATCACGTCTTTAAGTTCATGTCTTGTACGTATGTATTTCTTCTCTCTGTCAGATACTATATGAAGTAAATTAAAAGTTATATATATTTTTATATATATGTTTGGTAGTAGGTGAAGTTTAATTTTAAGGTACAATATACATGTAGTAGTAAGTCTAATTTCATCAGTCAAGAAAAACTAGCATCACCATCTTTGTTTGGTAGCCAATAGGTGGTTATACGGTCATCGTTTCTGTCATATAAATTATAACCATATGGTATATATATATATAACTTGCCATCCAAATCATGCTTTCTCAACTTGTTCCCATCAACTTTCTTTTTCTTTCACCCTTACATGCTTGTTACATGAAATATAAACCTTAAGAGCTGGCTGTGCTGATTTGCAGATAAGAAGGGTATAAAACCCATCCATTATTATGACTTCCTCCAAGTTCACGCTGACTCCAACAAGAGTGAAGTAATAGACCAAGGATGCAGAAAAGATGATGAAGAAGTTGAACAACACACCACCACGGAGAAGTTGCAGCAACAACAAGGCAAGGCCATTGTTCCATTCATAGACTTCTTTTCCAGTTGAGACTTTTGAGTTATATACTCACCAGAGTTATACAACACATCAAGCTAGCTCTAAGAGACATGCAGAAGAATCAGGTTGTCTTCTGATATTGATTAGGAAAATACGCATGCGGATATGAGATAACTGTACGTATGCTATAGATTCACGTCATAAACGACGTGATCAGAGACATGGTCATTAGCTAGACATATATATATATATAGATGATGGCATATTCACAAATTGATGTACGTATTCCCCATACAAACTTAGAATCCATTGTGAAAAAAGGATCGGATGATATATCCTTTTTCATGGATAATATATACTTACCAAAGTGTAGATACATGCGGCTGGGAGAATCTGCTGTAACACACACCAACTATTTCTACTGTGAATTAACAATATGTACTTTTGCAGCAAGAAATGATCAGTATACTTTGAGAGTAGACTTGATTACACGAAAGTCATTCATCCAAGCACCAAAATTAATCCTTATGATGATCGAAGATGATCTCATTTTCAAGTGTGCAGACATGTATATATAACGTAACAATAATGAGTATTATTGACTTCAATAAACGTATATAAGTCCCTAGCTGGCAGAAAGAACTGATGATGCATCAGATGTGTCTTTCCCTTTCCGTTTCTGACATTTTCACCAAATTCAGTTGGTCATGATGTTGCCATACCACTTATATATTAATGCTCCAGTATTCCTTTATGGTGCTTGATCTCTGTTCAAAATCTAAATCTTGGACTGCAAAAGGTAACAACAAATTGAGACTGTAGCCAGCCTCCTCAGATATCTTCTGCTTCAAACTTCCAAGTATAGATGATAAAGTTGGCACTCATAATCTGACAACTAAAACAGAAAAACCAGCCACCTGACTTCAGAAAACGAAATGTGAATGTAAATTTCTCATTCAAAAGTCATATTAATTTAGGAAGTGAAGTAAGAAATGAAACAATCAGCATAGCACAGTCAATCAAAGAAGCAAACAGGTCATCAACTTGACAAGCTGAATATGGCCTTATCTTACTTTTCGCTGCCGAAAGAGAGCACTAGGAGCTGATCACATGATGGCGATCGCGCACGATCATCGACTTAGTCCAACTACAACAACTTCTTGCCACAATCGTCTAACCAGATTTCCACATACTTACAATCAAAGATAACGTTTGAACGCGACATCTCTCAGGATAAAAGCATCACATCCTACTACTGATGCAGGAGGGACTTGCCAACCGCCCCAACAAAATAAATAAACCATCACCATCAGTGCATTTGACTAGTTGCACACACTGGAAACCGGAGAACAGAAGCTTTTCGTCGAACTAATGATAACTGTTTTTACATGACTCAATTGAGTATATATATGGACGTCTGGTTGCTTTAACAAGGAATGTGTTTTTCATAGATTTGGTGATTGATTGCTGCACAGCAGAAACTTAAAAGTAAATTCAGGGACTATTATTGTTCAGATGCCTTTATCTGAGATGTTAGATCAGGATGAAATAGCAGGTTGTCCTTCTGAGTAAACAACTTCAAGGTTTTGAAGTCTTTGCAATGATAATACCTCAGACTGTGAAACTAGCTTGTAATTAACACGTTTTCTTAAACACTTCATATATAGTTCTTGTACAGTGAAAGTATACAGGGAACTTTATGTTACTTTGTTAGAGCAGCTTAATTAATTACATCATGATATCGTTGAATTATGATGTTCAGGTAATTTAGTTACTTTGAACTATATAAACAGAACTAAGTGGAAATTGTTTGGTGTCCAGTTCTACTCAGGGTCAAACCAACAAGTAGAATAGAAGATATAGTCTTCAGTCTTCGATCTACCACCTAAAGAAAAGAGTTTGGAAGCACAGTTAGCCGTTTGTGACAACCCTAGCTTAGAGGAATTATTCGCATCTGAAACCGTTGAACTGATTCAACAGACATTTAAGGAAGATTTCAAAACAGAAAGTCTACCAACTATCACACCAGACCTCAATTTCATTCTGATTTGCAGGGGTATATGAGTTCGTCGCCTCTTAAGGATACTTTCGATTATACTAGACGAAGATCAAGGATTTCTTGAATACTGAAGCTGGTAGATCTCATCTGCATGTTTGCTTATTTAGGGTCACAACCATAATTTAATCCATCACCCAATAATCGATTAGAACAATTAACGATTGGCGTGTTTGAGTGTGGTGCGTTTGAACCAAATTCGCCATTGTCACCTACCACTACACAGAATAATAAGGTAATAGCACGGAACTGAACTATGTGGCTGAATTTGCAAAAAAGCCAACAAATCAATCGTACTAATGGTTACCTTTCTAGATAGCAGGCTTTCAGCTCCGCTTCTTCTCTTTTGTTATCTTCATTGTGGCATCAGAAGGCTCCAGTTTGCTTTTGCTCAGGGGAGCAGGTACAGAAACAGAACAAACCGACCCAGTATCGGCTTATTTCTTTTTGACACTGGCCTTGACAATTATCCATGTGGGCTGGAGCGAGTAACTGGGCTTTACCCAAAACCCTATATGGTAGATTATTTGTTACATGTTCATGAAAGTTTACTATACTGAAACCATTACTAAATTCAAAAGATATGTTGTTTTAGGGATGAACCTGAATGGACTCTAAAACAATAGTTTTTTTGAATAGGAGGGAGTATATACTAAGACTTTCGAACAAAACCAGATCTTCCTAAATTGAGCCCTCCTGTTGGACATGCGCCAATGCAAAATAGAAGAGAATCAAAGCCCACTGTCTCGACCATCTTCTTCTAAATACCGTGAGCTCAGCAACATGCAAGGTGGGTTCAATCGCAAACATCGGTGAATTAACAAAACTCGCTAACTTGGTTGTTCGGCCTTTCTTCTCAACTAGGCTATGGACAGACAACCATGCTTGGTTTATCGGCACCGCTGCACCCCCCTTAGTTTGATTCACCCGCACCGCTTTCAAAACAGGGGATCAAAAAAGGTTTTTAATAGCAAAGAAAGCCCCATGCATATACCAACCTAGATTCGCAAGATCATTTACTATATTCTTATTGAGGACTTGCATACAAAATTAAGAAATGTCAAATGTTCACTAAGATTTATAATTCACAACTTATAAGACAAGCTCAAAAGTAGTAAGAAAAGGAAATGAGAAATTCTTTCTAAAAAGGAGCCATAAGTCCGCACTCGGATGATTAGAAGAGTTTTACACTAGAAATTTTGGAGATATCAAGAGAAAAAAAGAAGAAACTGCTGCCGATGAATAACCAAAGAGAGATCGGAAGAGAAGAAACTACCCCTGGCCGAAGAGGGAAAACCCCCAAGATTTGTTGCGGTGATTACCACAGGAGAAGAACAAGTGGAAACGGAAAACATGTACTCTCACGTAGGGAGATAAGAGAATGGTGGAGGCTATGGTGTTGATGCATGCTACAGGTACTAGTGAAAGAGCAGAGTGGGCGTAAGGAGAAGAGAGAGGAGGGAGCATTTCTCTCTCTCTCTGACTTACAAAAGTGAGTTGAATGGGTCAACTGTAATAAGAGTTACCATAGATGTATTCCAACAACATGGCAACGTATTCGGTGGATTATGAAGTAACTCTTTTTTTACTGAACATTTAAGCGTTTTTATTTCCTAGGTGCATGGGGGTCTCTCAAGAGTTACTACAATCCGTCTTTCGTCTTCCTTCTTTGTTTCTTTTTGCGTTAATACCTAGATAAAGTTGGATTGGGATATGGGTTTCACAATGATTAGGTTTTACATGTTAGAATGGGAGTCTCTGGGTTCCTTTCGTTATCTTATTCAGCCCTAAACGTTTCTCTTCACTCCGTCTTCTCACCTTCCCTTCCTTTCCCTTGTTATTTTTTTCCAAAAGTGGCCGATCAACCTTTACATGCACCGGTGGACGAGTTAGCTTCACGTTGTGATGAGCTCTCGCTTACAAAGGAGGAAGGTGAAATTAGAATCTTAGATGACTTAGTGGATGAAGGTCAAGCCCTTTCCTTTGAGCATTGCATTTTAGGTAAGCTATACTTCTCAAAAGGGATATAAATCCGAGCAATAGAGAGCACACTGGATAGGGTTTGGCATATGAATGGGGAACTCAAGCTCTGAATTACTGGTAAGAATCTAATTCTCTTTGAGTTTGAAAAGTCATATATGGTGCAACTGTCCAACTATCTATCTCTTAATCCATTCGAACTTGAAAAATAGCCACCTTAATCCTTTTGTCCTCACTTGGCCTTAACAATAGAAGGCCTTGTTGTTGTAGTCAACCCATATGTATTCTTATAAACTACAAACATTACTACTCATATCCCGATGGCTTTAGGTGGGTATTACATACTCCCTTACTCAAAGAACTTATCGCCCTCATCGCAAGTCTAACAACATCCAAGTCCTTTGGCCCTCCTTGGTAGGTTTTGGGTAGCCCATCCTGACATGGTCCCAAGTTTGCTCTGATACCAATTATAACACCTAATATGAGTAACTGTCCAAAAACCTAGCTTCGAAGCCATTTGAGCTTGAAAACTAGCCTTTTAAGCCCTTTGACCTCACTTGGGCCTAAAAGTGGAAGACCTTGTTGTTATAGTCAACCAATATGTATCCTTATAAACCACTCACATTACTACTCATATCCCGTTGTGGGATGAGTGTATTAAATATTTCCCAACTAAACGAACATGACAGAGTCGTCGCAAGCCTAGCATCCAAGTCTCATGGACCTCCTCTATAGGTGTCGGGTAATCCACCCCAACACGGTCCTGATTCAGCTCTAATACCATTTGTAACACCCCATATAAACAACTATCCAACAATCTAGCTCCTAAGCCATCCGAGCTTGAAAACTAGCCACCTTAAGCCTTTTGTTCTCACTTGGGCTTAAAAGTGGAAGACCTTGTTGTAGTAATCAACCCATATGTATTCTTATAAACTACTCAAATTACTATTCAATCCCGATGTGGGAAGGGGGTATTACACATGCAGTTTTGAATCGAGGTCCCTGGTCCTTCAACGGTTTGCTCTTAGTCTTTCAATGTATTGACAGGAGTAATGCTTTGAAAGACCATGAGCTCAGCTGCATCCCTATTTGTATTAGGATCCACGATGTTCCCTTTCTTCTTCAAAATAGGGATTTCTTGTAACACCCCAACATACAACAACATACTTAACATTAAACTGCAGAGGAAAATACACATCATCACATAACTTAACTCATCGGTGTTACACGCCGTTAACCACCCACGTGGCTAACAAGGCTAACATTTACACAACTGTATCGGTCTGATGGACTAGATCCCCGAGCAACTATACAATACCGTCTCCTTTATTACTACCAACATTCATTATACAAATACCTTCCAACTGTACCGAGTATTTACAACTAATGCCGAGAACAATTTCGGTCTTACTACACCTACAAATTATAAGTAATTACATCAATTACCCGTACGCAACAACTACCCCGTCCTACTCTCGAACGGCTCCAGCTCCTTGTACCTGAAATAGAAAAGGAAAGAAAGGGTGCCCCCCAGGGGCTCAGCACCTTTGCTGGTATGGTAATCCCACAGCCCACATGCTACCGGGCCACGCACAACTATTTGTCGTCTTAGCATGCAGTTGATTACATTTAAATCAAGCATGTGAAACATAAACTCACGACACAATACATTTCACCCCAATGGGCTTAACAAAAATAACTCATCCATACTTAACCAATCACTCTTTTGAGTTCTTCAACCCTATAGTATTTCTCCTCTAACGAAGCTATTTCCTCAATAGACGACACTTACCCACTATCGGGTTTCCACAAACGTCTCTTTTACATACTAGGAATCTCATCCATGATCCTCATATTTCACTTCTAAGCGATATATAACACATCACAACAACTTTGCAACATACAAATAACATACATAACGGGTACGGATCTCTTAGGAACCGGCCCAAACATAGTTAATACACTGGTGAGCCTAGGGAATGATATCGCCCCCATGTTAAGCTCGTTATAACAAACTCATTACCGCCCTAATAGTCGGACGAGTAACTTACCTAAAGATGGATCGGATTTAGTGACCCGAACACACCACACAAACACATGTTCCCCCTAAACCGATCGTAAGTCAGAATAGCTAAGCTTTGGGATAAGCTAATGGGAGATCATAACCCGTGAGGGAAACAACCATAACAGAGAGAAGGGTAAAGCTAAAAAGGATACCCACTCCCAAACAACGCGCGACCGGCCAAACCGGATTCCTCACTACTGTTAGTACATACTTACTTTTAATTTTTCGTTAGAACTCCACTACGGAGTCTATCGTACTTACACACCATACAGTATTACTCTTGGGTTAAACATACAAGGGAGATCCCTACATTCACATACACATACCACACATTTAACTCACGCATAGCCATGGTTAGAACGCCCCATGGTTCGGGTCGTTTAATCCGAATACCAAACTCCCATGTGATCCTAGACTCAGTTAGTTAAGGTTTAACACTTTCGAGGTTAAATGGTATCGGGAACTAAACACGCCACATATATGAATTACTGTAAACTCATTACATTTTATTACAACGTGGCAAACATACAGAAAAACACATTGGCATACAAGCCGGTGTAATCCGGTAGGACACAGGTTGCAAGAAAACCATACCTATCACCGGAGTCCACTTTATCATGTCCATTTATGTTCCTCGAGCAATTCTCGAACAACTAACAACATCACATGTACTTTTATTAACATCGGGGTAACATGTTTGTTTAAAGTCTAACGCTTATAACTTACCCTCGTTAACTAGTTAAATAACTTGACACCTTTAACTTGTTTTACTTCCACATTTTATTACAACCTTTCACCCACTTGGTTGTCTTTATATCACATCTAACATGTCCTTAACATCCTTACAACATCATTACTTATCAATCCCCATCCTTACACATCATTTTTACACCTTAAACAACATCTTTAGAGTGGTCCGGGACTTGGTCCTTACCTTAAGTCCCGGATCAACACTTACACAAACTCACGGTATGTTTTGATAGGGTGGTCCGGGACCTTGTACTCACCCTAAGTCCCGGACCAAGACAGTCTTGTACTCTCGGCTACATTTAACAGGGTGGTCCGGGACTTCATATAGGTCCTAAGTCCCGGACCAGTCTAGGCAAAAACTCTCGGGTGATTTAAGGAGGGTGGTCCGGGTCCTTGTACAAAACCCAAGTCCCGGACCAAGACTATGTAAAACTCTCGACCCTTTTTTGATACATGGTCCGGGATGTTATCCAAATCCCAAGTCCCGGACCGAAGCTACAGAATTGACGTACTTGCATTTTTCAAGTCCTGCTGCATAAGTTCTTTACACCGATCATATGTATAAACTTCCCAAATGATCTTAGGTACACTCTTATACTCAAAACTTCACCAAATATACACCACATTACAACATAGTGCACAATTTAAGTTGCATAGCACTTAGGCTCTTAAAATGCATAAATCTTAAACACTGAATTTCCCACAATACATTTGCCTTTGACCTGCAAATACACACAACAATACATATGTCCTTTACTAGTCTCTTTGAGAACATTTTTTCTAAGTCATTTACCATTGGCTCTTTAGGTAGTTTCAATAGACAACGTAAGTTCATTTTCCAAAGGAATTATAAGCTATTTTTGGTTAGCATAATTACCTCCTTTCCTCACAAGTTCTTTCTTGTTTCAGAAATCTTAGATCTTGGAGAGAGTTTGGATACTTGTCAGAGAGGACTCCACCCAGTCCTTGAATGGTTGGAATGAAGCTAGAACAAGGCAACATAAGGACACCATTTAAGGTAATTTTCGGACAGCACAAAACATGGAGGAACATCATTTTTCTTTGAGTTTCCTTACCTTGAAGCAAAGGAGAACAATAATACGTGAAAAGATGAGCTCAAGCTCCTTCCATGGAGATTCCCCTTGGCACCAAAATGGAGCTCTTGAAGATTTGAAAGGACCAAGTTGAAGAGCTTGATGAAACTAAGAGATTGGTGGTCTTAGTTTTTGATTTGGACAAGTGAGCTAGGAGTTACATGGATTTGAAGTTGTACGTTGGTAGTGTGCTGGTTCAATCGTGAAAGAGAGCAGGAAGGAGATGGCTACGTGAGACAGCAAGGAGGAAATGAAGGGATGAAGATAATCACTGATTGTAGTTGCTTTTGAAGATAGTTGTTACGTAAAGCAAATAGTGCTTTTTAAAGTAGTATAGTATTTTATTTATGTCTTCCTTCACTTATTTGATTGCAGGTGGTGGTGACTCACCTTACAAAAACCGGCCCCCATATATTATAAGGGGTTACCCAGTCTTAATTGATCAATTAAATTACTTATGTTGACATATGTTACAAACTAGCTTATTTTAGTTACTATTCATAAAAACAAGGCACATAACTGTGAAATTTTTGGTTTCCCATTGATTTAGGATTCCTAATGTGATACTAAGTAGTACACATGTTAATTAAAGAGTAATGATGGACATCTAGCCATTCAAAACCCATTTACAAGACAATTTTTCAAAAATGTGCTTTAAGGCTCCTTTAAGCACATTTTATGTTTAAACTTGTTTTCAAGCTTGGTTTTCTTTGGTAATTGACTTAATAGGTTCATTAATATATAAATAAGGTCTTGGTAATTTCCTTAAGTCTTAACCAAGATTATCCCAAGCTTAGAGCATATTTTGCCCTTATGCCTTTAAGGCATTTTACTGTATTTACTGTCTTTTAAATTGTTTACTAATGTTACTAAGACTCTTTTTAGTCTTAACAATTTATTATTTAATATTTAAACAACTCATTAAGGTTTGGGGTATTTCATTTCTCTTAGAGGCTAGAGAATCGATTTGGGACCTTCTTGAAATGCGGAGAAGATGATGGTTGTTTTGGTGGTGAGTTTATGAGGATTGAAGTCTAATTAAACATTTTATCGACATGTTTTAAGATGTGTGAAGGTTTCCATGGATGGCGTTGAATCAATTTTCCGAGTGACCTATGGAAGAATGGATGGGCAAGTCCCATAGAGCCAGGGGCTAAATTACTTCCTAATGATGGTAATCTTCTTGAAGATGTTGTAGTTTGCAGGCGGTTTTTTGGGGAATTTAAACTACTTGACAAATACCCGTCCTGATTTAAGTTTGAACATTCAACATTTAAGCCAATTCTTACAATTACTGCGGGATAATCATCTTCGTGACCATTTATATTGTTAAGTATGTGAAAGACACAATGGGGGATGAGGTTCATCATAAAAACAACCAAGTTTATGATTTGGTTGGTTTTTGTGACTCCGATTAGGCTGTTTATCCCAGTAACCGTCAATCTTTAAGGGGCTATTTCATCCTCTTCAGTGGATTCCCGATATCATGGAAGTTCAAAAACAGGTTTGTGTGTCCTTGTCTTCAGCTGAAACCGAGTATCGTACTATGATAAATGTTACCACTGAATTAGCATGGTTAAGTTTGTGTCTGAGTTAGGAGTAACCGAAGTTATGCCTATCCTTGTCAAGTGTCGATTCGGTGTCTTTATTGCAAAGAACCCGATTATGCATGAACGCACTAAGCATGTCAAGGTCGATTGTCATTATGTTTGTGATCAAATTCGCAATGGTCTTATTGTTGTTGAGCATATCTCCAACAATGATCAACTGGCTGATATGATCACAAAGAGCCTAAAAGAGTATGCAGCTCAGTTTCAGTCCATGAGTATTTCATATCAGCTTCAACACCATTCTAGTTCCTAATATTTCAAGACCTAAATGTTTTCTCCATTCTTTGTCTTGAGTGGGGTATAAAGCTTGGGCTTACTATGTATTTGGGCCTTTTTGTGTTAGCCCACTCTATGGTCTATTAGTTAGAAGCTTTCATTTCTCGTTATAAGTTAGCAGAGTTTGTTTTTCCTCAAGTAATGTTTTCATCTCTTCTAGAAAGAACCAACTGTAATAATGAAAATCTTTGTTTTCTCTCTTTCCCGTTTACTTGTGTACTCTTGTTTTCTTCAAGATTTCAACGCTAGATCATAGATTTCTACACATCCAGGCTTACCTTGTGTAATTTATCCGGTCGGCGTGGTTTGTAGGAGCTAGCTCCCATAAACTCGTGGGTTTACCCATAACAAACTCGAAGAGTAACAACTACGGATTCCCAACTTTGAATTTACAAATGCAAAAAAAAACTTGATTAGAGTGATGTATAGCATATACGACGCTTACTGTCAAACTTTGGTAGAATTTCAACAACATTTACATGTCCAACCATAACTAAGATTCTTACTACAAAGCCAACTTCGAACAATTACAAACATGTTATTTTTTTAGATAACTACTTTAAAGCTAACAAAAAATGAAATCATATAAAGTTAAAGTGTTTTTATTCAACACAATTTTTTTTTGCATACCTCACCCTTAGGTTTCTCTGGTTGTCATACCTGTAAAGCGCATCAGGTTGAGACAAGACTCATCAACCCGGGGCGTGTTCAATTCGATTTTCTGAAGACTCCTCACGCTAGATAGTCTTTTTACAACATTTTGATACATCCGTGTAACTTTTTGAAAAAAAAGAAACACAACAAGTGACTTTTTCCAAAATTTGGTATAATCACGAAATTTTCCATCATTTTTATATATATATATAGTTGATGATCATGTCTCTTAGCATACTGTTGTCTCATATATGTACCTATATTTTCCTAATCAAATACTACTGAAGACCACCTGTAGCTCTGGTGAGTGTTGGTTTTATTGATTTGAAAATATTTATTATTGATTTGAAATTATTTATATTTAGTCTTATCTAGAAGAATAACTTTTGTAGGAGTAAGTTACGGGTTGTTAGGATATTTTAATATTTAGTTTATTATTTTTAGCCTATAAAAGGATATGTAATCCCATCAGTATTCAATGCAAATATAGTCGTATTGTTATTCCTTTAGTCATTTCTCCACATTCTTATATTTTCAACATGGTATCAGAGCCAGATAGAGGGAAGAAATCAATGCAGATTTCTTTCTGATTACTGAGGTCCAAAAAAAAATTGTCATATGCTTCTCTTTATTGTCATAAGTTTTTGGTCATATGTATTCTTAGGTGTTGTTGAGTGAACAAAAAAAGCGTCAAAAAAAAGTTTTTGAGTTTGAGTGATGATATCAAATTTCAATATTCCTATTCCAGTTTTTAGTGGCAAGAATTATCATTCGTGGGCCATTCGAATGGAGTCATATCTACGAGCTTTCAATTTGTGGGAAGTCGTGGAAACCAATTTTGAGCCTGCATCTCTGCCGTCAAATCCATCAGCTACACAGACAAAAAGATATGAAGAAGAAATGATGAATATTCCAAAGGCGTTATCTTGCATACATTCGGCTATGTCTGAAGAAGTTTTCACTAGCATAATGGCTTGTGAATCTGTAAAAGAAGCATGGGAGACGCTCCAGAAAGAATTTGAAGGTAATAGTCAAACCAAATTGATGCAAATTCTGAATCTCAAAAGAGAATTTGAGATCGTAAGAATGAAAAAACTGTGAATGTTAAGGAGTATGGAAATCGAATTTTATCGATCTCCAATCAAATTTATCTTCTTGGTGAACTGCTCCCGCCTCAAAGACTTGTGGAGAAACTTCTGGTCACACTTCCTGATAGGTATGAATCCAAATTCTCATCTCTTGAAGATTCAAAGGATTTGTCCAACATAAATTTTGCAGAATTGATCAATGCGCTTCAAGCGGTTGATCAACGAAGAATGATGAGAGGAGAAGGAAGTGAAGACAATGCTGAAGCCGCCTTTATGGTTAAGTCTTCAAAATATAGAGGAAAAGACAATTTTTTACAGTGTACTAATTGTAAAAAATTTGGCCATGAAGAAGATGATTGCTGGTACAAAGGAAAAACTCAGTGTTATAAGTGCAAAAAATTTGGTCATGTTCAAAAGTATTGCAGGTTTGGTGCTGAACAAGCTCAGACGAGCAACAAAGAAACTGAGATGGCTCAGTTCGCAGAAGAAAAATTGTTTTAGATGTAAGGAGAGAAGTGCTCCTACGTTATTGGTGAGATGTGCACCATAATTGCTGAAGAAGATGAGAAGTGCATCTGGATTTTGGGAGAGAAGTGCTCCGTGGATTTTGGGAGAGAAGTGCTCCATGAAAAATTTGAAGATTGAAGAGACGGTGCTTCAGATATTTTTATTTAGTTTGTTAACATGTTTTTTTAGATAATTTTCAAATCAAGGGAAAGTGTTGGTTTTATTGATTTTAAAATATTTATTATTGATTTGAAATTATTTATATTTAGTCTTATCTAGAAGAATAACTTTTGTAGGAGTAAGTTACGAGTTGTTAGGATATTTTAATATTTAGTTTATTATTTTTAACCTATAAAAGGATATGTAATCCCATCATATTTAATGCAAAAGTAGTCGTATTGTTATTCCTTTAATCATTTCTCCACATTCTTATATTTTCAACAGTGAGTATATATATAAATCAAAAGTTCCGACTGGAAAAGAAGTGTATGAATGGAACTTTGGCCTAGCCTTGTTATTGCTGCATGCAAGCTTCTCCGAGGTGTGTTGTTCAACTTCTTTGCCATCTTTTGCTTTCTTGATCTATCACTACACTCTTTTTGGAGTCGGTTCCGATTATCTCAACTCCAGCAAGTTGGGCCAAGGCGTTCTGGGCAATATTACCGTAGCAGGGGTAAGGGGGACTAGCTAGGACAGCTCATCAGACATCCCTACTAGCACCGTAGTAGTAGGAATGGTGGCAGCCCTTATCGGGCTATTCAGTATGTTAATTGTATTGTTGTCCCTTTTTGTCATAGTTAATTATCTAGGTAAGGCAATCCTTAGGCTGCGCAGAAAATAGTTGGGATCCCCAAAATAGTTTCCCCTTTTGGGTCATGGCGAAAGATTTATGGTTCTCCTTGAGGGTCTTTCTCTTTTGGGTATTGTGCAGACTGTGGAACCAGAATGTTAACTATATGGGGTCACTACTAAAAGCATAGTGACCCTTTTAAAAAAGCCTATTCGAACTCAATGATATGTCATAAATGAGATTTGAACCCAGCACATACAACTTAAATATTTTTTTCACCACTAATCATTATACCATTACAGTTTTTGTGATATATAGGGTCATTTATACTATCTATATATAAACGCTAATTACTTTATATACAGAAATCTCTAAATTGTTTGAAAAACGTGGGGTCTCGTGACTCCACAGGACCCTACTTGATTTTGCCCCTGTTGTTATATATCGTGCACCAAAATCTTGTCCATTTAACAGTATTAGTATAGATTAAGCATCACTCCACTAGAGGGTGAACTTAAGCAAGAGTGACGGTATATTGAAGCCTTTTTTTTTTTTTTTGGAAAGGTACAACAAAATGAGATTTATTTTTTAACTAGTGTGTGAGTTTCAAACCGAAAGTTTTTGTTTTAAGGATATTTCTTCACCCTTCCATACCGACCAAGCCACCGGGGTTGTACGGTGTGAGATGAAAATAAGAATGATAATATATAAATTGTCCGTTTAACGGATGAAGATGATACACAATATTTTATGTGGAAAACCTCTTAATGTTAAGGGTAAAAACCTCAGGACCGGATACATACAAACCTTCCACTATAATAATAATGGGATTACAATAGTGATGTTCTTCGGCTTAATATTGAAGACTCTTACTCTCATAGTTTGTGGAAATACTAAAAAGGGAATAAACAAAAATCAGAAAAGGAGGCTATAAACTCTTTCTTTTTCTTCTTTATTTCTTTTTTTTTTTCATTCCCGTTGCACACTTGTGCAGCCCTCTTATATTTTACTTTTCAAGTTAAGAATACTTACACTTGGATGTTTTTAAAGATTGTCATCCAATTAATGAAATGGGACTTTGTTACTTGGTATTTATAGACAAAAAGAGTGTGGGGGTGATGCATGAATTTTCATATCGTTTCCAAATTTGTTTCTTATAAATGTTGAGCTCATGAAAAGCATGAGTATTGTGCATCAAGAACTAGTTCACCCACCTTGAATTAATGTGGTTGATTATAATAAAAAACTAGATGTAACTTTCATCCACACGCTAAGCTAACTGTAAGAAAACAAGTATTTGGGTATGCTCTGTATTAAGTTGTATAAGAGTATATTATAAAGTATGTTTAATGAACACAATGAATAAGGTATTTATAGTACAACTGCTATACATGATATAAGCTGTTAATCAGATATTACATAACATACACGTCCAACCTATACATATCACTATAACATATAGTACATATATATATATATATATTCTAACATTCCTCATAATAAATAAGGATCTTGATCTGAATTTTGTAACAGATGAAGACTGATCTGATGTAACATCTCTCTGTAGTCTTTTCCATTGAGTGTTTTTGTAAGAAAATCTACAATCTCATGCCGATTAGAGATATCGTGAACACTGATCATCCCCTCTGATATCTTCTGTCAAACGTAATGCACATCGATTTCAATGTGCTTTGTTTTTTGATGGTGAACTGGATTCTTAGCGGTATACATTGCCAATTTGTTGTCACATCTGATTGGGATGGGCTCTATGTTTGCACTTCAAACTTGTGTATCAATTTACTGAGCCATGCGAGTTCAATTGTCACCATGCGCATTGCATGGTACTCGGCCTCAGCTGATGATAGGGAAATACTTGCTTACTTCTTCCTCGGGAAGGTGCCTTTTACCCAATAACAATCATCATATGAGTGTCAAAATTTCTTGCATTTGTAGCATTTTAACTTCTTTCCCTCGTTCTTTGTTGATTTTCCATTCCCCTTTTCAGAGTATTCATGTCACATAGAATCAGGGTTTTGATGGGAGCTAGTTTGAAATGCGACTCATTCTGTTTCGTCAACCTTGTATTTCTAGTTTAATTTGTGGTTCTCCTCTTGTCTGACCATGGTGTATACCCTATCTAAGGTTAGTAAAGGGGAAATCATCAAAATGTTGCTCCGCATCGTCTGGAAATCTTGTAGAAGCCCCCATCGGGAAGGGGTTGTTCTCATTCTGGTTGATCTTCTTAAGTTAAGATTTGTGTCCTGCATAGGTATGTCATTTGTGTTGGCAGGTGGTTGTAAAACAAGAACTGTATCTATTTCAGAAGAGGAGGAAGCTGGAATGTTTTGGTTGTTAGGAGCAGCTGTATCTGTTACATGTAAAGGATCATACGAGACAATGTGTTTATGTAATGCATCATAAGTTGATTTGGATTGAGTATGAGGAATGTAAGCCTCTGGGTTGTGAAAAGGAAATACATATTTGTGGAAAACAACATCTCGATAAATGATTATTTTCATATCTCTTAATCTGAGGAGTTTATAAGCTTTCTGATTTTCTGCCATACTGAGATGAACACAGGCATCGATCAGATCTAACATTAAATTTTCCTTTCTGTTTGTCAAGATTAAAAGCATATGAAAGACATCAAAATACTTCAATTATGTTGTATGTAGGTGTACTTCCATAAATCAGTTCATAAGGTGTTTTTCCTTGTATGGTAGAGCTAGGAAGTCTACTGATACTTTGAGTAGCAGCCAAAATGTATTCTCCCCAATATTTTATAGGAATTCTAGATTGAAAATATAAGGCTCTTGCAGTATTTGTCAAATATTTGTGCTTACGCTCAACTACACCATTTTGTTGAGGTGTGTAAGCATAGGATGTTTGGTGTATAATGCCAAAAGACTTATAAAATTGTTTTCCCTCATAAGATGTTCCTAATTTTAATGCATTGTTTGATCTTATAATTTTTAATGTGTTTATCATATTGTCTTTCAATCACTAGAATGAATTATTTGATATAAATAAGTGTGTCTCCTTTTGTTTTTATAAGTTTGACCCAAAGAGCTCTAGAATAATCATCAACGATACTAAGAAAGTATCTTTGATGATTATATGTGTCATTTCTGAAAGGGCCATATATATTTAGATGTATGACATCAAAATTTTCTTTGCTGGTGGTGAAAGAAAGTGGAAAAGGTTGTCTATGATCTTTGCTAAGATGACAAGAATCAAAGACAAAAGAATCAGAGACATCCTTTATTTTGATTACAACAAGCTGATTCAATGTCTCAAGAGGCCCTTAACCTATTATGCCACAACGAAACAGAATTGACCCAATGTTGCAAGGTTATTTCTATAGCACTTTGTATAGAAACAATATTGTTCTTGTGATGTAACATAGAACTCCTATGATTCATAAACTTTTCAAGACACATATACACAGATGTTTCGAACAGACAAGAGATTGAACTTAAAAGATGCAACATGAAACACATTGGTTATTGTAAATTTCTCTGTGAATTTAACATTTCCTATCCCTGTTATATATGAAGCTACGGTGGCCATCTGGCATAGTAATCTTGTGATTATGTCTTCTATAAGTGTGTTTATTAAACAGATCAATATTTTGCATACATGGTCAGTAGCTCCGTGTCAATGATCCATTTGTTGTAAAAAATGAGGTCTTATCCATGCGCAAGTTATCAGAATGTTCCTAAGCATTAGAGGTCAGTATTGACATACCTGCAAACTGGTCATACAGATCAGCTTTGACGACAACATTTATTTCCTCATCAACTTGAAGATACATCATAAGGCTTGTTAGTTGTTGTGAAGAAATTCCTGGAGCTCCAGTGGCTTGATTCTTCAAATATGCCTTTACCCCTTTAAGTTGTTTCATGCCTGGAACAGGTGTGCTGAGACTGTCAATGTGGTTGAAGTTTGGCTGTTCTTCAATAACACCTCCACTAAGGTACTTATTCTCTTTTCCTTGCTTCCAATAGCTCGGGAAGGTGCCTTTTACCCAATAACAATCATTATATGAGTGACCAACTTTCTTGCATTTGGAGCATTTTAACTTCTTTCCCCCGTTCTTTGTCAATTTTCCATTCCCCTTTTCAAAGTATTCTTGTTGCACGGAATTAGGGTTTCAATGGGAGCTAGTTTGAAATGAAACTCCTTCTGCGCCTAGTCGACCTTGTATTTCTAGTTTAATTTGGTGTTCTCCCTGTCTGGCCATGTCATATAGCCTATCTAGGGTTGGTAAAGGAGACATCATCTAAATGTTGCTCTACATCATCTGGAAATCTTGTCGAAGCCCATCACGAAGTTTATCACTCTCTCATTCTCAGTTAATTTGCCCAGCACCGCGAAAACGCCACAAGAAACAAACGGGGTATGTAATAAGTTGTTGTTGTTCATTCACAGTCGAACCCATTTGGTATGTAGACATTTGACAGAGTCTTCATTTTGTTCTAGCTTCCTGGATTCTTGATGGATGGCGTATAATCTTGTTCTGGAAGTGATAAGTGCGAAATACATCTAGTTTTAGGGCTTTAATTCTTTCTATTTTCATAACAATTCATGTCATATTTCTCACTTATCATATATTTTCTCAAGATTTAAGTTTTGATGTGTACTGATTAATTTATGTGTCAAATACAGGAGCATTACAATATAGCGATTATATATATATATAATAAATATCACAAGCACGATAGATTGAGTATATCAACATCTACTGCACGTTATCATTTGACGATCATCAAATTGATACAATTATCATATCATAAAGCGGTGAGCGTCATGATTAGCAACTCACGCTGGAGAGCAATTATCTCATGGATATTTATCACTATTATATACCATAGAACGCTGCACTTTATCTACATACAAGATAGAAAATCATATGGAGACTGTAGAAGGCTGCTACAGCTTCTATAAAAGACGAGAGTAGGGTTTGATATGGGGGGTTCACGCCCACATACAACCGCCTCCAACAGAGGGGCTACGCCCTCCTCCCTTCCACACCCCAAATCCACCATTGTTACACATCACACTTTTGATAGAGGATTAATGTAAAGACACGTGACGACAGAAGGCGGAGCGGAGAATCTTCTAACAGAGTTTCTTCTTCTTGTTTATCTAAACTGTCAATGTGTTCTTCCTTTGTGTTTTTGTTATTTTTATAATTATGTTTGAGTAGTTAGTTTAGCTCCCCGGATTGGGGGTAGCAAACCGGATCTTTACATTTATTTTGTAATCTTTTTCTCTGATTATAATTGTAGTAGTTTAATTCTTGTTCTTCATGCGCTTTAATTTCTAGCTAATTATTAAAGCAATATTTGTAGTTTTCTAATCAAATGCGGCGCTGAGATTAGTTAACAAGACATAGGAAGTTAAACCGGATTATCGACTAGAAGCATGATTTGCCTATAGGTTAATCTGTCTCCAATAGGAATTGTGTTTAATGCTATTAACTTGATAACTTGGGCATGGTTGCTGGTGTGCGGCTTGTTATTTCAGTTAGTTAAGGTTCGTTGTACAGGAACCGGTCAACGAACTATTTATAATTCCTGAGTTTATTGCAGAATTAGGGAAGAGTTTATTAATAGATTAATAAAGTGAAGGTTTGCAGAACAATCCGGGGGTGCTTTTAGATTCAATCTTTATTTCTTTATTTAGTTTATTTTTATCTTTTTACGGTTTCATTATTTTATGTTAGTTTGTTTAGTCATTCTTTTTATTAAATTAAGTAAACCTGAAAAAGTGACATTCCTGTTTTTCTTAGTTTAGTTTTTCAGTTAGTAAATAAATTGTTAATTAATTGAACGAGGTCCCTGAGATCGACAATCCCACTCAATTCATTATTCCGCAAAACTATAGGTACACTGCCTAGGTAGAAGTATAGTAACACAATTTCTGCTAACAAGTTTTGGCGCTGTTGCCGTGGACCTCTGACACGATTAACTGACAATTTTATTTAATTGGATTGAGATTTTTTTTAGTTTAGTTTAGTTAGTTTTTCTTTTTATTTATTTACTTTACTTCTTCTCTTTTTTATTTGATCTTCTCGTAACTTTGTTCTTTATTTGATTTTTTTTCGTTAGTTTGGTAGTACGTATAACTCACGTTTTATTTTCTTTTCTTTTCATTACTTTTCGTTTTGTTTTTCGTTTGATTTTTTTTTGTCGTCATCTGGCAAATTTCTTTTTGAATTTGGTTTGACTTCCGTATGTTTCAATTTCACTTCTGGAATTCGATATGTATAGTGTTAAGTGAGTTTGTTTTTACTTTTCTTTGTCTGTTTACGTTTTACTTGATTTTTTCTCTCGTTTTACTTTATTTACTTTATTTCTTTTTCTGTTAATTTGATCCGTTTTGACTTTGGTTTTTAATGCGATTTCAAATTCCGTACTCTTTTTACGATTAATTTTCTTTTGTTTAATTTGTGTTTTTTTTGTATAGTTAAATTAGGATATATTTGTTTATTTACTAGTTCATAATTTAATTTGACAGTTTATTTACATTTTAGTTTATTCTTTTGAGTTAGTTAATTTTGTTTTTGTGTTTTTTTATTAGTAGTTCTATTTTACTTTGTATTTTTTTGATAGACTAGTTATTGAGAATGGAGAGCAGTTATGATGCAGAGACGAGATTGTGGTGGAACAAGCTTTACAGCACAAACGGGAAACAGTACTTGCTTTTCAAAGACTGATTGGATATCAAACACCACACGATCTGATCGAGAACTTTATTGGTGGGAAAGTCCTCTGTCTGTAGAGCAGAATATCTTGCCCGAGTCTAACTCCGAGCCGGTAGAAGCACCAGTTGAGGATGATTTCATAAAAGATGAAGAGATTAAAGCTTCTACCACAATTGTCTGCCATAATGAATTTTCTATAAAGCCTCACCAACCGGAAGAGGATATCTATATTCTCAAATCTGAGGAGAAAACACCACCACCAATTCGTCAGCAATTTCAACTTTGCCTCCAGGAGCCGAAACAACAGGAGGAGAACGTCTATGTCCTTGAATTTGAGAAGGAAAAGCCATCAGCTCCTGGTCTCCTGTTAGTACTACGTTACAGGCAGTATCTCCTCAAACACCAGGTTTTGTGGAGTATTTACTTTCCTATTTTATTTGCCGAAGTAACGTTTTGTTTTGATCCAGGTAGTTTGCTTTTAATTACTGCCTACTTTGTTTTCCTGGCAAAGTTGGTGTCTACTTTTATTTTGATCCAGGATAACAAAGCGGGAGTCTAGCCAAGACTATAAAGACGGGCAGCTTACTGGGAGGCAACCCAGTGGTTAAATTTATGTTTTATTTTGTTTTTTATTTGTTTTTCTGGTTTTATTTTTGTTTTTCTTTCATTCAGAGATGGCAGTGGTGCCTGTGCTTTTAATGCAACGCTTTTTAGCGTTTCTGTGGTAATTTTGTGAGTGTGTGCAGGTGGAATTTCTTGTGGTATTTTATACTCTCCAAGGCTGGACACTTGCTTGAATGCAAGTGTGAGGAATGCTACTACCCCCATTGTTCAAGCTTAAGTGTGAGGAAGGGAACCTTCCTCAATCTACGATATCAGGGGAGTTTTAGTTTCTTTATTTTTAATGTTTGTGTTCAGCCTATCATGCTTTTTAATGCTTATTAATTCAGTCCATGTTGTCCTGAATGAAATCCTTCATGAGTCTGACATATTTTGAAAGGTCTTTTCTTGATTATTATTTTTGAACAATGAGGACATTGCTCCTCTTAAGTGTGAGGAAGTAGAGACCTTTCCCTGAAAATATGCCAGTTACGCTTATATGCCATACTTGTTTTTGTTTGTCCTATTGCTTTGAGAGAGAATCACTTCTTTGAGTGCCTATAAATATTGAATTCTTGGGTGAAAATGTTTGTGGAAGTTTGAAATTGAGCTAGGTGACAACCTCAAGGATTCCCTTGCTTAAAGTTGTCTGTCTAATCTAACTTGTTTTATTCAAACTACTTCTGTGTTTCACTGAAATTTGGTGGATTAGTTGATTGTGTAAACTGAATTAGTTTAGTTTGGGATTTTGGAAATGATGTGAAATTTGGAATGAAAGGATAAGGCAAGGTACTCTACTGTGACATCAGAAATTTTCCTAACAAGCATGCCTCGTCTATCCGGTTATTAAGTCCTAGGGGTGCCTTAACACCTATCTACCTAAGGTCTCGGGATCTGGGATAGTTGGCCAACACCGTTACAAGGATAGAGAGAAAAGTCTGGGTTACGGAATAACTCTGCAATTCACAATAATTCGTTTGTTTTGTATATATTTCTTGAAGAAGAAAGTTTTTGCATGCGAAAGAAAGTTAATTGTAGTTTAATTTTTGTTTCTGATCATGAGTATGTGGTGTTGAAAGGTATCACGGAATAAGGTTTACTTCACACCCCTTGTCATCCAAAGGCTAGAGGAAAGAAATTGGTGGGTGAAAGATCCCAAGCTAATCTGTATTTAGTTTATGCAATCAAACTTCTCATGCTTTTACATAATTGTTCTTCTTTCACTGTTTGTGAAAACTTACAGCTAAAAGCAGATTATTCTTTTGATTGTCATTTTGCTTGATTCCTTCTGCACTTGTTTGATCCTGAGATTCGATGCTACAGCCTAAGAGAAGGTTTTATTTTTATTTGCTTGAGGACAAACAAAAGCTAAGTGTGAGGAAGTTTGATAAGTGCGAAATACATCTAGTTTTAGGGCTTTAATTCTTTCTATTTTCATAACAATTCATGTCATATTTCTCACTTATCATATGTTTTTCTCAAGATTTAAGTTTGATGTGTACTGATATATTTATGTGTCAAATACAGGAGCATTACAATATAGCGATTATATATATATATATAATAAATATCACAAGCACGATAGATTCAGTATATCAACATCTACTGCACGTTATCATTTGATGATCATCAAATTGATACAATTATCATATCATAAAGCGGTGAGCGTCATGATTAGCAACTCACGCTGGAGAGCAATTATCTCATGGATATTTATCACTATTATATACCATAGAACGCTGCACTTTATCTACATACAAGATAGAAAATCATATGGAGACTGTAGAAGGCTGCTACAGCTTCTATAAAAGACGAGAGTAGGGTTGATATGGGGGTTCACGCCCACATACAACCGCCTCCAACAGAGGGGCTACGCCCTCCTCCCTTCCACACCCACAAATCCACCATTGTTACACATCACACTTTTGATAGAGGATTAATGTAAAGACACGTGACGACAGAAGGCGGAGCGGAGAATCTTCTAACAGAGTTTCTTCTTCTTGTTTATCTAAACTGTCAATGTGTTCTTCCTTTGTTGTTTTTGTTATTTTTATAATTATGTTTGAGTAGTTAGTTTAGCTCCCCGGATTGGGGTAGCAAACCGGATCTTTACATTTATTTTGTAATCTTTTTCTCTGATTATAATTGTAGTAGTTTAATTCCTATTCTTCATGCGCTTAATTTTCTAGCTAATTATTAAAGCAATATTTGTAGTTTTCTAATCAAAATACGGCGCTGAGATTAGTTAACAAGACATAGGAAGTTAAACCGGATTATCGACTAGAAGCATGATTTGCCTATAGGTTAATCAGTCTCCAATAGGAATTGTGTTTAA
Organism: Limonium bicolor; assembly: GCA_023374045.1. Lineage (NCBI taxonomy): Eukaryota > Viridiplantae > Streptophyta > Magnoliopsida > Caryophyllales > Plumbaginaceae > Limonium > Limonium bicolor. Next base: position 164,621,820 of record CM041778.1, on the reverse strand, counting down.
TGCTATTAACTTGATAACTTGGGCATGGTTTGCGGCTTGTTATTTCAGTTAGTTAGGGTTCGTTGTACAGGGACCGGTCAACGAACTATTTATAATTCCTGAGTTTATTGCAGAATTAGGAAGAGGTTTTTATAGATAATAAAGTGAAGGTTTGCAGAACAATCCGGGGTGCTTCTTTAGATTCAATCTTTATTTCTTTATTTAGTTTATTTTTATCTTTTTACGGTTTCATTATTTTATGTTAGTTGTTTAGTCATTCTTTTTATTAAATTAAGTAAAACCTGAAAAAGTGACATTCCTGTTTTCTTAGTTTAGTTTTTCAGTTAGTAAATAAATTGTCAATTAATTGAACGAGGTCCCTGAGATCGACAATCCCACTCAATTCATTATTCCGAAAAACTATAGGTACATAGTAAATCACGCTTAACGGACTGTATCTTTAAGAGCCGTAAAAATCCAGCACTTGACCATCCATTTGCTTTGTCCCAGGAGGCTTGCTTTGTTCCTTGATAATCCTCTCGTTTAACGCTCCTGTCGATGAAACCGACCTTTGATTTCGCAATTATATCGACTTTGAAATTGCGCGTCCAATTAAGGAATCCTTCGCCTGAAAATTTGTAAGCAAGCTGCATCCCTGGGTAATCTGAAGGATGTAAGTATAAGGGGTCGACTTCGGCATCGGTAGAGGTAGCAACATCCTTTCCTTTATCTTTTGGGTCACTTGGTTTCCGTGATTCGGCCATGTGTGGAGGAAATTTAGGTAAGGGTTTAGATCAGTGAGGAATTGAGAAGAGAAGAATGGGGAAGAAGAAGACGATGTCATTTCGGAAAAGCAAGAATCAATTTCTTTTGTTACAGTCATGGTGTGTGGCTTGGTTTCTAACACTAACATACATATGCATTCCAGCCTATACATAGCACTACAACATATAGTGCATATATATGTTCTAACACTAACATTATAAATGCTTTCACTAAACGAAGGAGTTGAAATAGAGCGATGAGTAATAAAAAAGATTAATAGTCATGATTTATTGTAGTATTAATTAACAGAGGTGGATGCAAGGGGAGCACGTGGGGTCACGTGATCCTAGTATTTTTTGAAGAATGAAGAGATTCCTATATGTATAACAATTAGATTTTATATGTCTATAGTATAATGACCTCATATATTAGAGTGTTTAGTAGTGTAGTGGTAAGGGATATAAATATTGGATAAGTTATCCTAAGTTCAAATCTAACTATGATTAAATATATTGTAATTTTTTTCTTCAAACAATAGTGACCCCATATAATTTATATTCGGACTCTTAATTAAGAGGTAGGTATCTGATATTATACAATATACAGAGCAGCAGATGAAAGGAAACACGTGATTATTGCATTGAAAGAAAACAGAAGTAAAAAAAGAAGAGATATACATATATAAAAAGCAAGCATATACTAAATCTGAAGACTAGCTGAAATGATGAAATGAAAGGAAGCTCGTAATTGATGAAAATAGCTAGCTAGCTAGCAACTACAGAGCAAAAGTCCAACGAATGTTGACTCTGACAAAATTTGCTGTTCCCCCAGTAATAGGTATGAAGTTAGAGGATGGAATTTGGTCCGGAGGAGAGAGTTGTACGGTGCCTTGTGCAATCGGATCATTAGCAGTGATTGGATCATAGTCCCATAGATTGGCGGGTAATTCGACAGGAGCGTCGAGTGGGACCGCAATAATAGATTTGAGTAAAGGAATTTGTTGCCAACGTCGGACCGAAGCGTAATTATTGTCATCTCTTTCGAAGAGCAAACAGGTAGCTGCATCATCATGATTATAAGAACGGAAACATGTCCAAAAACCTCGCAAGTGGACTCACTCCTTCCTCGAGTGTAATGGAGAGCTGGCTGACACGGCATTTCTAAACACGGCGTAGTTGAGGGTGACCATTCCTCTAGAGCTAGACAGTTGATGTGATATGAGTTTGTCATATACATTTCCGATGTTATTAGCATCCCATGAGATGGAATCGTCAATGATTATGTCGTCGGAACTCAAGTAATCCTTATCTGTCAGAAGCATGATGAGGTAATTTGGCCATAGGCGGAGATGACGGATGTTTCAGGTCCGGTAAGGGTAGCATTCTGGCCGGGCTTGATGGACTCAGGGTTGCCTCTGGTGCGGTTGTAGATGAATTCAGTGTACAGCCATTGTTGATCTTAATTGTGCCGAAGAGCTGACCTGGATTCTCATTGTCTATGTTGTTGATCTGAACGGAAAAGACCTGAAGAATTGGGGATCCCAGGTAACACATTCCTTGATCATCATCATTATTAAGTGGCGCTGCTAATAAGCGTCGACGTCCATCAGGTCGACTTGGACTGAAGCAAAGACCGAGAAGGATGGCGAGTACTTCTACAGCCTGTTGAATGGGTGGTGACAGTTCTGTTATCCGGGGAATTTGTATCAGATTAGGCCTTAGTTGAAAGCTCTGTTCTGGGAATGCATCCGCACGCAGCACCGCTGAAGACAGAGAATACCAACTGGTGGCCAAGTAGCTACCCAAGTTTCTATGACGCCTTCGTCACCGCCACCTGGCGTCGAGTTATTAAAATTGGTAGCCATATACTCCAACACCGGATTCAATCGGGTAGCTTCACAGATCATCATGATCACCACGATCAAACTTCGCGCCCTTGTCGCTTCGTCTGTCGTAACCGCGAGATCGTCGGTGGCGGATACAGGTTGTGGTACCCGACCCTGATATTTTCCATACTTCTTTTAGCGGCAGCCTTGAGCCCGTGCTGGCCACTGTAACCACAGTTGAAGCCGAGCCAACTTGTTCCTGGTTCTGTGATCAAATGTTGGTCAGCTGGCGTACCCTCCATTCCGAACTCCAACCACGATCCTGTGCTTCCCATTCTGTAGCCGAGCAAGTAGAGGTTGTCAGCCCGGAGTCTGAATCTCACCGAACGACTTTGGGTTTGGGACCTTTGGGTGGTCAGTACCACATCGAAGAATTGAGTGGGTGGATTCTCTTGTACAGCAAGTGCTGGAAGATTGTGACTATATCTCACTCCCAAACGCACTCGCAGATTCCGAATGAATTCCCGATAACCTCCCCTTGTGCTCGTATCCACAACAAACTCAACCGTAAACAGTATCGTCATTCCTTCCTTTTCCTATTTTTATTTTTCAAAAGCAATAATCTTTCAAATCTCAAATAAAATTACTTCTCTATAAAATCGATACTCACCGTAAAACCGATTCTACGATAGAAATTGCCCAATTTAATTAATTGAAGATGCTTTGAATAACTAACTAACTAACTAATGCAAAGTTATTATACCTGCCAGTATTTTCGCCTCCTTTGTTTACAACTGATTTTTACCTTGCCGCCTGGTGCTTCTACCCATATGTATTATGCATCAGTATATATAGATAGAACCAATCAACCAGCACTCTACAACACTGCTAGTGCTAGTAGCTACGGAAAATTACTCTGTCTATGCCTTTCTCTCACCCACCCATCAATTTGTGATGTGATGTCCGAACAAAAGACAAACAACACACAAAAAGAAATCCACACGTTCTACGTCGTCGGAGACTATGAAATCAAACAAAGTGGGGCTAAACTGGAAAAATAATGTTTCATTCTTAAGAGATTATTCAGGATCGCATAGACGTCCACAATTTAGAAAGAGTCGTGTCTGATTTTACTACTTTTTTATGGTCCCATTCTATAAAAACAGGTTTTAGTGAACTTTCAAAATTTTACTGATTATGTTTTGATAATTTTTTTATTTTTTTATGTACATATGTTTTAAGATTCATTGTGAATCTTAAGTTTAAGAAAAGTGAATTAAGATTGTTAAAAGTGAATCAAAGGTTGTTAAAATGAATAAGAGAGTTGCTTAAAATTGAATAAGATGTTTAAAAGTGAATCTTATAAACAGAGATTGTTTAACTAAAGTTATTATGATTGTTTGACTAGTGTAAATAAGAGAGTTTTAGAAAAGTGAATCAAAGATTGTTAAAAAGTGAATCATAAGTGTTACAAAGTGAATCAGAGTAATAAGAAAAGTGAATCTCATATGCATAGATTGTTTAACTAAAGTGATTAGTGAATCATGGGTTTAAGAAGAGTGGATAAGAGGTTTAAGAAAAGTGATTCTCGTAAATAAAGATTGTTTAACTAAAGTGAAAAAGAGGTTTAAGAAAAGTGAATCAAAGGTTTTTTAAAGGTGAATCAAAGGTTTAAGGACAGTGAATATTTTGTTTAATACTAGTAAAAGTTAATCCTACCACAAACTAATGCGAGAAGAGTATTAACTTTTCATTTATTGAAAGTGAATGATTTTTTTTTTCAAAAAGTGAATCTTATGTGTTTGGGGGGTAGGGTAATCTATTTGGCATTGTTCTATACTTTATATCATCGTGAAAGTGAATCTTATTGTGTTGGGGGTGGTGGGGGGTGTTCGGGGTTGTGTGTTTAGGGGTTGTGGTTTAGGGTTTAGGGTCGTTAGACCATAAAAATGTCTTTTATGTTTTTAGCTTTCCTAGAGTGGTTTTAGGGGTGTTTGGGGGCCTTTAGTGTTTTTAGCTTTCCTATGGTGTTTTTAGCGTGTGTTTGGGGGATAGGGTAAATCTTTTTAGTATTAGTTCCACACTTCATATTGTCGCTATTGACTAGACATTTATTTTAGGGTTCCTACACTACAAACCATAAAAATGCTTTCGATGTTTTTAACTTTCATAGGGTAGTTTTTAGAGTGTTTGGGATAAGATTCATTTTGTTAATGAATAAGTTCATTTTATTATTAAAGAAGATTCATTTTACTAATGAATAAGATTCACTTTAAAAATACCTAATATATAATCCTTCTAAAAATATAAAATTTTAAGTTTACCAAAATATATCCATGATACATCTTGTTTTGAAGATTACGTAAAATGATGAAAAATTGTGTAATTTTTTTATTTTTGCACTTATATTTTGTGAGATATAATATTTTGAAAAACAAATTCTCTCTCCTATCCAAAAAAACTCCCTACGCGCTGTGAGTATTCTTCTTTTTTCTTCCTTCATTTTATTCTCCAATCAAATATTGACAAGTGACAGAAGCTATATTATACCCTGGCCCAGGGGCCAGGGTCTTCGTTTTGTTATAAAATTGTTTTAAGCTTACATAGTTAACAAATGGGATAAGAAAAATTGGATTTTGATGGGGTCATACCTATAATAAACCAAAGTTTCCTGACACGTGTCCGGAAAGAATAGTACAGAAAATATTATACGAAGTTATCGAACGGGACCAATAGCTCAAACAGGGAAAAAAAGGATCTTTATTGGCTTTTGCTATTAGGCAAATTAGATCGTATGAGCAGACCGCGTATACTATTGTATGGACTGTGTCATGTGGTACTGATGTGTCATACATCATGTTGACTGTGTAATATTTTAAAAGTAACAAACTTTAAATGGTGTTAACTTTTAAAATATAAGTCTAAAATGAAAAAATTTATATCACTATTTTCCTAAATTCATTCTCATCAAAATAAGATTAAAAATGGATATGTTTTGACAATGGTGAATTAGATAACAAACTTTGAAGCCAATAAAAAATTATTATTGTTTTATGGTGTATTATTATTGTTCTGTGATGTATTTTAAACCTTATATGGTGAATCATGTATTTTTCTGATATACCAATTATTGTTTGTGTTGTATTATTGTTTAATTTTGTAATTTTTATATGTTTATGATGATACACTAAGTTGATGATATGATTCTTTAAAACTAATATTATGATTCATTAAAATTAATATTATGATTCATTAATTAACAAATGGTGAATGGATAACAAACTTCAGAACTAATAATGGATCATTATTATTATCTTACGGTCTATTATTAAAATTTATGATATTTTATGTTGAATTATAAATTTTCCTAACATATCAGATTTGTAACAGATCATGTGTCATTACTGTTTTGTAGTGTATTATTATTGGTGTATGATGTATCTTAAACTGTATTATGGTGAATCATAAATCTAGATGATATGATAAATATATACATGTAACTAATATAAAATTTTAAATTTGCCAAACATATCTATTATGGGTCATGTAATTAATATTATGATTCATTAATATTGATTTTCATTCATTAATAATAAGTGGTGAATTAGATAACGAATATCAGAACTAATAAAAATCATTATTGTTTTGTAATGTATTATTATTGTTGTATGATGTATTTTAAACCTTATATGGTGAATCATGTATTTTTCATACATACCAAATGTGTTTGTATATATTTTGTTTTGAAATTTTTATTTTTATACGTTTACGATGATACGCTAAAATGAAATGAAGATATGATTCACTAATTTTGATATTATGATTCATTAAAATTGATATTATGATTCATTAACTAATAAGTGGTGAATTAGATAACAAACTTCGAAACCGAATAAAAATCATTATTGTTTTGAAATGTATTATCATTGTTGTATGGTGTATTTTAAACCTTCTATGGCGAATCGTGTATTTTCATGCATACTAAATATTATTTTGTGATGTATTATTGTGTAAAAAATTTATTCTTATATGTTTGTGATGATACACTAAAATGAAGATATGATTCATTAAAAGTGATATTATGATTCATTAAAGTGATATTATAATACACTAAAAGATGTTATGAATCATAAGTCTTATTGATATATATATGGATATATACATGTAATTAATATAAAATTTAAAGTTCTCAAAACATATCCATGTCTAGTCTTGTTTTGAAGAGCATGAATTTAGATAAATAATGGTATAATTTTTTTACATTTTAGACTTATATTTATAAGATACAATAAATTAAATTTAATATAATAAAAAGCAGCTCAGTCAGCAGCTGACTGGACTGACTGGTTGCCAACTCATGCCAACTCATGGGCCGCGCGGGCTTGCACATCTCCGGTCTGATAAATCAAAGGACGTAGAGGGACCTTAAAAATGTAATCTCACATGTAGCGTTATTGGGGAGGACCGACCTAACCTGCCCATGTTTTGAACAGCGTGGAGATGGTGCAAGCACGCCGCGTACAACAATAGTGCGGTAACCTGAGTTGGCAGCCAGTCAGTAGTCCAGTCAGCTGCTGACTGTACTACTTTTTATTATATTAACTTTAAATTATTGTATCTTATAAAATATAAGTCTAAAATGTAAAAAAAAATTATATCATTGTTCATCTAAATTCATGCTCTTCAAAATAAGACCAGACATGGATATGTTTTGAGAACTTTAAAAATTTATATTATTTACATGTATATATTCATATATATCAATAAGACTTATGATTCATAACATCATTTTAGTGTATCATAATACCACTTTTAATGAATCATGATATCAAAATTAATGAATCATATCTTCATTTTAGTGTATCATTGTAAAAACATATGAGGATAAAAAATGTACACTATAATACAACACAAAATAATATTTGGTATATATGAAAAATACGCGATTCATCATATAAGGTTTAAAATACACCATACAACAATGATAATACACAACAAAACAATAATGATTTTTATCGGTTCCGAAATTTGTTATCTAATTCGCCACTTATTAGTTAATGAATCATAATATCAATTTAATGAATCATAATATCAAAATTAGTGAATCATGTCTTCATTTAAGTGTATCATCGTAAACATATAAAAATAAAAATTTCCAACAAAATACAATATAAAACAATATTTGGTATGTATGCAAAATACATGATTCATCATATAGGTTTAAAATACACCATACAATAATAATAATACACTACAAAACGATAATGATTTTTATCAGTTCCGGTATTCGTAATCTAATTCACTACTTATTAATTAATGAATGATAAGATCAATATTAATGAACATAATATCAAATTAATGAATCATATTATCATTTTAGTGTATCATCATACACATGTAAAAATAATTTTTTTAAAGTTGTCAAAACATATCCATGATTGGTCTTGTTTTGAAGAGCTTGAATTTAGATGAACAATGATATAATTTTTTTTCATTTTGGACTTATATATTAAAAGTTATAAACATTCAAGTTAATATTGTAAAAAGGCAGCCCAGTCAGCATAAATATCCAGTCAGCAGCTGACTAGGCTGCCAAATGGTTAGACTGTACAAAGTATGGGTGCGACCGGCCCGTTACTTCGAATTTGCCGTTTTTGTTATTGCTAAAAAACGACATAGAGGGACCGCATCAAGATCTTTGTCCTCTGCAGCTCTCAATCAATGGTCCCAATTTTTTTTAAAAAATGATTTCCCTAAAACACGCACATTGATAATGTATCATCATCCGCTTTGTTTTTACCCTTGCTGCCGAGCAGTTGTCGATGGGAATGTATTATTTGTGTTTGTTCCTAAGTGAATGGCATGAGCACCTAGCTTAATTCTTCAACGTTTTTTTTTTCCTTTTTTACTAAGAAGAACCGGTTCTAACAAGCATATTAATCTAAAAAATAGTTTATAATTCTCTCTGTAATGTTGTTAGATTTTATTTGCGTTTTTTTAGATGTTGTATATTACTAGGTAAGTCACCCAAAGAAAATTAATTCCATTTTCTAGATAGTTCCAAATCTATCATTGGAACCAGAACCGGTCCCGGCTGGTTTCGAATCTGAATCTTATGTTTGAGAATCGGAATCGGTCAGCAAAAATATGTGACTCTCTAACTATGCAGTGTACTTATCGTTTTTGTAATATATTCAATAAGTAGGGTGTGTTGTACCCAAAGGACCTCGTTATATTAATGATAACTCCTAAATAATCAAGAAAGCTAAACTAAAAAAAAACATGAAAGATCGTATTTTTAGAATAATTAATCATTCTAATCAAAGAACGAATTAATAAGAAAAACTAGAAACAATAATAAAAAATAAAGATTGAAACTATATGATTAAAAGAGCACCCAGGGTGGATATGCTAATCTTCTCATTCAATAACAAACTTAGGAACTATAAGTGATCTAGTTAATCATATTCAACAAATCCTAATTAGTTAAGATACCAAATAGCAAATCATGCCCAAATTACTTAATACAATCGTATTATAACCTGTTGATATTAGAGACGAATTATCTTGAGGCAAATCATGATAGGGATTAATACGGTTAAATTTCCGATGTTAGGTTCCCTGTCTCAAACTCGCATTTTGATCGAAGAACTACAGTACTGAACTAATTGATATTCGTTGGATCCAGTTAGTTTGTTTAAAGTTTATTTTACTTCGGAAATATATGTATTAGTATTTAAACAATACTAAAAATTTAAAGCCCCCTGTAGCATTATTGGGGAGGACCGACCAAAGCTGCCCATGTTTTTGTTATTGCTTAAAAAAAGGCGTCGAGGGACAGCATCAGATCTTTTCCTCTGCAGCTCTCAGTGGTCCCAAACCAAACGAAAAAATGATGTCTCTACACGCACATGAGAATGTGTCATCAGCTTTGTTTTTTCCCTTCCGGCCGAGCAGCCGTCGACATAGCGTTTGTATTTTCCCTTCCCGCCGCGTCGACACAGTGGATCGGAACTTTTGCATGTCTCAATGTATGCAACAATTCTTTTGGAGAAAAAAAAAGAATTTAACTCTTAACCTTCATGACATTTGCTAATCAGTGTGGTTCTCTCCTATTGTATATTTCTTGAGGAGTCTGATCACTCACGATGAACTGTGTAACAAGCACACGACGAACTGGACTTGCACAACAATAAACAGAATGCAAGAGTTTGTCATGTGAAGTATCACTCTTATCAACACGTAATTCACAGAGTACAATCACTTTCTCAAAAAGAATAGGATAATTCGGTTAACACGAAATCCAAATTGTAAAAAAATTGGATTTCAGTTATTTGGTTAAAACCAAATTATCCAAATTTTGATCAAAACAGAATTTTATCCAAATTATCTAAAATCCGAATTTTTTTTAAGTGAAAACCGAAAAAACTGAACCAAAATCCAAATTTTAGTTAGTTGGGATTTCAATTAACCGAAAATTTAGGGAAAAAACTGAAAACTGAATTTTGTTTGGTTTTTTAGTATAGGGTTTACTGAAATCCAAACCAAATTATAATTGGATATTCGAATATTCGAATTTTTAATTCGGTTAAAATCCAGAAAAAAATTCGGTTATTTCAGATTTTGATAAATCCAAAAATATCCAACTGAATGCTCACCCGCACTATTCAGATCTATATGCAAGATTCTATTTTATAGATAAATCTTCTCAAGATAAATCTTAACAACGTAAGAAATAACAACCACATCTGAGTATATTTAGATTTTCATAAAGATAATAACTTCTGATGTATAACCTTAGTTAAAAATCTTGATCAACAGTCTTCGTGTTAAACTAGTTGAGATCTAGAACGCAAATTGAGAGAATATAGATCGAGGAGATAGAACTCGATGAAGAGAGAACTTAGAAGAAAAGGTAAGTGGCGAGACTTTTTCATTCTGTATATTGATTCAAAAATTACAAATGGTCATGGTGTATAGAATGATATATATATACACACACAAGGTATATGAAAAATAAAACTGAATAAAACGACGTAGTTTAAGACAAACGGAATAAGCTAGTATAAGAATAAAACTAGTATAAATAACACCCCCCTCCCCCCGCAAGACAAGGATGGTGATAACTAGACTTGGCTTGAAAAAATAGAACAGTTAACGATTTGAAATCCCCATTCATGAAGAACCGGATTCCGGGCAATGAAAACTGCAGCATGGTTATCGTATTTGACTGGAATGGGAACATTATCTGTGATACCCAGCTTGTGGAGGAGTCGGCTTAACCAAGCCAGTTCAGCGGTACTTTGCGCAATGCTCTATATTCCGCTTCTGCGGAAGATAATGAAACACATGCTTGCTTATTGACTTCCATGAAATTGGCGAACCACCAAATTGAATATAGTAACCGCTAACAGATCATCTGGATATAGGGCATAATGCCGAGTCTGAATCGCAATAGGCAACTAGTTGTGTGAGGCGGTATTGTGAGAAAAATTCCGATGTCAACGGTGCCTTTGACAAAGCGTAAAACATGTAAAGCAACATTATAATGACTGACACACGGAGCATTGAGGAATTGGTTGAGCAACTGTACACTAAAGCATAGATCTGGTCGAGTGTGAGTTAGGTAATTCAATTTGCCAATCTATCTCCGATACCGCTCAACATCTTGAAAAAGAGGGCTATCGAGTGGCAACAACTTCAGACCCGACACCAGAGGAGAAGCAACAGTCTTATTATTCTCAATAGCAAATTCATGAATGAGTTGCCTCGAATAATGCCGCTGGGTAATGATCATGCCGCTTGCAGTTTTTACAAATTTCATGCCTAAAAAATAGCCCAAACCACCGAGATCTTTGATTTTGAAAACTGCATCTAGACTCGTCTTGAGGTTTTGTATTCCATCATAATCATCACCACAGACCAACAAATCATCTACATAAAACCAACATGAACTGCTGAAGTGTCGGTGTGCTTGGAGAAAAGAGAGTAATCATTATAGGAACTAACAAATCCTTTCTTGCATAGGAAATCAGCTAATATGGCGTACCATTGTCTGGAAGCCTATTTAAGGCCATAAAGAGAGCGCTTGATAATTTTAGAGCCGATCATAGTCAGGATAGCCCAACCGCCCAGCCCGGCCCGACCCATAAATTAGACCAATGGGATGGGTAAAAAAAATAACTGGGCGGGTTTGGACAAAAAAAGCAACCCAAATATTTTTCCGGGCTGGGTTATGGCTAAATATTTTGCCCAATTGATGACCCGGCCCGGCCCGAATGTCATAGTACATCTTACGTTAGTATATGTTATTGTAAATATGTAAACAAAAGTAATAAATATTTACAATAATACAGTAGTAGTTATTCAACTGAATGGACCGCATACACTTCGTCTTATAAAATTGATTTTGTGTCGTGCACACTCTTAAAAATCTATACTACGTATATACTTTAAGATCTATGTTACTAAATAGATAAATTTGAGTTAAAAGCGGGCTGGGCGGGCCGGGCTATGGCATGAGTATTTTTTTAGGTGGGAGGGTTGGGTTTAGGATTGGCCAGATTGGGCGGGTTGGGCAAACTCTTGGCCCGATTGGGCTGAAAATTTATGTCTAGCCCGGTCCGAACCCGACCCGTCCACCTAGTTGATCAGCTCTACTTGATATGGCACACCTTGTTTTCCTCCCTCTATGTCCAATCCTTCAGAAAGTTTCATATATATATATCCTCGTGCAAATCTCCATGAAGAATGCATTGTTGATATCTAACTGGTGAATCTCCCATCCTTTCTTGACCACACCTGCAATTAAAGTGTGAATGGTGGTCATTTTTACAAACAGGTGAAAAGGATTCAGAGTAGTCAACACCATATTTTTATGTAAATCCCTTTACAACTAGCCTGGCTTTGTATCGCTCTAAAGAACCATCTGCCTTAAGCTTGACCTTGGAAACCCACTTACAACTAATAGCCTTATTTCCTTCAGTAAAGGCACAATGTCCCACGTGTGGTTTCGTTCCAAAGCCTCAATTTCAAGCTGCATTGCAAGCTGCCATTCAGGATGCAAACTGGCTTCTTTGAAAGACCTGAGCCTCTACTAAAATAACAGTCATTCTTTACTAGTGGTGGTGGTGAAACAAAGCGAGGAAGGAGTATTAAATGGGACGGCGGGGAATATCTGTCAGAGAGCAAAAAACAAGAGTATCATGAGATTTTTGTTCATTTTTCTTTAATCTAGCTGTCAAGAGTTCAGTAAAAATTCTTCATCAGCTGATTGAGTGGAAGAGTGTCCCACAAAGTAATCACGCAAGTGGGATGGTCTTGCATGATTTCGTGAAGATCTTCTAAGTGAAACCTCTGGAACTGTCACTTCGGTTGGACTTACAGTTTCTGAATTTGCGACTTCTTCAATGTGAATAGCAGCAGGTGCTTCTGTCTCACCTTGTGGACTCGTAGATGTTGGTGAATTGACTTGGTTTCCTATACCCGGTTCAAGAGGTTCAAAGTTGACAACATTGTTATCATCAGTGGAAGATGTTATTTTCCGAGAGTTATCATCAGTGTCATACATGACATCCATGGTAGCGGGAAACAGGGTGTTGTCCTGATTAGTTGTTTGTTTCTCCATAAATGGGAAGATAGATCATAAAATTTAACATCATGACTATTGCACAACGAAAATTTGACCTATTAAATACCAAGAAATAATTTAGAGAATAATAAATCAGAAAACCGTCAGGTTGCAAAAATCCTGGTTATTGTAGTAGAGATTATGGGAACCAGGTATCGAACCGTGGGACTATGTGATAATATCTAGACTTAGCAAAGGTTATAAATTGAGGGGGAATTTTGTTTTGTTCAAACTGTGAATTATAATAAAGACAACAAGAATTTAAATAACAACTAATATTAAAATAACAGAATAATAAAAGTGGTTGTGAATATGGAAGAACGGACTCTGGTTCAGGTTTTACTCGTTTGATTAATTATGCTATTCTACCGGTTTAATTAAGAATGATTTGGCAAAATTCCTTTTATAGTCTTTAGATTTAAATCCTAAATTCTAATGACCCTCGTTACCAGAACATGCAAGGTTTGATCTAAACTCAGGCAAAACACATGTAAACGGCTAGTTAAGAGGAATATATTTTGCATCTGAAATACTATATTTATTCAATCAGAATAAATTTTTCCACAGACATAACAATTAATATGACCTATCTATTTATCACGGATCTGATCAAAATAGATTTCGTAAAGCAATTAATAAACTCTGTAATTTATTAAAATGCGAGAGAATAACATTAATCGTATCAAATTATAATTAACTTAAACCGGTAAAATAAAGTGCACAATTAAAACAAACTAATAATAACCATCCCCCAGAGTATAATTAATCTAGCCGGACATATTAAATAAATGAGCAGAGACGAGAGTAAAAAGAAATCATCTGTTTCGCTGACTCCGAAGCTGCTCCGTTAATCTGATAGACCGGAATAGATTTGAGGTAGATGATAATATACAGAGATGGTGGGGCGTGAGTTTTGTGGTGGTGGTCGAATGATTTGTGAATTGTAAATGGATGTGTACGTAAGTGAATTGTTTGTGAAATGGGGAAGGTGAAGGGGGGGCGATGGAGTAGTATGGTGTCGGGTGATTTTTGTGAATGGGTTGTGAATGGAGTGGAGCAAATTGGATCGTGGGGTGAATGACTGGATGATGGACGATTAATGGACAATTTGAGCAGAGTGATTTGCAGCTCTATTTATAGATACGTGCAACGTGATGCAGACAAGGAAGTGAACGGTGCAGAAGTCAAGGGCGGTGAAGTTGGTACGCAGATCTGGAAAAATTGCTGTCAGAGATTTCATCGGGCAGTGCAATCGATTTCGGATAGATTTAATTGATTGAGCCGGCGTCACGCGTGCAGAAATTAAGGTGGGCGACCGTCTGCAATTAATGAGGTAGCAGTTCGAATGCGGCGCCATCGGAGAGAAAAACTGTTCGGTGTCGAAATGCGCTGAAATGCTCTTGTCCGCCTCGGGGTCTTCTATCTCTTGTCCGCTAGATAACAGCGGTACGCTCTGTCACGTCCGCGAGATAAGAGGCGGTAGTGCCTATTTGTTCCGCCTGCTTAACCGCCTAAAAACAGGCGGTAGTGACCTATGGGTTCCGCCTCTTGACATGCGGTAGCTTCTCTGATGTCCGCCACTTTAACATGCGGTTGTTGCACTCTTGTCCGCCACTTATGAGGCGGACGCCTCTGTCCTGTCCGCCAGGCGGTTGTGGATCTCTTGTCCGCCTCGCGGTGGCATGTGTCTAGTCCGCGAGTTATCAGGCGGACACACCTATTGTGTCTGCGCGTTTGTATTATATATATATACACACGAGTGTACTCCCATCTTGAATCGGCCCCAAATTCTTCGTTATAAGTCTGTTTTGGTCCCCGTTTGTGCGTTGGAAAGCTCGTGAGGAGAACTATGCATTTCTGTCATTATTTCGAGATTTTATCATATAAATTGGAATTAGTTCCTACCCAAAGTAAGAGTTACAAAAAGCATAGGATAAGTGTGAGAAGGTGCGTAAAAAGTTACATAATATAATGACCAAGCACCTACAAAACTATATAAATTTCACACTTATCAAATCACCCCACACTTAGCTCTTTGCTTGTCCTCAAGCAAAACTCTCAAACACGAGTTCAAGTCAAGCGAATGAAACTCAACTCAAAAGGAAGGACACAGAAGAAAGATTACTAGTTTTACCAATATAGGGGGTTTTTTTTTCTCCTTCATAAAACAAGAAGTCATTCAAAGCTAATAATAGAGAAACAAAACCATAAGAACCTCGCCTTTAGCAATGAGCCAATCCACCTTTACATTCTCAAACCGTTAGAACGACAAGGGGCATGAAGTAAGATCTTATTCCATCATACCTTTCAATGCCACATACTCTTGATCCATAGAGAAGATTATTTTTCATTTAGCACAATGATTGCACATTTTTTTTTAATTTAAGCGCTTTAAATTCTTTCACCACAGACTTTTCTCTCCACCCATGTAACGGCTTTGGGTCAACTATCCCAGATCACAAGGACCTAGGTAGCTAGGTGATGAGGCACCCCAAAGGACTTAATACCAAGTGGACGAGGCCTGACTTTGGATCAGATTAAAATTAAGCATGCTTAGGATCAGCGGAGTACCTTGCCTTGTTTTTTTTCCAACCATTTCAATCCAGACATTCAAGGCTCAAGGCTAAAAAAGGGTTCAGATGGTGAGTATTCTCAATCATTTTAGTATCAATAGAACATAGACTTCATTTTTAATCAATTAAACCAGAAAAAATTTAAAAATTTTGCACCCCATTATCAGCTAACCAATTATTCCTCTCTATGGCTTCCTTCCAAGTTGAGCAACACAGCAGGAGTCAAACAAATGCAAGAGAAAAGAGCTCAAAGATAAACAAAAGATAAGCTACGAAGGAGGTTACCCCACCCCACACTTAGAGTGAAGCAATGTCCTCATTGCTGGAAGAATTAACATTGTGCAAGCAATCCAACGGAAACAAAAGTAAGACTATAGGGTTCAGAGGGGAGTATGTGTAACAGTAAAGAGTGAAAAGGATTTAGAATACTCCCCAGAGTCCGTTCACGGTGTGTTGCTCGTCCACCCCACAATTGAGTTCAGCTGTAGAATCGCGTAAATTTTCCTGTAAAGAAGATTCTATACAGCCAGAAGAACTAAGTTTATGTATTACTGCCTCATGTGTACCAATCCTTAATGTAGAAAATAAGAAAATAGACTAATAACATTTTTTTTAATATAGGACCAATTATTGAAGCTGCACACAGAAAACTGTAAAGTAAATGTAAGTTCAAAAAAGAAATAAGGTAGAGAATCTTCCTGTGAATTGAAAATAAGTGGTGGGTTGCCTCCCACCAAGCTGCTCTGTTTTATAGTCTCAAGCTAGACTCATAAGTCCGATTAGGAGAAGAGGAAGAGGAGTGGGGAAGGGGTCCCACAACTTCCTAGGACTAAGTTGCGCAGCTTTCGGAACTTATGCTTCAATCGCCATGGTAGAGACAGACGTCTTTTTAGGTGGCGCCGACTCCGAAACAGGGGAAGAAAGATCCTGCTGTACCTGGACAAAAGAAACTCCAAGCAAGTTAGTAGAAACATCAGCAGGACAAGTATACCTTTTCAGTCGGGCCCCATTAACTTTGAAGGTTTCACCCTTCTTGTTTTCCAGTTCGTAGGCTCCAAATGAAGTAACCCCTACCACCTAAATGGTCCTGCCCAATGAGATTTAAGCTTTCCTGGAAAGATCTTCAATCTAGAATTGTAGAGGAGCACCCAATCTCCAACTTTGAAGTCACGTTTCTTGATCATTTGATCGTGGAGTTTCTTGGTGCGCTCCTTGTAGATTCGAGCACTGTTGTAAGCTTTATCTCTTAGTTCTTCAAGCTCTGAAAGCTGAAATTTGCGTTTCTCACCAGCAGCGAGTATGTCAAAGTTCAGGGCCTTAAGTGCCCAGTACGCCTTATGCTCCAACTCAACAGGTAGATGGCAAGATTTCCATATACCAGCCTAAAAGGAGACATCCCGGGGTGTCTTGAATGCTGTCCTGTAGGCCCAGAGAGCGTCATCTAACCGTAGAGACCAGTCCTTTCTTGAAGAGTTTACTGTCTTCTGGAGAATCCACTTCAACTCTCGATTGGATACTTCAGCTTGTCCATTTGTTTGTGGGTGATACGGTAGTGCAACCTTATGACGTACTCCGTACTTAGCCAACAAGGCATCGAATGAACGGTTGCAAAAATGTGATCCCCCATCACTGATAATTGCTCGTGGAACTCCGAAGCGAGTGAAGATGTGCTTTTTGATAAACTTGATCACGGTCTTTGAATCAGCATTTTGGCATGGTATGGCTTCAACCCACTTGGACACATAGTCCACTGCCACCAGAATGTATTGATAACCTTGTGAAGAGGGAAATGGCCCCATAAAATCGATACCCCAACAGTCAAAAAGTTCGACTTCCAAAATGCTTTGCTGAGGCATCTCATGTCGCCTTGAAGTATTGCCCATGCGCTGACAGCTATCACAACTAGCCACAAAGGTTTGGCAGTCTTTATGGAGTGTGGGCCAATAGAATCCGGACTCCAAAACCTTGGCTGCCGTCCGATGGGATCCATGATGGCCTCCAGCTTCTCTGGAGTGACAAAACTCCAAAACACTAGGTACCTCATCATCAGGGAGACACCTGCGAATTAAGCTATCTGCACACACTCGAAACAAGTGAGGGTCTTCCCAGATATAATGGCGTGAGTCAGAAAGGAATTTCTTTTTCTGAGCATATGATAAGTCATGAGGAACAACTCCAGAAACAAGAAAATTAGCCATATCAGCATACCATGGCTCTTGCACCTTTTTCAAACTGAAGACGGTTCATCAGGAAAGAATTCATTAATAGGAATACCGTCGTCAGGAGTTACCATCCTAGAGAGATGGTCAGCAACAACATTCAGTTTACCACTCTTGTCCCTCACTTCTATATCGAATTCCTGTAAAAGAAGAATCCAACGTAACAAGCGAGGCTTGGCCTCTTTCTTGGCAAACAAATATTTAAGAGCAGAGTGGTCAGTGTGGATAATCACTTTACTTCCCCATAAATATGATCGAAATCTATCTAAGGAGAAGACCACTGCTAGGAGCTCTTTCTCAGTTGTTGTGTAGTTTCTCTGGGCATCATCTAGAGTTTTGCTGGCATAAGCAATAACTCTTAACACCTTATCTTTCTTTTGGCACAGGGCTGCACCTACTGCAAAGTCACTAGCATCACACATTATTTCAAATGGCGATGACCAGTCAGGAGAAACAACGATAGGGGCAGCTACCAATTTTTGCTTAATTAAATTAAAAGCAGAAATACAATCTTCAGAAAATATAAATGAAACATCTTTCATTAGCAGATCAGTCAAAGGTTTAGCAATTTTAGAGAAGTCTTGAATAAACCTTCGATAGAAACCAGCATGCCCAAGAAACGATCTTACTTCCTTTACACAAGTGGGAGCTGGTAGCTTCTCTATCACTTCGACTTTTGCTTTGTCAACCTCAATCCCTTTAGCAGACACCTTGTGGCCGAGCACTATCCCATCCTTTACCATAAAATGGCATTTCTCCCAGTTGAGAACTAGGTTGGTCTCTTCGCACCGTCCAAGGATAAGATCAAGCTGTGCTAGACAAACATCAAAATCAGAGCCATAGACAGAAAAATCGTCCATAAATACCTCTATACTCTGCTCAATGAAGTCTGCAAAGATGGCCTGCATGCATCGCTGGAAAGTGGCAGGGGCATTGCATAAACCAAAGGGCATTCTTTTGTATGCAAAGGTACCAAATGGACAAGTAAAGGTAGTCTTGTCCTGGTCCTCAGGTGCAATAGGAATTTGAAAGTACCCTGAAAAACCATCTAAAAAACAGTAATATTCCTCCCAGCCAATCTCTCTAGCATTTGATCAATAAAGGGGAGTGGGAAATGATCTTTCCTGGTGGCTGAATTCAAACGCCTATAATCTATACACATACGCCATCCAGTGATCTTTCGTTGGGGAATGGACTCACCTTTGTCGTTCATAACAGCTTCAAAACCTCCTTTCTTAGGAACTACCTGTACAGGACTTACCCATGTGCTGTCCGATATAGGGTAAATGATCCCAGCGTCCAGAAGCTTCAACACCTCCGTCTTGACAACTTCCTTCATGTTAGGGTTGAGCCGACGCTGGGGTTGTCTGACAGGTTTGTAGTCTTCCTCCATATAGATACGATGTGTACAGAAGGCCGGGTTGATGCCTTTGATATCAGCTAGAGTCCATCCGATGGCTCTCTTATGTCTTCTCAGAACTTCAAGTAACCTGCTTTCTTGCCCAGAAGTCAAAGAAGATGAAACAATGACAGGCAAGTAATTATCATTAGCTAAAAAGCAGTACTTGAGATTAGAGGGGAGCTCCTTAAGCTCAAGTACTGGAGGTTGCTCTATAGAAGGAACAGGTCTTTGGATTTCTTTATCAAGTCTCTCCAAAGGAGGGCGATAGGCTTGAAAACCTGGTTTTCCTCTCTCTACATGTGCTAGAGCTGTATTAACATCCATATTAAGAGTTTTATCCTCAACAGAGAAGATAAGAACATGTTCTAAAGGTTCAAAATCTGAAAAAGTAGAAGAAAGTATAGAATAAATCTCATCATCAGTAGAAAGTTCACATACCTCGCCATCCTCATCTTGCATACTTACCGACATAACTGAATGAGCTGAAGTAGAACTTAACTTCATCATCTTTTTCATATCAAACTCTATCTTCTCATCTCCGTACCTCAAGGTGATTCTGCCATCATGCACGTCAATGACCGCCTTGGCAGTACTTAGAAAAGGACGACCCAAAATGAGTGGGACCTCCACATCATCATCTATGTTTAAAACAACAAAATCCGCAGGAAAGATGAAGCGGTCAACTCCCACTACAAGATCCTCACAATTCCCATCGGTTTTATCTCGGATCTGTCGGCTAGCTGGAGTTTAAAAGGGACTGGGTGAAGCTCTCCTCCTTTTACCTTCAAGAAGGTTGCATATGGCATGATGTTGATGCTTGCACCCAGGTCACACAGGCCACTTCCACAATCTATATCTCCGATAAAGCAGGGAACAATAGGAGTGCCCGGATCCTTCTGTTTTGGGGGAAGTGCTCGAAGTAACGCCGTAGAGCACTCTTTCTGTAAGGTGGACAGTCTCCTTGTCCTGCTTCTTCTTCCTCTTTGTCACGAGATCCTTCAAAAATTTTGCATAGTTAGGCATCTCCTGAAGAGCATCAATTAAAGGAATATCGATAGTCAGTTTCTTGAATATACTTAAGAATTTATTGAACTGCTCATCTAAGCACTTCTTTTTCATCCTGTTGGAAATGGAAGCTCTATTTTCTTAGGAGTAGAAGAAGGTACATCAATTGAATAGAAGATGGAGAAGGGAAGAATTGATTGGAGCCTGTATCTCCTCAGAAACTACCACTGGTGGGACCGAAGGTTCTGGTGATTCATTAGAATGGGTGATCTTTTCACCAGTTTGTTGTGCAGTCACTTGCTCTTGATTATTCCCCAGCTGCTTGCCACTTCTTAATGTCACGGCTGCACTGAGCTCATCCTCAGGTTGGATTTCCGAGGATGTACCACAGTTGCAGATCCTAAGGCCTTGGCCGTCTCTCTCGGATTCTGCTGAGGTTGAGATGGAAATGAGCCCGGCTGCCTTTGATGCTGGTTGTAAGTAGCTGGTTTATCTGCTGCTCTAGATTTCTTGGCTATCCATCAGGGATTGGTTGAGAGTTTGTTGTTCCTTCTGGGTGGTAGCCATTGAAGTGATTATATCCTGTAGCTTTCCATCTTTTCATCAGATGTAGATTTAACAGGTGGCTGGTAAGAGTTCTGGCCCTGTCCCATCTGCATCTGAGGACGAGCTTGATTGTATGGTTGCCTAGAGAAGCCTGGGGGTCCCTGCACATTACTTTGTAAAAGATTCGAATTTAAAGCATTGTTGGGATTACCATACCTGAGATTCGGATGTTGATTTCGGTTCCAGGGCTGTTGGTAATTCCCTTGTCCTACAAAGTTGGCTTCTTCAGCGACCCGTATCTCCTCCAGATAAGGGCATACTTCAAACGAGTGGTCACCACCACAATGAGAGCACAGAGGCTCAGATGAGGATGAAGAAGCTATCCTCTTTACCTGCTGAGAAGGCTGACCATTAATTAGAAAATCGTCAAATCTTTTCACTAGTGAGCTTACCAGTGTGGATTGTTGAGCTTGTGACTCTGCCATCTGCTCCATCCAAGGATCTATATTTCTTGCACCTTTGGCACCCATAGTCATAGTTCTGCCACCTTCGGTGCCCCACTGACGAACTTCTTCTATGTACGTCTCCATGGCCGCCATGAAATCATTGCCGGATCGGTTGAGGATGTTTCCTCCCAAAGCTGATCTAACTTCGGCTTGATGTATATGCTGCAAACCATTAAAGAATGTCATAGCAATACACGTGAGATCTTGTCCGTGATGAGGACACTGTCGGAGCATTTCTTTAAAACGATCCCATGCTTCACAGATAGTCTCAGCACCTCCCTGTTTAAAAGCAAGTAAAGCAGCAACCAAATTCCTAGTTCTAGAAATAGGATAATATTTTTCATAGAACCTGGTTGTCATCTCCTCCCAACTAGTGATAATACCAGAGGGAAGACAGTAGAACCATTTCATTGCTTCACCGGTGAGGCTGCTAGGAAATAAACTCATTCTAGCATACTCCAGGAGATTATCTGAGCACCCAATTTGATCAATATTTATTAGAAATCGGTTTACATGATCTAGGGCGTCGTTGGGGTTGGAACCGTCAAATGTGCCTGAGGGCATCTCTCGTATGACCTTGTTCTGATGTGATGGCTTCAGATCCTTCCATTCCTTCATTAATTCAGGTGGTCGTAGCGAGGAAGAGCTACTGGGCTTCTTCTTGGAATGGCTGCTGGTCTGCTAAATTGCTTCATTGCTTGGCTACCGTTTGTAGGAGTTGCCATTTGTATTTCTCTTTGGAACCTCTGTTGGCGTCTGGCTAGCTGAGCGGTACGTTCGATTTCCGGGTCAAGGATTCTATCCCAGTCGAGATGAGTGTCTGACAAGAACGAGTGTACACCATCAACAGTCTGCAAAAAAGAAAAATAGATTCCACAAAAGTTTAAAAGTAGAGTAAAATAAAATAAAAATAGATAGAATAATAATAGTAAAAAAGTAATAAATGCAGTAAATCAAATTTTAACCCAAGCTAAGGACTAGACAGGAATCTAGTCCCCGGCAACGGCGCCAATTTGCAAACGATAAATTGACCTATTAAATACCAAGAAATAATCTTAGAGAATAATAAATCAGAAAACCGTCAGGTTGCAAAAATCCGGTTATTGTAGTAGAGTTTATGGGAACCAGGTATCGAACCGTGGGACTATGTGATAATTATCTAGACTTAGCAAAGGTTATAAATTGAGGGGGAATTTGTTTGTTCTAAACTGTGAATTATAATAAAGACAACAAGAATTTAAATAACAGCTAATAATTAAAATAACAGAATAATAAAAGTGGTTGTGAATATGGAAGAACGGACTCTGGGTTCAGGTTTTACTCGTTTGATTAATTATGCTATTCTACCGGTTTAATTAAGAATAATTTGGCAAAATTCCTTTTATAGTCTTTAGATTTAAATCCTAAATTCTAATGACCTCGTTTACCAGAACATGCAAGGTTTGATCTAAACTCAGGCAAAACACATGTAAACGGCTAGTTAAGAGGAATATATTTTGCATCTGAAATACTATATTTATTCAATCAGAATAATTTTTCCACAGACATAACAATTAATATGACCTATCTATTTATCACGGATCTGATCAAAATAGATTCGTCGTAAAGCAATTTAATAAACTCATGTAATTTATTAAAATGCGAGAGAGAGAATAACATTAATCGTATGAAATTATAATTAACTTAAACCGGTAAAATAAAGTGCACAATTAAAACAAACTAATAATAACCATCCCCCAGAGTATAATAATCTAGCCGGACATATTAAATAAATGAGCAGAGACGAGAGTAAAAGAAATCATCTGTTCGCTGACTCCGAAGCTGCTCCGTTAATCTGATAGACCGGAATAGATTTGAGGGGTAGATGATAATATACGGAGAATGGTGGGGCGTGATTTTGTGGTGGTGTCGAATGATTTGGAATTGTAAATGGATGTGTACGTAAGTGAATTGTTTGTGAAATGGAAAATGAAGGTGGGGGCGATGGAGTAGTATGGTGTCGGGTGATTTTGTGAATGGGTTTGTGAATGGAGTGGAGCAGATTGGATCGTGGGTGAATGACTGGATGATTTTTTCTTGCAGAGCGTGGGTTTATATAGGCGGAGGACATGGGAAACAGACAAGGAAGAGAAGTGACAGGGATAGTGAGCTAGCGAGTAGAGGCGGTGGAGTTGGTGCAGATCGGTGAAGATTTGAGTCAGAGATTTCATCGGGGGCAGAGCAATTGATTGCAGAGCTAGTCACGCGTGCAGAAATTAAGGTGGGCGACGTTAGCAATTAATGAAGTAGCAGTTCGAATGCGGCGCACGCGAACGGAGAAGAAAATTGTTCGGTGTTGAAATCCTGTTCTGGCGTGCGCTTGTCCGCCTCTTGAGAACCGCCAGTTAAAGGCGGTCCTGCCTCTCTTGTCCGCCACTTAATCAGGCGGAAGCCTCTGTGTGTGTCCGCCACTTATGAGGCGGTCGTATGTCTCTTGTCCGCCTGTGAGAACTCGCCATATGAGGCGGTCGTATGTGTCTTGTCCGCCTCCCTGACCGCCAGGCGGTTCGTTGTGTCTCGTCCGCCAGTTATGGTGATGTACAGGGGGCGGTTGTCATGCGAGAATATATATATATATACTGATGTACGGCAATCTTCAACCGGCTCCCGATTCTTCGTTATAAGTCCGTTTGACTCGCCGTTTGTTGCGTTGGAAAGCTCGTGAGGAGAACTATGCATTTCTGTCATTATTTCCTGATTTTATCATATAAATTGGAATTAGTTCCTACCTAAAGTAAGAGTTACAAAAAACATAGGATAAGTGTGAGAAGGTGCGTAAAAAGTTACGTAAAATAATGACCAAGCACCTATAAAACTATATAAATTTCACACTTATCAAACATCTTTACAAGTTTATAGCTTCCCATGCAACAAATCACTTCATCCCTTTTTCACCAACAATACACAAGTCCTAAATACAATCTCACCATGAATCTTGAAATGTCCCAAAGCATTCTTTTGCATTCTAAATCCTCTAGAACATTGCCTAAGCCCTTTTTACATCTTTAAACACCTTAATGCATGTTTCTTCCACTAGTTGAACACTTAACCATTCTAAACATTTCCTAACTTACCAACTCATTTAAAACCCTTAGAACTTCTTGTTTATTACCTAAATTTTGACATGAACTCTCCTAGAACATTACTAAACCAAGACACATTGTTTTCACCATCAAACAACCAAGAACACTAAAATCCATCAAACATGTTCTTATACACAAACTTCACACATTTAGCACTACATCACAATATAGTGCATAATTTAAATTGCATGGCACTTAGGCCCTTAAATAACATGGCTCTTAGGCCCTTAAGATGCATAAATCATAAACACTGAATTTCCCACATCATATTTGCCTTTGACCTGCAAATACACTCAACAATACATACGCCTTTTACTAAGCCCTTGAGAACATTTTACTAAGTCATTCACCATTGGCTCCTTAGGTCATTTTAATAAGCAACATAAGCTCATTTCTCCTAAGACTTTAACCCACTTCAGGTTTACACTTACCTCTTTTCCTCACAACTTCTTTCTTGTTTCCTTGACTAAATCGGCAAGGCTTTTAGTTGTTTGTCAACTTCTAAACATTATACAAGTGATAAATGAGTATACAAGCTTTATGCTTCATCTCATTGTAAACCCTAGATTATACATTGTTTTAAAAACATTAAGATAGTTGTTTTACCTTAGAACTTGAAGAGAGTTTGAATATATATCAAGAGAGGACTCCACCTAGTCCATGAAAGGTTGGAATGAAGCTAGAACAAAGCAACATAAAGGCACCATTAAGAGTGATTTTCGGACAACACAAAAACATGAAGGAAACATCATTTTTCTTTGAGTTTCCTTACCTTGAAGCAAAGGAGAACAATATATGTGAAAAGGTGAGCTCAAGCTCCTCCCATGGTGATTCCTCTTGGCACCGAAATGGAGCTCTTGGGATTTTGAAAGGATAGAATTGAAGAGCTTGATGAGAGGAAGAGAATGGTGGTCTTAGAATTTAATTTGGCCAAATGAGCTAGGAGATACAAGTGGTCAAAGATGGAAAATAATGGTGGTGTTGGTGTTGCTGTAGCAAACCGTGAATGGAGAGCAAGAAGAGAAGAAGCTTGAAGACGTGTGAATGAAGAGGGAAATGAGAAAGTGAGATAGATTTGCTTTTAAGAAGATATTTATACCTTAAAGTAAATAGTAACCATTAGTCATCACTTATCACTTAATAAACTTACATGTGTGGTGACTCATTACTACAAAAACCGGCCCCCTTTATGTTACTAAGGGTATTTTAGTCTTTGTTTATCAATTTAATTACTTATACAATGTTACAAACTAGCTTATTTTAGTTACTATTCACTAAAACAAGGCACATAGATGTGAAATTTTTGATTTCCCATTGATATAGACTTCCAAATGTGATACTATATAGTACACATGTTAATTAAAGAGTAATGATGGACATTTAGCCATTCAAAACTCATTTACAAGACAATTTTTCAAAAATGTGCTTTAAGACTCCTTAAAGCACATTTTGTGTTTTAACTTGTTTTCAAGCTTGGTTTTCTTTGGTAATTGGTTTAATATGTTCACTAGTATACAAACAAGGTCTTGGTAAGCTCATTAGGTCTTACCCAAGCTTATCCCAAGCTTAGAGCACATTTTAGCCCTAATTGACCTTAAGGCATTTATATGTGTTTTCTATGGTTTAAATTGTTTACTAATGTTTCTAAGACTCTTTTTAGTCTTAATATACCATATTTAAATGTTTAAACAACATACTAAGGTTTGGGGTATTTCAATCTACCCCCCTTAAAAGAACTTTGTCCTCAAAGTTCACACTTCCACATATCCTAAATGTTAGAACACGTGAATACATATAAACAATATTTCCATACAACATTAACAACACACTTACATAACATTGGACACAAAGTCCATACAACATAACATCGGACACAAGGTCCATACAACATCATTCAGACACAACGGTCTGTAACATAACAACATAACATAGACGATGTATTTAAATACACGTCGTACACACATAACCGAAACGGCTCTACCCCCCTTAAAAGGGGTACGCCCCGTACCCTATACACATAAACACTAAGAAGTAAACAATGACGGGTACTTCGCCTTCATCTTATCTTCCAGCTCCCAAGTGGCCTCCTCAACGTCCTGGTTAGACCAAAGAACCTTCACCAGTCTCACTGACTTATGGCGAGTGTCTCGAGTCTTAGTATCCAGAATCCGTACCGGAGTCTCCACTGATCGCATGGTCGGCTCTAAGGTTAGCCTTTCAGGCTGAAGCACATGAGACGGATGAGACATATACTTCTTCAACTGGGACACATGAAATACATCATGTACCTTGCCCAGCTCGGCGGGTAGATCAAGTCTGTAAGCTACCGGGCCGATCCGCTCCGTCACAACATAAGGCCCCACATATTTTGGGCTCAACTTGCCTTTCTGGCCAAAACGAAATACTCCCTTCATGGGGGATACTCTGAGAAATACCTGATCGCCCACGGCGAACTCCAGGTCACGTCTGCGCACATCTGCGTACGACTTCTGTCTATCCTGAGCTGCCTTCATGTTAGCCCGGATCTGGCGAACTTCTGCCTGAACTTGTTCCAGATACTCTGGTCCTATAATGACCGTCTCACTCGACTCATCCCAGCATAATGGCGTGCGGCATGGTCTACCGTACAAAGCCTGGAAGGGAGACATCTTGATCGATGCATGGTAACTGTTGTTGTAACTAAACTCGATCAGATGTAACTTATCAATCCAGCTGGTCTGAAAGTCAAGTGCACATGCACGTAACATATCCTCAAGTGTCTGGATGGTGCGCTCACTCTGACCATCTGTCTGTGGGTGGAACGCTGTACTTAGCTTCAGCTCGGTACCAAGCGCTTCCCGTGTGGATTTCCAATACCTAGAGAGGAATCTGGTATCCCTGTCAGACACAATTGTTTTCGGTACCCCATGATGTCTTACAATCTCTCTGTCGAAGAGTTCTGCTAGTTTTGCCACTTTCCAGGTGTCCTTCATCGGTATGAATCGAGCCACCTTGGTCAGTCGGTCAACAACAACCCAAATCATATTCAGACCTCCCCTTGTAGGCGGAAGCCCTACTACGAAGTCCATAGAAATGTCATGGAACTTCCACTCAGGCACTGGCATTGGTGTACCATACCACCAGGCCGTCGGTGCTCAAACTTGACCTTCTGACAAGTGAGACACCTCAACACATAATCATTTACATCCTTTTTCATGCCAGTCCACCAAAAGTAACGTTTCATACCCTTATACATCTTTGAAGCTCCGGGGTGAATCGAAGTCGTAGAACAGTGGGATTCACTCAGTATGCGCTCCTTCAGCTCAGCGCTACTCCTCGGAATACACAGTCGGCCATTCAGCCTAATCAGGTCATCATTGGAGTCGGAAGTCGTACTTCTGACCCTCGAATGTGCCATCAATAAGCTTCTGCCTGATCTCCAACTATACTGATCCGTCATCTGAGCACTCCGCACCTCTTCAACCAAGCCAGTATGAGAGACTAGCGAATGGAGAGAGTGTGCTCGGACTCAATGCGTCAGCTACCACATTTGCCTTACCCTCTTTGTACTGTAGATTAATGTCGTAGTCGTTTAGAAACTCAACCCACCTTCTTTGCCTCATGTTCAACTCCTTCTGAGTGAACAAGTATTTTAAACTTTTGTGGTCAGAATAAATTGTCACACTTACCCCATACAAATAATGTCGCCATATCTTCAATGCGAAGACAATGGCACCCAGTTCTAAATCGTGGGTAGGGTAGTTCTCTTCATGCTTCTTCAGCTGTCGGGAGGCGTAAGCTACGACCTTCCCGTGTTGCATCAACACACAACCCATACCTCTGCCTGATGCGTCGCAATAGACCTCAAAACCATCTGGACCGTCTGGTATAGTCAGGACTGGTGCAGATGTCAGAGCATCTTTGAGACTCTGGAAAGAACTCTCACAGTCGACTGTCCACTCGAATGGTGTATCCTTTTTCATCAAGGAAGTCATCGGCTTCGAGACACTGGAGAAGTCCTTTACAAACCTCCTATAATAACCTGCCAGACCGAGGAAGCTCCTGATATCGGTAACTGTCTTCGGCCTAGGCCAGGTGCGCACTGCATCAATCTTTGCCGGATCAACAGCGATCCCGGCCTCAGAAATCACATGACCAAGAAAGGATACTTGGTTCAGCCAAAACTCACACTTTGAAAATTTAGCATACAACTGATTCCTCCTCAATGTTTGTAACACATTTCTCAGGTGGCTTTCGTGCTCACCTCTCGATTTCGAGTACACAAGAATATCGTCGATGAAGACTACCACTGACTTGTCCAACTGATCTTGGAACAAGCGGTTCATTAAGTCCATGAACTTTGCTGGTGCATTGGATAAACCAAACGGCATAACCGTAAACTCATAATGTCCATACCTAGTTCTGAATGCTGTCTTCTCAATATCACTGTCACGAATAGCAATCTGATGGTATCCGGATCGTAGATCTATCTTGGAGAATACTGATGCTCCCCTCAACTGATCAAACAAGTCGTCGATGCGTGGTAAAGGGTAACGGTTCTTCACCGTAACTGCATTCAGTTCTCGATAGTCAATACACAGGCGGAGACTACCGTCCTTCTTCTTCACGAAGAGGACCGGCGCTCCCCATGGTGAAACGCTAGGGCGAATAAATCCCTTGTCGAGTAGGTCTCTCAGCTGCTCCTTGAGCTCTGTCATCTCTGCTGGAGCCATACGATAGGGCGCCTTCGCAATTGGTCCGGTACCCGGAACCAAATCAATTTCAAACTCTACTTCCCGTGCTGGCGGCATGCCCGGCAGTTCCTTAGGAAATACATCAGGAAACTCCGACACTACCGGCACATCTGGGCTAAACTCTGGATCTCTCTCTATGTCCTGGACATAGCAGAGGTATACATCACTCCCTCGTCGTAGTTCACGACACATAGCCATGGCGGTGATGATCTGAGTCGAAGGCTCCCTGGGCCTCTGGCGGTAAGATATAGTAACCCCAGACGGACTCCGAAGAAGCAGACGATGCTCGGCACACAGGATTCTGCCCTTGTACCGCTCCAACCAGTTCATCCCGACAATCACATCAAAACCAAGTCCGTCGAACTCTATCAATTCGATCGGAAACTCTTCACCTCTGATTCGTACAACAACATCTCGGTGGTAGCGGGTACACCTGATCCGCTCTTTCGACGGGAGAGTGACTAGGAAGTCTGGCATCTCATCACCGTCTAACCCCAGCCTCTTCGCAAAGGATAGCGAAATAAATGTATGTGAGGCTCCGGAGTCGAACAAGATCGAAGCGTCCACGCCATTGACTGGAAAGGTACCGGTGAGGATTGTGCCGCTCTTGCCGGCTTCTGCCTCATTGCAGACACTCAGTGTACCTCCCGTTCCGAGTGCACAGCCTAATTCATTGGCAAACTAATAAGTATTGGGTAACAACACGGTTGATATACTTCAACAACTCCACTTTATTCATTAACACACTCTTCTTACATCATACGTTGGTTTACACTGTTAACATAACTAACACATATATAACATCCTTAACATACACTGGCTTAACACATTACATAATTATACAAGGCTTTAAAACTGTCTGAAGGTCAAATTCAAACGTCCGGGTTTCATGTGTGTGGCGTTGATCACTACCAACGGTGCGGTATTCAGTTTGATCTTCCTGATGCCATGATATAGCATCCTCGACTGCCCACCCATGATTAGCACATCTCCTGACTAACACTAACTTCTTTGTGAGATCAGCACGCTTCTGCTCGCCATATATAAACACTGCGGTATCACCAATGGACCAAGACACCACGGGTACTCCCTTACTTAGAGACTCGGGTGACTCGTCCTTATCTTGGTGTAAACCCAACCGTCCACCTTTCTGGTAGAAGTTCACAATACACAAATCTGCTTTAACACTTGGAATTGAATCCGTTTCAACTTGCTGAGCAATCCCCACGGTGTGATTAACGGCCGCAAGGAACTCCTCAGGTATCATCGGTACAGTTGCTCCATCTTCAGCTCGCACTTCTTGATATGTCTTGGTGTAAGGATTCCAGTCCTTACCCATGCACATCATCTTCAACTTCATTCTTGATCCATTCGGGTATTCGGGTGTGTAGAAACCTCCTGGTGTTGCTCCAAGTTCATTGCATCGTCTGATGATGTGGACTTGTGCTTCCGGTGTCAGGTATCCATTTAAGAGTATCATACCTGGTTGGATGACCTGACATTGCTCCATTGGAAAGTCGGTGATGTTGATGGTGGTCTCTTCAGGGTTTGGTGTGGGTGGGATGGATAACATATATTGAAGGTTCCTTTAAGTTTAGAGTTATCTAATTAGGTGACTTTCACACTATACTTTAACTCTTTACTCACATGATAATACACTTGGACTCACTAACACATACATGCATGTAATGCGGTATGCAATCACTTATTTCACTCAACAGTTTAGGCGGTACCTGGTCTAGTAGAGGGCCCTGGCGCCTCAGACCGGTTCACCACATGCAGGGTGGCCTTGCTAGGTCCCGACCCCTTCCCCTTCTGGGAATCAGTGTTCCTCTGATCTATGGGTGGCTGGTTAGCCGTCTTCGGGCCATCAATAGTCGCTGGCCTTACCCTTCCACTGCCCCTTGGGCTTGTTGACTCTGCTGTTGGGGTTCCGATAACACTCATAGTCACGGTGACCCCACTTCTCGCAGTAACGACACTGCACGTCGTTTCCCTTGCAGTCCTTGCCGGGGTGGTCTCCGTTACACCACTTACAGTAGTAGTGGCGCTCCGGTCCAGAACCCGTGCTAGCTGCTATCACAGTACACAATCAATACTTATTCACAACTTAACAACATACACTTCAACTTGTCACACATGATTAAATAATTACCCTTAGGTGGGTAAGAGCGTAGGGGTTTCGCCGCATAAGCATATGTGAGCTTCAATGGCTCCTCAGCTGTGGTGGTTTGGGCTTGGCCCTTATCACCCTGGTGCTGACTCTTCTGGGGCTGGGGATAAGGCTTCTTCTTCTTCTTTCCTCCCCCGTACCCCTGCGACTCTGGCCCTCGCTCGTGGCCTTGCGCTTGTGCGCATTCTCCTCGTCCCTCAGACGGACAGTAATCTCTACCTTAGCAGCAGCATGATAGCACTCCTGAATTTAGGATGTCAGTCATGCCCCGCAAAACATACTCACAACTCACATTAATACTCACCTATGGATTACACTTATTCACATCACACTTCATTTAAATTACCTGCAAGGTAGTATACTCAGCTGGCCCCATCCCATAGCGAAGACGGTGGCTGAGACCGTTGTAGAAACGGTTTACCAGCACCCGGTTCGAGTATCCCAGGTCCGGTAACAGGTGGATAAGACCGGTGAATGTAGTGTAGTACTCATCAACCGACATCTTGTCCCCCTGCCTCAGACTATCCAGCTCCAGGCGCTTAGCCTCTTGAACATGCACAGAGTAGTATTTGGCTCGCAGCAGGGTCGTATACTCTCTCCAACCAAACTGAGGATCCGCCATCCGGTCCTCTCTCACAAGCTTCCACCAGCTTTGTGCCGATCCCTTCAAGTAGTAAGCGGCAAGACGGACCTTGGCCCCAGCAGGCACATCCAAGGTCTCGTAGGCGGTCTCCAACTCGGAGATGTACGCCTCCAGCTTACGTGGGTCGGTCTCCCCATGAAACGACGGGGGTCTCAAGTCTGCCAATGCCTTGACCCAGTTGGTCTCTCGTGGCGGTGGCGGTGGTGGTTGAACTTCGGGCTGTTGCCCCTGCTGAATTGCAGCTACTAGTTGTGGGACCATTTGGGCTACGGCGGCCGCTACAGCTTCGGCCATGGCTTGTGCCGTAGGGTTCTCTCCCTGGTTCCCAGTGTCTCCAATGCCGCCTCCGCGGCCTCGACCTCGTGGTCTACCTGACATCTGAATTCACACGAACATTATTAGCATTGTGCTTACACACTTATCGGTTCCAACGGTTGTAACGTTTTCCCGACAACAAGGTATCTCCACACTTAGTTAGTGGTTAACCTTTCCATATGCTCACTTAGGTTACTGTAGTTAGGTTTCCTAACTCGGTATATTCCTAAGCTCGGTATTCTAGTCATCAGAGCGATACTTCGCTCTGATACCACTTTTTGTAACACCCCTACATCGTACTTCACAACTAATTGAAATCGCAGCGGAAATAAACAACTAAACAATAACTAAACGCTTCGGTGCTACAACGCCGTCAACCACCCACGTGGTTAACAAGGCAGAATAAATACAAGTGTACCGGTCTGATGATCCGACTCCCGAGCATAGAACTAAAACCCTAAATACATCATATACAATACCGAGTATTTAATTACATTCCTTTACTGTAAACTGCCAATATACCGCCACAGTAGTATCAACAGAATCAAAACATAATGCCACGGGAGCACAGGCGCATCCCGGGCTCAACATCCAAAATAACCCAAAAGTACATCTGCAGCCTAGAACCTACAGCCACTCTGCTTCCTCGATCCTCATCCTGCAGTAAAAATATGGAGCCCCCGAGGGGGTCAGCAACCCTTGGCTGGTATGGTTAACGCGCAGCCCATCGGCTACCGGGATACGCGCAACTAATTGTCATGATAACATGGCATTCATTTTAAACATAACATAACATAAATGTGGCATAGCATTATTATTGCATAGCACAACATCACATACACAGTGGATACTCTTTCCACAATAACAAACCAAGAAGGTTAAATAACATAAGAGCCTAGAGAATGGTTCACTCTCATGTTAAGCTCGTTACACACACTCATTACCGTTCTGTTATTCGAACGAGTAACTTAAGTCACAGATGGTTCGGATATAGTGACCCCAACACACCACACAAACCACTTTCACTAAAACCGATCATAAGTCAGAATAGGTAAGCTTTGGAGGAAGCTAGCGGGAGATCGAACGCCAAATTAAGGAGAACAATCTTAACAACATAAGAGTCGAATCTGATTCAGATATCTACTCTTAAACTTACATGCATGACCGGACAACCGGATTCCTCACTTCCCAGTTAGCACTTGTTAGAAGTTCATCATGGAACTTAACAAACAGTTCACAAGAAATGGTAAGTCTTGTTAGACACACACGGGGAAATGAGTCACATCACAACATCACAATAATATGAACAACTGAAACTCATTACACGATTAAGTCTTATAACGTCATAAACACAAAAACAAACACCAACAAGCCGGTGTAAACCGGTAGGCAACAGACTGTAAGAAAACCATACCTTGGTCCTTGCTTCGACTGGTTTCCACCTTTGGAGAATCCTATACACATTTAGTAACGTTGGTTAATTTAACGTACTAGTTCATCAGTAGCTTATTACTTTACATTTCTAGTTATTTTACTTTCACACTGTTATTACTTTTCACCATTTTAATTGCCATTATCTCACTCCTAACAGTCTTAATAACCTTATCATCATTACTAACTAATCACCATTTTTAGACAAATTTTCCTAACCTTAAACAACATTTTTGGCCAAAACAGTGGCATGTCCGAACTTGTGTCCGGACTTCCCAAGTTCGGACGCAAGTCGTGACTTAAAACTGAAAACAGACGTATGTCCGAACATATGTCCGGACTTCGGAAGTTCGGACATGGGTCGAGGAAAAATTCAAAGTAAATCTCATGCGTCCGAACCTGTGGTCCGGACTTCCGAAGTTCGACACAGTTCAGACTCTGAGAATTTTTACGCAACAGGGCCTGTCCGAACGTCCATGTCCGGACGGATGTTCGGACAAGCCAAACACTCATTTTCTAAGCCTTTAAACACTTAACCAATTTTCACCAAACTTCTCCTAAAGCCTCCTAATGTTTTCTAACATCATTTGGTACACTTACACCTCATACAACATCCATGAAACTCATTTTCTATCTCCTTAAACACTTACTCACTTCATACCAAAATTCCTACACTTATGATATTTTCTCCTTGGTTTTCTAAGTGGTGTTTCATACCTATGATAACCACTATGCCAATAATGTTTCCTCACCACTACACATCATCTCCAAAGCATCTTTTCTTCCTAAACAACTCCTTGAACATCTTTACAAGTTTATAGCTTCCCATGCAACAAATCACTTCATCCCTTTTTCACCAACAATACACAAGTCCTAAATACAATCTCACCATGAATCTTGAAATGTCCCAAAGCATTCTTTTGCATTCTAAATCCTCTAGAACATTGCCTAAGCCCTTTTTACATCTTTAAACACCTTAATGCATGTTTCTTCCACTAGTTGAACACTTAACCATTCTAAACATTTCCTAACTTACCAACTCATTTAAAACCCTTAGAACTTCTTGTTTATTACCTAAATTTTGACATGAACTCTCCTAGAACATTACTAAACCAAGACACATTGTTTTCACCATCAAACAACCAAGAACACTAAAATCCATCAAACACATTCTTATACACAAACTTCACACATTTAGCACTACATCACATATAGTGCATAATTTAAAGCATGGCACTTAGGCCCTTAAATAACATGGCTCTTAGGCCCTTAAGATGCATAAATCATAAACACTGAATTTCCCACATCATATTTGCCTTTGACCTGCAAATACACTCAACAATACATACGCCTTTTACTAAGCCCTTGAGAACATTTTACTAAGTCATTCACCATTGGCTCCTTAGGTCATTTTAATAAGCAACATAAGCTCATTTCTCCTAAGACTTTAAACCACTTCAGGTTAGCACTTTACCTCTTTTCCTCACAACTTCTTTCATGTTTCCTTGACTAAATCGGCAAGGCTTTTAGTTGTTTGTCAACTTCTAAACATTACAAGTGATAAAATGAGTATACAAGCTTTATGCTTCATCTCATTGTAAACCCTAGATTATACATTGTTTTAAAAACATTAAGATAGTTTTTACCTTAGAACTTGAAGAGAGTTTGAATATATATCAAGAGAGGACTCCACCTAGTCCATGAAAGGTTGGAATGAAGCTAGAACAAAGCAACATAAAGGCACCATTAAGAGTGATTTTCGGACAACACAAAAACATGAAGGAAACATCATTTTTCTTTGAGTTTCCTTACCTTGAAGCAAAGGAGAACAATAATATGTGAAAAGGTGAGCTCAAGCTCCTCCCATGGTGATTCCTCTTGGCACCGAAATGGAGCTCTTGGGATTTTGAAAGGATAGAATTGAAGAGCTTGATGAGAGGAAGAGAATGGTGGTCTTAGAATTTAATTTGGCCAAATGAGCTAGGAGATACAAGTGGTCAAAGATGGAAAATAATGGTGGTGTTGGTGTTGCTGTAGCAAACCGTGAATGGAGAGCAAGAAGAGATAGAAGGGAGCTTGAAGACGTGTGAATGAAGAGGGAAATGAGAAAGTGAGATAGATTTGCTTTTAAGAAGATATTTATACCTTAAAGTAAATAGTAACCATTAGTCACTTATCACTTAATAAACTTACATGTGTGGTGACTCATTACTACAAAAACCGGCCCCCTTTATGTTACTAAGGGTATTTTAGTCTTTGTTTATCAATTTAATTACTTATACAAACATATGTTACAAACTAGCTTATTTTAGTTACTATTCACTAAAACAAGGCACATAGATGTGAAATTTTTGATTTCCCATTGATATAGACTTCCAAATGTGATACTAATAGTACACATGTTAATTAAAGAGTAATGATGGGCATTTAGCCATTCAAAACTCATTTACAAGACAATTTTCAAAAATGTGCTTTAAGACTCCTTAAAGCACATTTTGTGTTTTAACTTGTTTTCAAGCTTGGTTTTCTTTGGTAATTGGTTTAATATGTTCACTAGTATACAAACAAGGTCTTGGTAAGCTCATTAGGTCTTACCCAAGCTTATCCCAAGCTTAGAGCACATTTTAGCCCTAATTGACCTTAAGGCATTTTATGTGTTTTCATGGTTTAAATTGTTTACTAATGTTTCTAAGACTCTTTTTAGTCTTAATATACCATATTTAAATGTTTAAACAACATACTAAGGTTTGGGGTATTTCACTCTTAGCCCAGTTTCCTATTTAAGCTACAGGCAAACTTCATTACTTTTCTGGGTGTTGATTTTACACGCACAATAATGGTGTTATCTTAACTCAAACTAAGTATGTTCAAGATCTTCTTCGAACTACTACTATATTGACGGCGTAACCAGCTACCACTCCCATGACTCCTACCTCTTCATATGCTACCCTAGATCCAAAACCCTACCCTGATTCCACAAAATACAGACAAATATTGGGCAGCCTACAATACTTGTATATAATTAAACCACACATATTTGTCATAGTTAATAAAGTTTGCTAGCATATGCATAAACCAAGCAAAGAATATTGGAAATCAGTCAAGAGAATTCTTCGCTACCTTTGTGGGACTCGGCACATAGGTTTGTTCTTTGCCCTCGACTTCCATGTCTACTCCATTGCAGATTGGGATGGCTCGCCTTTAGATCAATGTTCCACCGCAGCATAAATGGTCTTCTTCGGCTCTCACCTCCTCTCTTGGTCGTCCTGCAAGCAAAATACGGTGGCTCGATCTTCAACGGAAGCCGAATATAAGGTTGTAGCTAGTGCAACAGCGGAAGTTCTCTGGTTGCAGAAACTTCTCGCTTAGATGGGTTTCTCCCTTCACCATCCTCCTCAGTTGTATGCAACAATCTAGGTGCAACATTTATCGCATCTAACCCGGCTCTCCACAGTCGAATTAAGCATATTTATGTAGATTATTTTTTTTTTCAGAGAGGACTAATCAAGGGACCCTAAAAATTGCTCATTTACCTAGTAAATCCCAAATCATAGATATTTAGACCAAACCTATCCCCTCATCTAACTTCCTTCTCATTGAAGCCAAATTACCCCTTTCCAACAGGGTATTGGGCTCACGGGGGGATACCATCCCATAGTCATCCCAGTCATATTATGGGCTAGATATTACTATATATAGTTAGTTACAGTTCATGTTACAAATATCTTAGGATTGTAATAAACATCTACAGTATAAATACACATCAGAAGATGGGTCTAGTACCCACCGATCACAACATTCATTCGACACTCTTTACATTATTTAATAATAGTCAATAAAGAAACAACAGAAGCTCAACATACAAATGGTGGGGGAGGAATTCAAGTAAATACACTATAAATGCTACTAGGATGACTTTGACATCTCTAATCGCTTATCTTATTGCCCACACACTTAATACATATGAACCAAGCAGTCATCATAATCCAGTAGGTCAGAATCACTTTGAACCTATAAATCTATGAACAAGAAGTTTGCATGAGAGCAACTAAAGGCAAAGGTTGTCCACACAATACTAGAAGCTATTAATGAACAAGGTCAACAAGCATATATATATATATAAAATCATTGGCACACGGCCAAATAATCCATTGACATCGATTAAACAGTGAAACTGCAAAACTTACAGATTAAATTTGCTCCTACTGGTCTCCACTCTTTCCTTGCACCTAGCATGTTACATAACACCTTACTAAACACTTAACACTTACTAGTACTTGTATTCTTTCCTCTACATGCTCTTTTGCCCAAACTTGAAAATGTGTGGAATCTCATAGAAGATTTCTTAATACTAGGATCCCTTTTCCTAGAGATAGTATGGGAATCAGCCTTCTCATGCCTTCAAACTTCATCCTTACTTTGTTCCTTTGTGGCAATATCTTCTTGAAGCGTACTATTCCTTGATTGATGAATAATATCTCGAAGTTGCTAAGTGCTCGACTCTCATCCAAGATTCCACATTAAAGCTCTTGGCAAGGCCAACAAGCCTAATGGAAACCCAGGTAAGCAATTGTATTCTTTAAACGATCAACTCTAATGATTCACATGCATGTTTTAGGTGTAATATGTCAAGATACTTCATGAAATTTTGCTACTTGATGAATCATTAAGGGATTGAATGATCAAGGATAAAAATTGTTAATTAAAAAGTTTCACACAGAAAAAATGAATCAACAAGCTCGAAGGAAATGATGATATTTGTTGATGGTCCACCAATGGCTTTTAAGAGAGCTAGTAACACACAATAAAGTAAGTGCAAAAAATGTAAAAATAAAACAAAACTTCTTACGTGCCAGCACTTAGATACATACATGTTGGATCTGTCAACAATTATATTCGTCCGTCGACAGAAACACTAGTGCCAGTTGATAATCACTCACAAAAGTCCTAATTGGCAACTCTCATCATGATCAACTACTCTCACACTTCTGCATCGATCAAATTAATTTTGATGTTAGAGCTAGAGCTTATACCCCTTTTGATGATAGCAGTGAAGTTACCTGACATTTGACAACCAACCTTAAGCTGGTTATTTAGTTTTGTATTCTTTTTTTTTTTAAGTTATGTACCTATTATTGTCTTGCATGGAAAGAAATAAAGAGAATTTTCTTATGCATTCAAAGGTTTTGAACCCACATTTTTTGTTAAAAGTTTTGTTCATATAATGGATTCATTTGTAAACTCTTTTTATTCGTGACATAGTGTACGTATCACCCCGACTCATGGAAATGTGCAGTTATTAGGTTTTAAACAAATTATCTACGAGATGAGGCAATTATGATGGGGAATTCTTTTATAAACTACAAAAACATCCTTACGCTCTTGCAGTTAAAGGATTTGGAACTACTTATTGTATCCTTATGATTTTTGGTGTTCAAAGGAACTCGTTGGATGCTTGCTGGTGAAGAAACCTTCTTAATTCAAGGAATGAATAATGTGATAAACGTTTTAATATTAAGGTGCAAGATTTTGAAGAGATGAGCGACTTTGAACCCAAGATATGTATGCAATTTTGCAGTAGACAAGTTAGTTTTTGGCTTTTATCGGATTATTAAACATCAGTTTCTCATACCAAATCACTTTATTAATTTGTGGAAAACTTAGAATTATACACTTGTAACTAAATATAGGTCGTGTAAGATGGGAATGCAGGTCTTTTATGCTGAACTTTCAGCCACTTTATTAAAAAAGATGGGAATGGAGGTTAGCAGTGATTTTTTATATGAAAAACATGAGCATTTGTTGAGCAGGAACCATCATTTGGCAAGTTGTATTTATTTTACTTTTGCATACTTGTAAAGCATCTTTTCAAATGTTTTGATCTAAAATTTGGTCTCTCATTAATTCTTATATTCGTGTTTATGTTGAAGTCAAAATTCAAAAGTTGTGATAAAAGTTTCCAGCAGTACAAGGAATGAATAGATCAACCCTCCAAAAGTAAAAGTAGGTCAATTTTTCCTCGAGAAAGGGAAATGTATGATTCCGGTAGAATTCTCCAAGTGTGATTAGCAGCTTCCAAGGTCCAGTTCCATGAATTCATTGGATAATGAATTGTCCACCAAGACTCAGCTTCCCCAACAATAAGTTTTGAAGTTGCAACCAATATAGATATCTGGTTCAAGAAAACCACACCATGTGTTAATTGCCACCTTTTCCTCAGTACAAAAAGATGTACAAACTATAAATCTTTGTCTTAATCTACCTCAAAAGCTACAGCGAACAACCAATATAGGAGAGGGCTTCATACAAACTATAAATTTTTGTCTTAAGGAGAGACTGATATGAAGGAGCAAGAGTCTTCCAGAATCTTGTTGAATACTAACGAGGGAGATGCATCATTCTCCTTTGTTCGGCATGTTTATTTTGCAGCTATTTTGGTTGTTTTATATGTGACAGTATGTTATTGAAGGAGAGCGTAGGGCCCACGCGGGGACCACACCCTTATGATGCATTTATGCCATCAAATATGCCACGTTTATGCTAAGACCAAACACAACATGTTACCAGCTAAAAAAAATTGTGCATTTGTTTTTTGCTCACCCCTACTCCATTATTAATTTTTTATCAGTGGGCTACAAGTGTAGTGATGTTTAACCATTAATCTGGTTCTAAAATAAAGGATTTCTCCTTGTCAGGGTACATAACAATGTGCATAAAAATATCAACAACAACTAAAAACATATAAATAAAAACAGAAAGACATCATGTGTTTCAAAACTATTATAATTTCTTCAGGTTTCTTTTTTGCATCTGCAAATTTTGTGTCCCGCAGTATTTAAGTATTCCTTGCCCATCCGATCATCTCTTCAATTCTATGATCAACAAATAATTTTGGACACGATTTATTATCCGTCATTTCCAGCCTCCATGCCTTGGAATTGAATGTGAGGGACCTGCACTACCATCACCAGCCATTTGTTCCTACTTATAGTCACTTTTGCCTTTTACATCTCTCGGGGGCCGAGAAATAATTCTACCTCCTAATTGCCTTTTTGAGAACACTTCACCCCCTTCTCCTATCATCAAGGTCCTCAAAGGCTCCACCTTTTATTATAGGGCTTGGAGTGGTGTATTACTATCAACCTTATTATGATTGTTCTCCTTCTATTTTCTTCCTAGGCTTTTTTTCAAGATTCTGTCTATATTTACCAAAGACTTACTAGGGAAAGGTGAGTTTATCCCTAGTTTTTTCCTATACTTGAAGCAACGCCTTGCTTTTTCGAAACTAATTACTTCTTGATCTTATCTTTCCTTCCACCTGGTTGATGTCTACTTGCTCTCTGTATTTCTCAGCTCCTTGGCGATATGTCAAGTGTGAGGCTGATTTCATTCAAGGAGTTTGCATTGCCTGGTTTGAAAGCCTCTGTTCGTAATCTCAATGGACTCTATTTGGAATGTGGAAACTTCATCAGTATTATCTTCCTGGTCTGTTGGGATTCTTGAATTCCCATTTGATGGAGCCAGAGAATCATTCACCACGTCAGTCGCATCTGATATTTTACTAATGTGGTTGGTCTTCTCAAGGCTTTCTTTGTTATTTGTCGGCTTGGCCATCAGTCGAACGGCCTTCACCTTTTCCTCAACTATTATGGGCCTTGCATTTGTATTCACTAACTCAGCGATCCGAGCCCAAGCACTCCTTTTGTCGCCTTCTCTTAGTTGTATTGTCACCGTATCTTTCACAGGCCCAAAGGTGTTAATGCTCCATTGGCCGTATATGTTATTCACCACTTTATGATCATTTGTTTGGACCGTGATGCTCTTACTAGCACTGTCCTCAATGAGCGCCGCCTTTTCCTCATATATCCCCCTGACAGGCTCCGCCAAAAAGGGCACTATTTCTCTCAAAAATTTGTTCGACTCTTCGTAAGTTATCCGCTTTTGCCTCGGGTCTATGATTCCCACGCGCATTCCATTATTTTCCAGTGACTCCTCGATTATCTCCAGGACGTCTTTTTGATTTTCTTCCTTCACGCTGTCATTTTGGCTTCTTTCGGTAGTTTCGCCGATGTCTTCATCGGAACTTTCCCCTACCGTCGCCTTCTTGTCACTCATCTCCTCGCTCCATATTTCTATTACACTGACTGTAGATACCGCATTATCAAATAAAACTTGGACCTCATCATTAATGATTTTGAATATTGTAGTTGCAATCACTGTATACACCTCCAGATTTATGGGGGTGAGATCCATGTTTGTCTCATTATCAACTAGTCAGCCAAACTTCTGCAAGATTGATTTCACGACACTTCTGACCAGGCAGATGGAGGTAGTCCACATATGGCCACATTTGTCATTCTACTGGTGGGGTCGACCCATCCACCCATCCTTCAATAGTCTATTTCTCACTATTCCATTTCCTTCTTTAGAGAAAACTTTCTTGATCACTTTTACTTTTAAAGACCATTATATACTCAGATGCAGTCATACTTATGACATGTTCAACTCCCCCTCCTTCACCCATTGCTTCCTTTACTTCATCCATGGAGGTGCGATCACTCGACTGGACTTTGATACTCATATCCAGCTTTGGTATAGTA
This sequence comes from Limonium bicolor, assembly GCA_023374045.1. Taxonomy (NCBI): domain Eukaryota; kingdom Viridiplantae; phylum Streptophyta; class Magnoliopsida; order Caryophyllales; family Plumbaginaceae; genus Limonium; species Limonium bicolor. Next base: position 164,579,353 of record CM041778.1, on the reverse strand, counting down.
CGCTAGGGGGTGACAATTTGATTGGCCCATCGTATGATCCATTTTCCTTTGCACTTGAATTCTACTTCATACTCATATTTTTTACCCTTGATCTATTATAATCTCAAAGATCATCATACCTTGTCTCGAGTGGTGGGTCGGGATGCTGTGGGACCGATGGTTGTGATCGAGGGCTTGGGCTCGCCTGTCTAGTATATCTTCCTCGGCTTACTGATTTATTCTTGGATATGGCTTGTTGTGTATTGATTTGCTCCCATTAACCCACTTTGCCATTCACCTCTAATATTACTTGTTCCGCTTGGCGCCATCTCTCATATTATACGAACGCATAGCAGGTGTTAGTAGCAATAATCCTCTTTATTGGCCGGTACACATTTATAATTTTGCCATACTAGGCAAATGTTTTCCAAAGTGTTCCAAAGTGGTTCCTTCATTAAAGTTGTACACGAACACTGTGGTTGGGTGGTCTTGTGGGTGTTGGTGGTATCCTTTTGAACTCTCCATTGGATTCTTGGTTGGCTAAAGCGGTGGGTACGATAGGCAGGGAAGTCAAGCACGTGGTGACGGGGTGCTAGGATTTAGCTTGGTGGTGGAAAGTGGATTAGGCTAGTGTTTGGCTGGTGGTGTCTGGTCTGAGATGTTAGAGAGACTAGTTAAGAAGCTTTGTTTGGTAAGTGGTGGCGGAGTGGTGTTTATTGGAGTTGAAAAAAGAATGAGACCAAAAAAAGAATATCCTAATATATAAAAAGTATGACATATATGTAGATCTTGTGCATGGAGTGAAAATAAAAGATGCAAAAATCTAACCTATTAGTGCCGTCTTGCATATATATATATGAAGCTAATCAAGGATGATCTTATACGAAGACAGAGCAATTTGAGATGAAAAAGAATAAACAAACTAGATACGTTGTTAGAAATACCTTTTTGTATTTGTTGTTTCTAATTGATTAGAGTGGGTAGTGGGGGACTTCATCCTTGAAGTTGTGTAAGTAATTGTTTTATATGGTCTCTATGACTTTAGTTTGATTTCGGGACAAGTTTTGAATTATTAATACATATTATATATATATATATATATATATATATATATATATTCGATATTCCAATTAGGGGTACTTGTTTTGAGTAATAAGGAACAACCAAGAAGAGTAGGTATTGATGAGCACCTTTAGCGGGAGCCCCTTGTTAGATCTAATGCGGTACGCTTTGGCAGCAACTGATCTATCTATTTGTTGCAAGCTTTCCTAATCAAAATTATTATGTTTTCTACTATTTGTTTAGTCATTTTTTCTTATGCTAAGAAAAGGAAAAGGAAATGGAATTACTTCAAATCTTCTAACTTGATTCTCACCCCTTACTACGGAATGAGATATCATTTCCCTATACACTTTGATCGGTGAGATATGATCATTGATCGACGATGACTAATAGCCGACAACCGGTGACGAGTGAATGTTGACCGACAAGTGATTGACGCTGACCGACAACTGTTGACCAGTTATTCATTTCCTTTTTCTCTGTACAAACAAACAGAATGCCCCGTATAGGACTGTATATTACTAAAGAATGCTCATGGTATTAGAGAATTCAAAAAATTTATAATTTGTTAATAAAAATGAACTATTCTTCTACCAAATAATAATTAGAACTGATGAAAAACTTAAAACAAAAATTATGCAAATCAAAATTTCCGATCATTGAACATTTTTTTATTTCATTTTTATTTTTCCTCGAATCATTCTAAAATAAAGTTATTATCTTTGTCTCACTTTGACGGTCTTTTTTTGACATATTTTTTCACTGCAAAATATTAAATATATATAAGATAAAATAATTTATGAAATTACGTAGTTTTTTACATAAAGAATCAATTAAAAAACTAAAAATTATAAAACTAGAAATCAAACAACATAGAACAATAGAAAAGGGAGAGAGTCTATACTATGGAGACCCATAGATTAGTTGTTCAAATGGATCAAATTATTAATAAATTTCAAGGATATCAAGGACTCTCTATAGGAAGTAGAGGCAAAAGTGGAGGCCTGGTCTTAATGTGGAAATAGAACTTGGATGTCAGAATTTGTAACTATTCAGATCATCACATCTCTGCTGTAGTGATATTTCCAGGGGGTAATTGGTTCAATTTCACAAGCTTTTATGGTTGGGCCAACTGGAACAAGAAGCACCTTTCTTGGAAGCTGGTTAAAACAGTTAGAAGTTTGATTTCTATGCCTTGGGTTATTGCAGGCAATTTTAATCAAATTATGTACAATGAAGAAAACTGGAGGTCAGTTCAGACAGGAAAATCATCTGTTACCTTTTAAAGAGGTAGTTGAAGAAGCTCAGTTGGTTGACATTGGGCTTTTTGGTCAGCCTACTACGTTTACTAATTGTCAGATTGGTAGTAATCAGTTTTCTAGCAGGTTGGATAGAGTGTTTTGCAGCATTGAGGGGCTACAAGCTTTTCCTCTTATCTCAGTTGAGCATTTGCAAAGGGAGATGTCTGATCATAACCCTTTGTATATTATATTCCTTAGGATTAAAAAAGCTCATCCTAGAAACTTTAGATTTAAGAATTAGTGGGCTCATGAGAGTAAGTGTCTAGAGATCATTTTGGAGGTGTGGGGATACAAACATTATGATATTCAGTATAAGTTTGATTATGTGCTAATAATCTCTCTAACTAGAAATGATGGTCTATTTCTAAAATCTAGTGGAAGTTGAAGAAAAAACTCTCAGATCTCAAGTCTATTGATTATAACTCCCTATATGAAGGATGAGTTAGCAACAAGAAGAGGATTCTTATGGAGATTGAATTGCTACACTTTAAAGAGGAACTTTGGTGGAAGCAGCGAGCTAAAATTAGTTGGCTCAAAGTGGGTGATAAGCATACAAAGTTCTTTCACTCTAAAGCTTCAGCTACAAATGGAAGAAACAAAATTTTTGGCCTTCTTAATGACAAGGATATGGTGTATTCCTGGGATGGTATTGAAAATATATCTATAAATCATTTTTATGATATTTTTCAATCTCTTAACCCTCCTTGTGATTCCCTTATTTCTAAGGTTGTTTATGGTATATTGAGTTCTGATTTTGTTACAGAATTGTAATTACCTTATTCTGATCATGAAATTACTATTGCAGTGAAACAGTTGGGAGTAGATAAATCTTCAGGGCCCGATGGGTTTAATGGCTATTTTTACAAAGCTTTTTGGCATGTCACTAGCAATCAGGTGATCTCTTCAGTCAAAGCTATCCTGCATGGCAACCCTATGCCTAATTCTCTTAATCAATACTATATGACTCTTATCCCAAAAGTGAAAGGTGTCGTTAGTATTAGTGACTTTTGTCCTATAGCTCTCTGTAACTTTCTGTATAAGATAATGGCTAAAGTATTGGCTAGTAGATTAAACTCATTTTCCCTCACATCATTTCTACCTCTCAGTCAGGGTTTGTTAATGGTAGAAACATTACAAATAATGTCATTATTGTGGGGGAGATTCAACATCATATGTTAAGTAGTAAAGCTAGGAAAAAAGGTCACTTTGCTTTAAAAACAGATCTCAGTAATTTTATCACTAATATTCTTTCTAACATGGGATTTCCTTCTAACTGGTAGGATCCAGTTATTCAATGTATCTCAACTGTTGAATGCTCTGTTTTTGTTAATGGATCACCTGGGAAATTCTTTAAACCTTCTAAGGGAATCAGACAGGGGAATCCCCTATCTCCCTTCCTCTTTATCATGGTTCAAGAATCTTTGTCTAGTGCGATTTCTCAAGCTGAAAATTCAGGGATTTGTAATGGGAACATATTAGTTAAAACTTGTCCTTCAATCACTCACCTGGCCTTCACATATGATATAGTTTTTGAGGGTGTAGCTTCAGTTCAAAATGCTTCAGTTCTTAATGACATTATCCAAAGATACCTCTCCTCATCAAGCCAAATTATCAACTTTTCAAAATCTGATATAGTTTTCGTAACAATCTTGATCCTATTACTAAAGAGCAAATTAGAAGAATTTTTGGAGTGCCAGAAACTACTTGTTTTGGTAAGTACTTAGGTTTTCCAAGCACATTAGGCAAAAAAAAAACCTTCATTACAAGTTTCTTCTGGAAGCAGTGATTAAGAGAGTTGATACCCGGGCTAATCCTTTGTCTCAAGCTGCTAGATCGATTATGATCACTAGTGTGCTTCAATCTATCCCTACTTACACTATGTCTCTCTTTAAGGCTTCCTTTGAGTATTATTTCAAAAATGAATGTTATCTTCTCAGATTTATAATGGGAGGGAGAAATAATAAGAATGTGCATTGGGTTAAAAGGGATTCAATTTGTAAAGATAAAAATGATGGTGGGCTGGGGTTCAGATCTGTTGCTAGCTTCAAATTAGCCCTGATGGCCAAATAGATTTGGAACATTCTCTCATTTCCTTCCTCCCTTGTTGCTAGAGTTCTGAAAGGCATTTACTTTCCTCTTAGTTTGTTTTGGATGCTAAGAAGGTGTTAGAGCTAGCCCAATCTAGACTTCTTTAGCTACGTCTATCCCACTCGTTAGAAGGGGGGCTAGGAGAAAAATAGGGTCAATGTTAGACTCTCTCATCTAGTATTCCCCTTGGATCCCTAGACCTCATTCCTTCAGACCTTTTACCCCTTGCCCAAGAGGGACAAATGAGGATACAGTTGATAGTTTGATTGACCACCACACTAATAAGTGGATCCAAGTGAAAGTTCATCAGATGTTTCTTCCTATTGATTCTTCTCCATCATGGGTTTACCTTTGAAGTCTAATAAGCAAGATTCATAGGTCTGGCATCAGGATAAGAATGGTAAATTCACAGTTAGCCTAGCGTACAAGTTAAATCAAGATATGGAGGCTGAACAGATAACTTCATCTAGTAACGATTCAGTTAGTGCTAAGCTTCTCATCAAACTCAAAGCTACTAGATGCCCCCATCCTGTGAAATTGTTCTTTTGAAAATTTATGAATGATTTGTTCCTTGTGTAGCTAATATCTCTAGGAGAATTGGAGGCTCTCCTAATTATTTGTTATGTAGTATTCTTGATACAGTTGCTCATGGTATTTTTGAGTGTGCTATGACTTCAGATTATTGGGTTCATCTTCTCAATCTTAGTGATATTTCAGCTCAGGGGGGATTTCAGATCTCAACTTTGGATTATTGATGCAACTAGACATTGGAATAATGAGAAATCGTGCAATGTTTTTAATCTGATGTGGGCTTTATATGATGCTAAAACCTTTGCTCGTCACAACTTAGATACTAGCTGGACAGGTCTGGTAGAAAGCAATATGATTTTCATCACTAGCTACCAAATTCTGTGTTGAATGTTGTTTCCACTCTTCATTCCTACAGGGAGTGGACACCACCTGTGCAGGATAGTATCAACATAGGCGGAGCTAGAATTTCAAACTTAGGGGGGCCAAATTTTGTTGGCTATATATTTAATATCAATACTAAATATATTCTGAAATTAAATATAAAATATTAAAATAAAAATACTTACAATATGGTTTGAAGATTACATATAACTCACTAAAATATACTCTATCCTATTTTTCATAGATAACTTTCCAATAGACAATTTTTGGATTACTTTATCCTTACTTTTCATAAGGAATAGAGAAGTTGTGAAAGAGAGAGTAAAGTAAGGGGGTATATGAAAATTGAGTGGTAAAAAAGTTTAGAACATCTTATATTTTGAAAAAATGGCAACTTTCGAAACATTATTTATTAGGAATAGAAGGTAGTACACGATGACAATTACAGGAACTCATTGACTTAACTTTATACTAAAATTTGATAAACACAATTAATATATTAGAAGCAAGTTTCAGTTTAAATTATGGTTATAAAAATAGTAATGAGTAAAATGTAAGACACTTAATAACATCAATTAATGTTTTAAGTGTAATTTATTATTTCTATTTATACACTAAACAAATTAAAATGGACTCATGTTAATTTAAAATAATAAATATCATAGATATTTTTAGACAATTTTAATAAATTCAACTTAATTTATAACAATAAACTAATTATAAAAAATAAAATAAAAAAATGATGTCATGTGGACAAGGTAGGGGCCGGCCTAGGTGGCTTCACCCCCTAGTATCAAGCGCATGTACGCTATGCAAAGATCTAAAGGAAAGAAAATCCGGCGCGCATGTGGAGAAACTAGAAAGGGGAACCGATCATGATCTAGAAAATTCAACATTACATTCTTGACTGTGGCAATGATAAAGTCGAGACTCTTAACTTTGGGATGAAATAGGCAATCGAGAAAGGGTACAAGAAAGTGGAGATGCAAGTGAGTTTAACAATGAATCAAAAAATCTTGCAAAAGGTTATTGATAGAGCAGATGTGAACTATTCAATTCAATTGATTTTTTGGCTTCTCTTTTTGATAGGATTATTGTGACTTTAGATCATAATCCTTGTAATCTACCTTTAGCTTATGTTATAAATTGTATAACTCTACTTTAAGATTTAAGGTTTGGTTAGATGCCAACATTCCTAGTAAAGTTATTAGGTAGGATGATCTTTTTGAGTAATAATGATCGTGGATGATTTAAAAAATGGGAGAGAGGGAGTAGTAAAAGAACGAGCCTTTTTAGTGAAGGTTTCTACTAAGGTTGCGTTCGGCAACATTTTTGTGGTAGTTTTGTGGCAGTTTTGGTCTGGTTGTTTTGGTTAGCTGTTTTGTGGTAATTTTGTTGGTTGTTTTGTGGCTGTTTTGAAAACTAGTGTTCGGCAGGCGGCGGTTTTGTCTGGCTGTTTTGAATAAGTTAGTTTTGTACAGTGCGTTTACCGTTTTCGTTGTTAAAATTAAAAAATACACATTTTAAAAAATTTTTTGTTAATAAAGTTAAAATATATGTAGATATTCAATTATAGCCTTTAATAATTATTCTTTATTATATTTTAGTGACGATTTAATTTATAATATGTTACATATTAATTTATAAATAAATTTTTTACATATATTTGAAAAAATAAAGAAAAAACCATTGTATTTAGAGCAAATATATTAGATGTTATATATAAAGATAAAATGTTACGGATTAATATTAGTATTTAATATAACATTTCAAATGTATTAGTACTTAGGATTATTTTAATTTTTAATGGGATAAATAATATCATTGAAATGAAAAAGCAATTCTTTCTAATAATAAAATAATTGACTGAATAATATATATATATAATATATATATATATATATATATATAGCTATCACTTATTATTTTATTATTATATATTGTTTAATTGTTGATAAAATATTTATTTTAAACATATATTTGTAGTTAAAACATATATTCTATTAAATTAAATATTATTTAATGAAATTCAAACACATAAATTTAAATTTAATACTGGATATGCCAAGAAATGAAAATAACGTATATTAGCATATAAAATTATTCTTTAATTATTAAGCACTATAAAACATATAATAACTTTGATATACTGACAAACCATAATAGTTTGTACAAACAGTTTTGTAATTAACCATTACTTAGCAAGTTGAATACTTATAATTGATATTTCTGAAATATACTACAATATTTTGTACTCTAATAATTTTGATATAACTGAAAGTTTACATCGTAATTTTTATTGGTTTGTCTTTTCCTTGTAGAATATTTTATTATAATTGATAGATAGTAATAGTTTTAAAAGACTATTTATCCGTATCTGAATAAACAATTTAGAAAAACACTACTAGTTTAAAACTATTGTTGTATATTATGTTCATTAATTTATAATTTATACCAATCTTTATAAAAAAACTAAAAATAAAAAGGGAAAATAAACTAATTTATAATATTAATCTATATATTTCAATTTTAATTTAATTTTGTGTCAAATTTAATATATAATATCATTTTTAAATATAATTATTAATATTGAAAATTTAAATTAATTTATCAAAAATTAATTTTTAAATATTAATTAATATTATTAAAATATTCTCGTCCCCTAATTACAATTTTCTGGCTCCGCCTCTGTTTACGGTATTTATTATTTGCAGCATAAATTGTTGGTTGTTTTGCTAGTATATTGTGACTGTTTTGAAAATTATTGTTCGGTGATGACGGTTTGACATTTTTTGTTAAAAATACCAAACTCAAAAATACCACATTTATACCATCATCGGCGAGGGTCAATACCCTCAGTCGTGTTTTCACTTCGCACAGTCGGAAAATGACCATTTTGCCCCTACTTTAATATCTTCCAGAAATTACTATATTTACCCACAATTTGTGACATATTACGAGGTGACCCCAAATTTCATTACGCACAGTCAGAATTCCAATACGTTCAGTCAGAAAATGACCAATTTAGGGGCTAATGTAGGCAAAATTTATTAAAAGCGGTTCGAAAAAAGCAAAGAAGGATTTCAAAGTACTTATAAAAGTAAAAAAATATATCATAAAAATTATCAGCAAAGTATACCATGACAAAGTAGACGAAAAGACGAGCGCGTCGGCGTAAACGGATCGAAAAACGGAGCTATAACGAAGAAGATATGACAATTTTAAGACCGGAACTCGGCGCCAGCGCCGATAAGGAAGGACCGGCGCCTGTAAAGAAGACCGCGCGCGGGCGCGCGTCACCCTTTACCGGCGCCGGCGCCGGCCCTTCCTTATCGGCGCCTGCGCGGGTTCGGTCTTAAAATTGCCATATCTTCTTCGTTATAGCTCCGTTTTTCGATCCGTTTGCGCCGACGCGTTCGTCTTTTCGTCTACTTTGTCATGGTATACTTTGCTGATAATTTTTATGATATATGTATTATTCTTATTAAGCACGACATTAACTATCATCGACGTCTTGTTCGAAATTGCCTATCAACCACTAATTACATGTCCGTTGAAGAAGAATCTATTTGAAATTCATTGAACGTTTCTATCATTTCCACCAATTTCACGTCCATTGATGAAGAATCTATTTGAAATTATCAAAATTTCCTATCAATATCAATATTAACTATCAGTAACTTCTTATTCCATAGTAAAATAATCAAGCATGTTCTATTCTAATTAACAGATGAATTGGACACTAATCTAAATAGTTAGATGTATCGACATTAACTATCATCGATGTCTTGTTCAAACTTACCTATCAATTCCACTAAATTCATGTCCATTAAAGAAGAATTTATTTGACAATCATCAAAATTGCTCAAATAATGTCATCGTTGAAACATATTTTCAATACTTCAAAAGCGAGATCGGTTTGTCGTCGGAGATTGCTCAAAGAATGTCATCTTTGAAACATATTTTCAGTACTTCAAAAGCGAGATCGGTTTGTCGTCAGTAATTGCTCAAAAAATGTGTTTTTTATAACAAATGAAAATGTATACATCTTTGAAACATATTTTCAATACTTCAAAAGCGAGATCGGTTTGTCGTCAGAAATTGCTCAAAAAATATTTTTTTTATAACAAATGAAAATGTATACATCTTTGAACCATATTTTCAATACTTCAAAAGCGAGATCGGTGTGTCGTCGGAGATTGCTCAAAGAATGTCATCTTTGAAACATATTTCAATACTTCAAAAGCGAGATCGGTTTGTCGTCAGAAATTGCTCAAAAAATATTTTTTTATAACAAATGAAAATGTATACATCTTTGAAACATATTTTCAATACTTCAAAAGCGAGATCGGTTTGTCGTCGGAGATTGCTCAAAAAATGTGTTTTTTATAACAAATGAGAATGTATACATCTTCGAAACATCTTTGAAACATATTTTCAATACTTCAAAAGCGAGATCGGTTTGTCGTCAGAAATTGCTCAAAAAATGTTATTTTTTATAACAAATGAAAATGTATACATCTTTGAAACATATTTTCAATACTTCAAAAGCGAGATCGGTTTGTCGTCAGAGATTGCTCAAAAAATGTCATCTTTGAAACATATTTTCAATACTTCAAAAGCGAGATCGGTTTGTCGTCGGAGATTGCTCAAAAAATGTGTTTTTTTATAACAAATGAAAATGTATACATCTTTGAAACATCTTTGAAACATATTTTCAATACTTCAAAAGCGATATCGGTTTGTCGTTAGAAATTGCTCAAAAAATGTTTTTTTTATAGCAAATGAAAATGTATACATCTTTGAAAAATATTTTCAATACTTCAAAAGCGAGATCGGTTTGTCGTCAGAGATTGCTCAAAAAATGTCATCTTTGAAACATTTTTTCAATACTTCAAAAGCGAGATCGGTTTGTCGTCGGAGATTGCTCAAAACAATAGTTCTATTGACGATCTTCTACTAGACTGCAAGAGCGATGAGGAAAGTCTAAAGAAGATCAAGACTTCAAAGTGTGCAGTAAATGATGACGACAAACATGAACTACTTCATATTGACGATCTTTACTAGACTGCAAGAAAGATGAGGAAAGACTAAAGAAGATCAAGACTTCAAAGTGTGCAGTAAATGTCGATTTTTTTAGTTTTAAACAGCAGGGATTTTCCATATACATTAACATTGTCTATCATTTCCACCGATTCCACTAATTAATTCATTTCGACAACTGATGCCCGAAATGCATTCCACAATCCTCAAATGACTAACATGAAAACCCTAATTGGAAGGTAAATGGTACAACTTATTCGACACACGCATCATTTTAAATCCCAGAACAATTAACAATTCAAATGACTAACACGAAAACCCTAATTGGGGGGTACATGGTAGAGGAAAAGAAGAAATATGATACATTTTGACTGGAGAAGTGAGAGGATGAACAGTGGCGTTAGGAATTAGTCTAGGTTTTAGTGCTAATTGTGGGTGCGTTAGCCCTTTAGTGTATCATGATTCTCGTGGATTCTATTTAGTGAATTCTTTTAAGAACAACGAGATCGGTTTGTCGTCGGAGATTGCTCAAAAAATGTCTTTTTTAAAGACATTTAATTGTCATCTTTGAAACATATTTTCAGGACTTCAAAAGCGATTCTACTTCGGAATTACATACTTCGACAACTGATGCCAGAAATGCATTCCACAATCCTCAAATGACTAACATGAAAACCCTAATTGGAGGGTAAATGGTACAACTTATTCGACACACACATCATTTTAAATCCCAGAACAATTAACAATTCAAATGACTAACACGAAAACCCTAATTGTGGGTGCGTTAGCCCTTTAGTGTATCATGATTCTCGTGGACTCTATTTAGTGAATTCTTTTAAGAACAACGAGATCGGTTTGTCGTCGGAGATTGCTCAAAAAGATGTTTTTTTTTACAAATGAAATTGTATACATCTTTGAAACATATTTTCAATACTTCAAAAGCGAGATCGGTTTGTCGTTGCTCCTAAAAGGTTTTTTTTATAACAAGTGAAAATATATACATCTTTGTAACATATTTTCAGGACTTCAAAAGCGATTCTATTTCGGAGTTTCATTTTCAAACAACATTGTTCGCACGTCATTTCTCATAATGCTACAACTTATTCGACACACGCATCATTTTAAATCCCAGAACAATTAACAATTCTGTTGACTACCAGTACATGAAATCCAAATGTGTTTGCACTAATCAAGTCTGTGTTTGCACTAATCAAGTCGGGGGACGTCGTCTCCTCGTACTAGCCCTGTAGCGTGCATTGTGTTCATACGGTCCGCCTCACCCTGCTTCGTTTTACTATCGAATAAGAAGTCAATGGTAGTTAATGTCGATAATGATAGTTAATATTGATATTGATAGGAAATTTCGATAATTTCAAATAGATTCTTCGTCAATGGAAGTGAAATTAGTGGAAATGATAGAAACGTTCAATGAATTTCAAATAGATTCTTCTTCAACGGACATGTAATTAGTGGTTGATAGGCAATTTCGAACAAGACGTCGATGATAGTTAATGTTGTGCTTAAGAAGAAATAATACATATTTCATAAAAATTATCAGAAAAGTATACCATGACAAAGTAGATGAAAAGACGAACGCGTCGGCGCAACCGGTCCTTCCTTATTGGCGCTGGCGCCGAGTTCCGGTCTTAAAATTGCCATATCTTCTTCGTTATAGCTCCGTTTTTCGATCCGTTTGCGCCGACGCGTTTGTCTTTTCGTCTACTTTGTCATGGTATACTTTGCTGATAATTTTTATGATATATTTTTTTACTTATATAAGTACTTCAGAATCCTTCTTTGCTTTTTTCGAACCGCTTTTAATAAATTTTGCCTACATTAGCCCCTAAATTGGTCATTTTCTGACTGAGCGTATTGGAATTCCGACTCTGCGTAATGAAATTTGGGGTCACCTCGTAATATGTTATAAATTGTGGTTAAATATAGTAATTTATGAAAGATATTAAAGCAGGGGCAAGATCGTAAAGTTTTTTAAAATTCCGACTGTGTGAAGTGAAAACACGACTGAGCGTACGAGTTCAGAAAAAGAGACTTAAAAATGAAGGGCATTTGAGGTAATATTTTCGAATAGCGAAATTCAAAGATAAGTTTATTTCGCGCTCTGCGACCATTCTGAAAATCTGTCAATTCAAAAACTGCCCAGTATTCCCTCTTCTTCAAACGTCAGCGGCAATTCCCATTCAATTTCTGAAAAGAAGTGGGAGAAAGGGAACTTATCTGCCTGCTTACATCTGGGCATTCTTCATTTCTTCAACTTTCGTACATCTTCAACGAGAATTAGCTCTTAGGTACTCTCTATGTTTCTCCATCGTTGTAAATCTCTCCACCGATAAAGATTTATTTCAGTCGTTACATCTCTTGTACTCCCTTACTTCGTTTATGAAATCAATTAGTGTCTCTCATATCTTATTAGAAAATTTCATTGCCGATGTGTTTCACTGTGGAGATATGGCAGTCCATTCGACGAAATATACGTGTCTGGGTGTTCGATTTTGGGGTGTTTCTTTGGAGTTTTCTTGTATAGAGGCTCGACCTTCAATCAATTTTAGCTGCCTTCCAACGAATTGCCTACTTTTCTGTTTTACCCTTTCCGTCAATAGTGAAATCCACGGACGCGGAGTCGTCAAGAAGTTTCTTTACCATCTTATCTGTTAGGGAAATCCCGTTTTTGTTTACTGTTGAAACTCGAAAGTGTTAGGGTTTTTAACTTCTCCTCAAACGCAGGATTTCGTCGACTCCCAATAGAAAATGGCAGGGAAAGGTGGGAAGGGACTCGTGGCTGGCAAGACCACCACAGCAGCTACTGGCAAGGACAAAGAGAAAAAGAGACCCACAACCCGCTCCTCTCGTGCCGGTCTTCAGGTACGAAACCGGTTTTCTTCTCCCTAACTTGCTGCTTTGAGCCAGATCTGCTGTTTATCTCGTGATGGGTGTCATTTTTTTTTTCAGTTTCCAGTGGGACGTATCCATAGACACCTGAAGGCGAGGGTCTCAGCGAACGGGCGAGTGGGTGCCACAGCCGCCGTTTACTCGGCTGCTATCCTGGAGTACCTGACAGCCGAAGTGCTAGAACTGGCTGGGAACGCCAGTAAGGATCTGAAGGTGAAGAGGATTACCCCAAGGCATCTACAGCTTGCCATTAGAGGAGATGAGGAGCTTGACACACTGATTAAAGGAACGATTGCTGGTGGTGGTGTTATACCACACATCCACAAGTCGCTCATCAACAAATCTACCAAGGAGTGATGGCTTTCAGTTCTATCTAACCCCAACGCTATTGGTTTAACTGTTTAGAATTGTTCAAGCTCAGTGTTTTTTCAGATTCAGCCATTTGTGAATGAAGATTCTTCTATGTCTATGTTAGGTTAAGATGACTGTTCAGAAACTTTAGTTTAGTGTTGGAGTAATTTTGTTGACAGTGGTGCTAGGTAGTGCTATTGCTATTTTGAGTCTCTGTTTAGGTTAGCTGGTCTGTTGTGTATTTAGTTACATTGTGATTTGGTGCCATTCTCTTATGTGTCAAGGGATAGCTGCGCTGGTGTGCTTGTATTTGTGGATGTTGTCTGCTGTTATGATATGTAGTGTAGTAGAATACAATCTGTGTTTGATCTTATTGCAAACTCGCTATGAATTTTCGATCTGTGTGGTTTTTAATTTTTTTAGTCTGCTTTGTTTCTGTTCTTTGCTGACAACAAATAAAATCCGTGTACATACAAGTTGGGTTAACATGTCTCCCTAGTGGTAGCATAAGACTGGTAAATAGTGGTGATTGTTACTCAATTGCGGCCAATAGCGCGATTTTAAACTGTTGATTTACCTCATACGCAAAACAAATGATGAATTTCAAATTGTGACATAAAGCAAAGCGAGTGTCTGAATTGTAATTAGTATACTGATGATGGCTGAATGGTTTATTGCGTGATGTGCTTGTGATGGTGCGGGATAGTAGTGACAGCCTCTAGAAACAGGAAGGGTTGTTTGTGTGGCCAAGTGGATGCTATATAGACAACATCTATGGCTGCGTTCGGGTGGGTATAAACGTGGTAGTTAAGTGGCTGTTTTGGTCTGGTTGTTTTGTGGTAGTTTTGTGGTAGTTTTATTGGTTATTTTGTGCTGTGTGTTTTGAAAAATAGTGTTTGGCAGACAATGGTTTCGTCTGACTGTTTTGAATAAGTTAGTTTTGTGCAGTGCGTTTACCGTTTTTAGTGTTATAATTAAAAAATTTATATTACATTTTAAAATAATTTTTTGTTAATAAAGTTAAATATATGTAGATATTCAATTATATACTTTAATTATTATTATTCTTTATTAACATTTTAGTTACAATTAATTTATAATATGTTATATATTAATTTATCAATAATTTTTTTAAAAATTAGTCAAATGACATGTCCAAATACTTAACAGGACGGTCAATTCAGGACGGGGGTTAACAATTGTAACACCCCCAACCACCACCGTACACTTATATCAATCTGCAGCGGAAATCTCAAGTCATCACATTACTTAATTCAATGGTGTTACACGCCGTTAACCACCCACGTGGCTAACAAGGCTAATACATATACTTTGTATCGGTCTGATGGACTAGATTCCCGAGCAACTACACAATACAATCCTCATTCCATTTTCAACATTTATTATATACATACTTCCCACTGTACCGAGTATTTACAAACTACTGCCGATAACAATTTCGGTCTTACTACGCCTACAATGCTTACGCCATTTAAATGGCTACCCATGTATAAACATCTACCCCGTCCTACTCTCGAACGGCTTCCAACTCCTTGTACCTGAAATAGAAAAGGAGAGAAAGGGTGGCCCCCAAGGGGCTCAGCACCTTTGCTGGTATGGTAATCCCGCAGCCCACATGCTACCGGGCCACGCACAACTAATTGTCGTCTTAGCATGCAGTTGATCATATTTAAATCATGCATACAGCCATAAACATACAACATAACATTTCGCCTCAATGGGCTCAACCTATAACCAACACATCCACACTTAACCAACCATCAATGATTCCTTAAACCCTAGAGTGGCTCTCCTCTCAAAACGAGCTACTTCCTTAATGAACGACACGTACCCATTAATCGGGTTATCCTTAAACGCCTCTTGTCACAAACTGGGATTCATTTCCATGATCCACGCACTCCATATCCTACAACATATCTCATTCCTCACATAACAAAACATAACAAACCTTTCTTGTTTCGACGTACACATGATAACATCACAATCATTTAAACATCCAATATATATATATATATATATATATACCATAGCATAGCAAGGGAATTTGCATAGCACCATAACATTACATAACACCATAAAATCGGTTCTCACAAGGAACCTCCACCATAGTTAGTATACCATGAGCCTAGGATTTTTGCCAATCCCATGTTAAGCTCGTTACCAACCTCGTTACCGTCCGGTTATATAGAACGGTTAACTTATACCCAAGGTGTGTCGGATATAGTAATCCCAAGCACACCGAAATAACATACGTATGCCCCTGTGGCCCGACGTGAGTCAGTAACTAGCTTTGGATAAGCTAAGGGAAGGTAGAAACCAAATTGGAATACCACCTATACATACACCAAGAGAGCCGAACCGGATATGATATCGACTCCCGTCCATCACACGCGTGGCCGGAACAACCGGACTCCTCACCCCCCATTAGTACATATACACTTAATAATAAGTAGTTAGAGATCCATTATGGAGCCCTACCACATCCACACACCATACGGTATCATAACCGAGTTAAGCACACAAGGGAGGTTCACACACTTGCTTACAACAACAATGTCCAACTAACTCACACATAGCCGTGGTTAGCACGTTCCCAAGGTTTGGGTCGTTAACTCCGAATACCGATCACTCATGTGTTCCTAGATTTGGTTAGCTAAGGTTTAACACATATTTGAGGTTAAATGGTATCGGAGGCCAAATTCGCCACATAAATGAATTACTATAAACTCATTACATGTTTTAATCTTACAAGGTGGCAAACACTCAGTAAAACATATTGGCATACAAGCCGGTGTAATCCGGTAGGACACAGGTTGCAAGAAAACCATACCTGTCACCGGAGTCCACTTTACCACGTCCACTTATGTTCCTCGAGCGATTCTCGAACAACTGTTAACATCACATGTGTTTTTATTAACATCGGGGTTTGCTTGATTATTTACTGTCTAATGCTTATACTTCTCCCCGTTAACTTAGTTACATAACTTAACATTTTTAACTTGTTTTACCCTCACATTTTAATACAACTTTTCACCCACCTAATTGCCATTAAAACTCACCTAACATGTCCTTAACAACCTTATAACATCATCACCTATCAATCCCCATCATTACACATCATTTCCATACCTTAAAACAACAATTTTGGTCCATACAGTGCCTTGTCCGAACTTGTGTCCGGACTTCCCAAGTTCGGACACAAGCCGCGACCTAATACTGAAAACCATACACACGTCCGAACTTGTGTCCGGACTTCCCAAGTTCGGACACAGTTCGAGAGTAATCCCAGATAGAAACAGTCACGTCCGAACTTGTGTCCGGACTTCCCAAGTTCGGACACAGTTCGAGAATGAGAAAATCCTTTACCCAACAGAGCCTGTCCGAACTTCCATGTCCGGACGGAAGTTCGGACACGGCAAAATGCTCAACTTCTACACCTTTAAACACTTAGCCAAATTCCTCCAAAGCCTCCAACACTTATAGTTTATACTCCTTAAGTCCCTTAGTGATGATTCATGCCAATTCTAACCATTATACCAAGACATTTCTTCCACACAACATCATCATTCAAACATCCTTTCTTACATATCAAAACTCCTTATGTCATTCTTACAATTCCTTTCCCAAGCTTACACTTCCTCCTTAATTTTTCCAAGTGGTATTTCACCAATATTGACCACTATACCAAGGTGTTTCCTCTACACCTTAACATCATCTCTCAAACTTCTTTTCTTACTAACTAAACCTCCTTTTTCACATCCCACCTAAACATCACTTATTCCTTGAATATCAACATTATCTAAACCTTAAACAAACTCCTCCAAGACTTAAATACATTCTCAAAACACATATTGAATTCCTAGAACTTCCAAGACAATGCCTAAATCCTTGCATCCCTCTAAATCACCTTAATACATGCTTTCTTCTCAAGTAAACATTCATTCACCTTTAACACTCCCTAGTTCACCAAAACTTCCTTAAAACACTTAGAACTTCTCACACATCTTCCCAAATTTGGCCATAGCTTCTCTAGTATATACCCACATCCAAACACTTAGGTTTTTACCTTAATTCATTCAAGAACACCTAAGATCCATCAACACATTTTTATACACACAAAACTTCACCAATTTTACACTACATCACAATATAGTGCATAATTAAACTTGCTTGGCACTTAGGCCCTTAAATGACATGGCTCTTAGGCCCTTAAATTGCATAATCCTTAAACACTGAATTTCCACAATACATAAGCCTTTGACCTGCAATTACACACACCAAGACATATGTTCCTTTACTAGTCTCCTTGAGAAACACCTTACTAAGTCATTCACCATTTGCTCTTTAGGTAGTTTTAGCAAGCTTATAAGCTCATTTCTCCTAAGGCATTAAACCACATTGAGATAGTATGTTTACCTCTTTTCCACTCAAACTTCTTTCTTGTTTCCTCTTAAAACCGGTAGGGCATTTCACTCCTTGTCAACTACTTACAACATACAAACATCATAATGAGTTTTCAAGCTTTAAGCTCCATCTCATTGTAAACCCTAGTTTACATATATTATCTTAAGGTATTAAAATGATTGTTTTACCTTGGAATGGAAAGAGAGCTTGAATATTTATCAAGAGAGGACTCCACCAAGCCCTTGGGAGATTCAAATGAAGCTAAAACAAAGCAAGGTAAATACACCATTAATGGTGATTTTCGGTCAACATAAGAACATGGAGGAAACATGGATTTTCTTTGAGTTTCCTTACCTTGAAGCAAAGGAGAATGTCAAGGCATGAAAAGATGAGCTCAAGCTCTTCCCATGGAGGTTTCTCTTGGCACCGAAATGGAGGTTTTGAAGTTTTGAAAAGACAAGATTGTAGAGCTTGGCTTAACTAAGAGAATGGTGGTCTTGAAATTGAATTTGGACCATGGAGCTAGGAGTTACAAGCATTCAAAGATGGAGTTCTTGTGTGGTACTATAGCAAATCGTAAAAGAGAAAGAAGGAAGGTAGAAGACGGTGGGAATTGGAGGAAATGAGAGAATGAAGATTGGAGTCTACTTTTAGAAGATATTTATGTACTAAAGTAACTTTCTTCTTTTACTTTCTTTTCCTTCCTTCCTTTAATTTATTTTACATGGTGATGACTCACCTTACTAAAAACCGGCCCCCATCATATACTTGGGGGTAGTTTGGTCTTTGTTGACTCATTTAATTACTTATAACATCATATGTTACAAACTAGCTTATAAAAGTTACTATTCATCAAATCAAGGCACATAGAAGTGAAATTTTTGATTTCCCATTGATATAGCCACCCAAATGTGATACTATATAGTACACATGTTAATTAAAGAGTAATGATGGACATTTAGCCATTCAAAACTCATTTACAAGACAATTTTTCAAAAACGTGCTTTAAGACTTCTTAAAGCACATTTTGTGTTTTAACTTGTTTCCAAGCTTGGTTTTCTTTGGTAATTGATTTAATATGTTCATTAACATATAAATGAGGCATAGGTATGACCATTAGGTCTTATACACATTTATCCCAAGCTTAGAGCACATTTTTGCTCTTATTGACTTTAAGGTATTTTCTTGTGTTTTTTTGGTTTCATTGTCTACCAAAGTTTCCTAAGGGCTTAATTAGCCTTATAAAGTCATAATTAAACATCATCAAGTCTTGGTAGGCTCTTTGGGTCCTAGCCAAGTTCACTCCAAGCTTAGAGCATGTTTTTGCTCAAACCGTGTCTTAGTGTTTTATTGTGTTTTACCATGGTTTAAATGGTTCATTTGTGTTTCTAAGGCACTTTTAGCCTTTAAATACCATGGTTTAACATTTACACAACATACCAAGGTTTGGGGTATTTCAATCTACCCCCCTTAAAAGAACTTCGTCCTCGAAGTTCACATTTCCTCGCATCATTGGATTAGAATACGGGAACTACTTATAGCCATAAAACTTCCATTACCAACCACCCTTTACATCCAACCTCGGACTTAATGGTCCGGGCAACATATCCACATTATACATAAAATATCATACTCACATGGTAACCTCGGACTTAATGGTCCGGGTACCTTTGCCACACTTGCACTTACATAATATCCCTCAGACTCTTAGGTCTGGGTGACATAACCACATTTGGACTCGTAGGCCCGGGTAACACAACACATTTAGACTCATAGGTCTTGACAGCATACACTTTAGGAGATCAAAGTCAAAATAACCTTTATCACACATACCAAACAACATGTCATAGCATGTATATCAAACAGAAATACCTTTTCCATCTCTCCATGGGTTCGAATCCCACGTTGAGTACATATACACAGTGATCCCGCAGAACCCGGTCGCGATGGACACCTTCTGGTCCCCGTTCCTTTGGGAGATCAAAACATTCACTTAATTTTTAACATATATACTTCTCATGTCACCGGTCCGAAGACAAAGGCTCATACGTCCTCAGCTCGTGAGCAAGTACTACAAAAATATTCTTTACTAGGTTAAGTATAAGAAGATCTTTTATTCAAAATATTAATCGATTGTTTTGGAAATACTCACTGAAAATCCTTTTTGAAAACACAACACTCTCCAAGTCCAGTTTATGCTCTTTGCATCTTTCTTAACGTGGTTGTTTGTGACCACTTACAGGGAGCTTCAAGAGTCATCCAACCCTGATGTGATCAGCATCAGTGTTGAACTATCTTTCCACCCCAATTTGTGTTCGGCTTCCCTTGATCTCATGATAATCAAGTTTCACCTCCCACTCTTTTTCAACCAACAACTAATTCAAGCATCCCATTTTCTATCTTTGAATCCTTCTAGTCATAATCATAACATCTCCAAGGGATAGAACTCCGTCTATCAATCATCATCCAAATCCAACTTAATTCAAGTTACCTAGGGAATTTAATTCTCACTAGGTTCTATGTCGGTCTCATAACCCTTCATAAATCACAACATTGTATATATATACATATATCTTTATCAAAATACAATACATGGTTTACATTTATGCACCGTCGGGGTTTTAGTTCCCCGGGAGTTTCTTTACTCCCTTCCATTTGTACTCTCACACACCACTGTTAACAAGATAAACACTTCCCACAAATGGTATTCGCATCTTCTGTGCGCAATTACCACAATTTAACCGCAAATAAATGCGTATGTTTATAGCCAACCATCATAACAATTTATTTTTGTGCAATGCACAACATAGTTCACGTACACTTGTACGGTAAAACACACTAAGCGGCTTTACGCTCTACCCCCCTTAAAAGGGATTACGCCCACGTAATCAATCACTGAGCACTAGCTTAAAACGTTCTGCCGTCGTGAAGTGTTTTTAACTTCCACGCGGTCTATTACACAATGGATTCTGATTAGAGGATCTTAACCATATTGGCGGTTTAGTCCCTAAACCAAGAATTCGCATTGGAGTTGTAACTCATAACCGGTTTCGGTCCTGGCCTGTGAGGCTTTTAGGCATTGATAACTAGCCATCCATTCATATTCACAACGTATACCCGGTACCTGACGCATGGGCTCACTGGCCTCTGTTGCGCAACCCTGATAATTATAGAGCTGGTTTGCCCCATTCGTTACTGTTGTATTGTACATCTCCAATGTATTACCCTTATCTTGGTAAGAATGGTTTCTCAACCGACGCATGGTATCTTTACCCTGAGCGAATTCGGTGAGTTTCACTTTCCATCCACTTCTCCAATAGCTTACAGCGTAAACTACTATGTAATTCACAATGATTGACTTGCTTCTACCGACTTACTGTCGGTTGAGATTGAGCTACTACTAGTGTGTAGTGCTCTCTCAGCTATTACAACATTTGGGGTATATTCCATACCGATATTTGGCATTAGTGCTACTGTTATCACTTATTCTTAACATCCTCCACATTTGGTTTTGTACAAGTACTCTTTTATTCCTGCGGCCTTGCATTTCCTATGCATCGGCCACTATAACATTATTCCTCCACAATTACCATGCTTCTGATCCTAGCTATCCCACTTGATCATTACTCGCACAAGTGCAATACCAAAACACTCAGTCATACAGAGTGCAGAGGCGTAAACTCTTGACAGTAAATCTCTCATGCGATTGCGATAGGAATTTACACTGTGTTTTACTGAAATTCTTACACATATACTTGTCACCGGCTTACTGCTCGGTTCGTTTGCTATCGCTTACTGTTGTGCCTCCACTGGGTTTAACTCATAACTCTGCTCATCCCATTTTCATCTAACAATATCATACAGCGCTTATTGCGCACCGTATCCTTACTCATTAATAACATCAACTTATACTGCATCCGCTATTATATTAGCTTCCGCCATTACTGGGTTTATCTGGCCACTTATTTGGCTGATTTTTGAATATACTATATTTTTCGAGCCTTTATGTTCCTTGAGCGTTGTTCGCTACATTTAGCTTCACACACCTATGGTGATTGCTATCAACTTATCACTCTTCCTTCTACACAACTGTACAAACATTTCCTTTCGTATTATTTTATTCAAATCATCCTGGGTATAACAACGTGGTTATCCCCACATATTCTTGAACTTGATTCCTATACTACCGCTTCTGCGGTCTCACAATATCGAGAGGTATCCCCACTCTTAATGCAGTGGTTCGTTCCCGCTCTATTCCTGTACCACATAAACTTCTACAATTAATCAATTTACATAACACATCTTTTTGTGGCTTATAAGCCTTATGCCTTGAGCTCTCATTGTAGGCTGTCCACACACATGTACTTCTCTATACCATATTACATGGTTAGAGGTTGTATGGCTCCATGACAAGGTTGTTGCATTCCATTTCCTTTCATGGGATGTCCCTTAGGATTGTCAGTCCGTCTCCTGACAACTTATGTCTAAACTGGGTGTTAATTTCAACCCTTGTGTTCTGTCATGCATTTCGTTCAACAATTGTTGATGCGAACACCCTTCAGGAACTCCTGGGTTGTTAAGTTATGCCTTACATCTGGTTCACTTATTGGTACATCCGTTAGCCACGCCTTTTTGCGTTCTTATCTGGTTACTATCTTCTTCTGTGAAGATCAACATTTCCTGATAGTGTAGGTACTCATTCTGGGAGTTTCATCCCGTCCATTGCACATTAATGTGTCCACATTAGGCATCTGCCTTGCCCTGCTTTCCAGCTATCATGTTAATCCCTGGGGATCCTTAAGTCATATAAGCTGTCTTTACATTCAGTTAGTGCACTTCGCACCTCCTGACTCTTAAACATTTCCTTGAAAGGAATTCACTAATTCCTTTAGTCTCGTTAACTTAACTGAGTTCCTTAACTTCAACCATTCCTTGTAATCTCTAGCTCTCGTTTGATTTATACTGCTGACCGTAGACGGAGTCGATTACTTCCCGTGTTTCGGACTCTACTCGTATACATATATGGGGTATCATACTGATACATTACTACTTACCCAACTAACCTATAAGTAGGTCTGTCAGGCCCACATGCTCCTATCGGAGTGCGGTCGTCCCACACACAGTTGGTACACTTGTAGTGTCCGTCACACGCCTAGGTGAAGTATTCTGTTGTCAACTCCCTTATATTGTCCCGTGACAATATTCATTCCTTGCTTCCGAACTTAATCGAGGGAAGGTTTCCACTGTTGTATCTTTGTCAATTGCCCTGGTTTCACTGGTTTGGTTTAAAGAAGGTTGAAAGAAGTGTTGGTTTGAAAGAAAATCTGGTTTTAAAAGAAAGGGTTTGAATAAATTAGGTTTGAAAGAAAAATTTCATGGTTTCACAACATCTTCTCCTTAGCCAAGTCTAGCTTCTTGCTGACTGGTGTATTACAATTACGGGTTAGGCTAACAGGCCCTTTCCACGTTTATGATCACACTTAACTTCATGGTACTTTACTAAGTACTTTGTAGTGGTTATAAATTTCCCGAACAGCCCTGTTATAGCAGCACTTGCTATGGCAAGTGCGCCATGCTAACTGGCTATCGGTTTACACATACCGATTGTGGTATTGTTTTGACCCATATTGTCATCAGTGGCCTTGTTGGCCCCCACTGATCTTACTGCCTTGATAAATACTCCTCTAGGTGACTTCTCACTGTTTCCACATGATATCATTAACTAGGGTGTTTCCCATTCTGGGAGACCCCTCTTTTCTTAGTATTGTTTTCTCTTTGGAGCCCGTTCCACGCATCGTCGTGGTTACTGAGACTTGTCTCTTGTTTGGGCACTATGTTGTGGTTCCTTAGTTGGTTGGTATACCGTTGGTGTATTATTTATCAACGGTGGTCCCGTAGACACTCGTCTCGGGTTTCACTAATCCACTTCTTGCCTGTTGCACGGTCGGTGCGTTGCAAGCTGGTTACTCTCGACTGCTTTGCATGTCGACCCAGGTTGCCGAAACTCTATTCTTCTATACATAAGATTCTTCATTCTTCGCTATTAAATGCGGTTAACATTGTTCAGATGGAGACCGTCTCCGGGATTCCCAGTTTTCGGGATCTACCGTATGACAGGTTCTCCGTACCCTAAAGGTATATAATAACAGCCAGATCGGGTATTCCCGAGTAAGAGAGGACTTCCATCTCTCTGGCGTCCTTTCCCAAGTTATAAAACAGGGATTGTGGAGGGCGGGAAGGATAGTAGGTTTCCAGTTTCACTGGTAGTTCCTTACTAGCGTATCTCTCACGCTATCACTCAACCCTTAACCCGAGTACTAAATCCTAACTCGGTACTTCCTAAGCTCGGTAATTCAGTCATCAGAGCGATACTTCGCTCTGATACCACTTTTTGTAACACCCCAACCACCACCGTACACTTAATATCAATCTGCAGCGGAAATCTCAAGTCATCACATTACTTAATTCAATGGTGTTACACGCCGTTAACCACCCACGTGGCTAACAAGGCTAATACATATACATTTGTATCGGTCTGATGGACTAGATTCCCGAGCAACTACACAATACAATCCTCATTCCATTTTCAACATTTATTATATACATACATTCCCACTGTACCGAGTATTTACAAACTACTGCCGATAACAATTTCGGTCTTACTATGCTTACAATGCTTACGCCATTTAAATGGCTACCCTGTATAGACATCTACCCCGTCCTACTCTCGAACGGCTTCCAACTCCTTGTACCTGAAATAGAAAAGGAGAGAAAGGGTGGCCCCCAAGGGGCTCAGCACCTTTGCTGGTATGGTAATCCCGCAGCCCACATGCTACCGGGCCACGCACAACTAATTGTCGTCTTAGCATGCAGTTGATCAATATTTAAATCATGCATACGAGCCATAAACATACAACACATAACATTTCGCCTCAATGGGCTCAACCTATAACCAACACATCCACACTTAACCAACCATTCAATGATTCCTTTAACCTTAGAGTGGCTCTCCTCTAAAACAGAGCTACTTCTTAATGAACGCCACGTACCCATTAATCGGGTTATCCTTAAACGCCTCTTGTCACAAACTGGGATTCATTTCCATGATCCACGCACTCCATATCCTACAACATATCTCATTCCTCACATAACAAACATAACAACACCTTTCTTGTTTCGACGTACACATGATAACATCACAATCATTTTAAACATCCAATATATATATATATATATATACCATAGCATAGCAAGGGATTTGCATAGCACCATAACATTACATAACACCATAAAATCGGTTCTCACAAGGAACCTTCCACCATAGTTAGTATACCAGTGAGCCTAGAGATTATTACCAATCCCATGTTAAGCTCGTTACCAACCTCGTTACCGTCCGGTTATATAGAACGGTTAACTTATACCCAAGGTGTGTCGGATATAGTAATCCCAAGCACACCGAAATAACATTCGTATGCCCCTGTGGCCCGACGTGAGTCAGTAACTAGCTTTGGATAAGCTAAGGGAAGGTAGAAACCAAATTGGAATACCACCTATACATACACCAAGAGAGCCGAACCGGATATGACATCGACTCCCGTCCATCACACGCGTGGCCGGAACAACCGGACTCCTCACCCCCCATTAGTACATATACACTTAATAATAAGTAGTTAGAGATCCATTATGGAGCCCTACCACATCCACACACCATACGGTATCATAACCGAGTTAAGCACACAAGGGAGGTTCACACACTTGCTTACAACAACAATGTCCAACTAACTCACACATAGCCGTGGTTAGCACGTTCCCAAGGTTTGGGTCGTTAACTCCGAATACCGATCACTCATGTTTCCTAGTTTTGGTTAGCTAGGGTTTAACACATACTTGAGGTTAAATGGTATCGGAGGCCAAATTCGCCACATAAATGAATTACTATAAACTCATTACATGTTTTTCTTACAAGGTGGCAAACACTCAGAAAAACATATTGGCATACAAGCCGGTGTAATCCGGTAGGACACAGGTTGCACAAAAAAACCATACCTGTCACCGGAGTCCACTTTACCACGTCCACTTATGTTCCTCGAGTAATTCTCGAACAACTGTTAACATCACATGTGTTTATATTAACATCGGGGTTGCTTGATTATTTAATGTCTAATGCTATATAATTTTTTTCCCGTTAACTTAGTTACATAACTTAACATTTTTAACTTGTTTTACTCTCACATTCTAATACAACTTTTAACCCACTTAATTGTCATTAAACCTCACCTAACAAGTCCTTAACAACCTCAAAACATCATTAACCATCAATCCCCATCATTACACATCATTTATACCTTAAACAATGTTTTTGGTCCATACAGCGCCTTGTCCGAACTTGTGTCCGGACTTCCCAAGTTCGGACACAAGCCGCGACCTAATACTGAAACCATACACACGTCCGAACTTGTGTCCGGACTTCCCAAGTTCGGACACAGTTCGAGAGTAATCCCAGATAGAAACAGTCACGTCCGAACTTGTGTCCGGACTTCCCAAGTTCGGACACAGTTCGAGAATGAGAAAATCCTTTACCCACAGAGCCTGTCCGAACTTCCATGTCCGGACGGAAGTTCGGACACGGCAAAACATTCAATTTCCAAGTCTTTAAACACTTAACCAATTTCACCAAACTTCTCCTAAAGCCTCATAATGTTTCCTAACATCATTTGGCACAACACACACCTTTAGCCATGTGCTAAGCTCTTTAAATCTCTCACCAAAACCATCTTATCATTCACAAATTTCTTACAAAATTCCTAGCACTTGGAATGTTTCTCCTTAAGATTTCTAGGTGGTATTTCACCTATAATGACCTCTACACTAAAATGCTTCTTCACCTTCATAACATCATCTCCCAAGCATCTCCTCTTACTAACCAAATCCTCTTTTCACAACTTCTTTAATTCCTTTCTCAAAACCTTACCTAAACATCATTCCCTCCTTATTCATCAACTTTACCCAAACTTTAAACAAACTTCTCCCAAGACTTTATTACATCCTAACACTCATTAAATCCTAGAACTTCTAAGATAGCACCTAATCCTTGTAACACCTTATGCACGTTTTCTTCCTTAGTGAAACATTTGTTCACCTTTAATACTTCCTAGTTCACCAAAACTTTCTTAAAACACTTAGAACTTCTCACACATTCCCCAAATTTGGCCATAGCTTCTCTTGTATTTACTCACATCCAAACACTTAGGTTTTTACCTTATTTCATTCAAGAACACCTAAAATCCATCAAACACATTTTTATACATAAGACTTCACATATTTGCACTACATCACAATATAGTGCATAACTCAATTGCTTGGCACTTAGGCCCTTAAACAACACTCTTAGGCCCTTAATTGCATAACTTAAACACTGAATTTCCCACATCAATAATGCCTTTGACCTGCAAATACATACACAACAACCAATATGTTCTTTTACTAGTCTCCTTGAGAACACTTTACTAGGTCCATTCACCATTTGCTCTTTAGGTAGTTTAACAAGCATTATTAGCTCATTTCTCCTAAGGCATTAAATAAACCACATTAGGTTATTATATTTACCTCTTTTCCACCCAAACTTCTTTTTCTTGTTTCCTCATAAAACCGATAAGGCATTCATTCCTTGTCAACTACTAAACAGATACCAACATTGAATGAGTATATAAGCTTTATGCTTCATCTCATTGTAAACCCTAGGTTTACATTATTCAAAACCATTAATGTAGTTGTTTTACCTTGGTCTTTGAAGGAGTTTTAGTATCTATGAAGAGAGGACTTGAAATACCCCAAGTTTCTAAGGAATGATTTATGTTGCTGTTTAAGTCTTAATAAGCTATAAAGCACTTTTAAACCCTAATATTGGCATAAGTACATATTAGGACCAGAAAAGTCCTTAATAGCACTTCTTGTATTGTTTTAAAAGTAGCTAGCTAGAATGCTTCAATAACATTGTGACAACCAAGCTAGTTGGTGATGCAGCAGCTAGCTTATGTAGTAAACACACAAGTAGGTGATGCAGCCGCTTGGGAAAGCTAGCAAGCAAGTAGGTGACTCAGCAAGCTAGCAAGCTAGTAGGACGTCTTAAGCACGACCAAGCTAGTAGGCAAGTAGGACGTCTTTAAGCACGAGGTGGCAAGCATGAGGTGGCAAGCATGAGATGGCAAGCACGAGGTGGCAAGCACGAGGTGTCAAATTAACATTGTTAACACTAGGACCAATAGGAGCCCGACACCTATGCAGCCTAGTAGGAGGTGTCACCACACTATTAGACCACACCTTGGTCCAATGAGAATAGGCTGCTGCCCACCTCCCTTAGTCAGCCCATGTGTTGTCTTTCTTATATTAAGCCTTATTATGAGCCAATCAGAAGCTAGCAAATGGAGCCTAAGGTGTCACCACTTAGAAGTTTACTTAATCAAGGAGGAAATTGACAAGGATCAGCCCTTGCCTATAAATACCATCAGCCACCACTCCAAAATACTCCATCCAGCATCAATATTTCGTCCTTCATTAGGGAAGAAGAGAAATAAAGCTTACCTTGTTGTTCTTTTCTTGGCTGAGAGCAAAGAAGAAGAAGAGAGATCCTTGTACCATCTTTACCTTTCCAAATCATTCATCCACCATTTAAACCCATTGTAATCAGTAAGAAGAAGGCAAAGAAGGAAGAAACCCATGTAGAAAGAAAGCTTAGAACGAGAAAGGAAGGAAGGGGGAAAGCTCCATACCAATTCCAATCCTTGAAGTAAGGTGTTCCTAGAAGTTAACCATCCATTCCTAGCTGTTGGTGGCCGAAAATCAGAGGAGAAACCATGAGAACTCACTCCATTTCCATGTCCAAGTTAGGTGCTCCAAAGGTGTCTTAGGATGTCCTAGTTCCAGCAAGAGTTTCCAAGGTCTTAAAGAAGTTTTCTTCATCAATTCTTAAGGTAACTTCAAGGTTACTATCCCTTCACAAATCTATATGTTTTCAAAGACTAGTACCTCTTTATGGATTATGTAAATTCGTTGGTATTTTGGGGCACAAAACCATTGAGTTGGAAATAAGCTTTAAGGAAGAAAAAGGTGCTTTAAAGACCTAACCTATATAACCGAATACATGGGAGTTGATTTGTGATGTTTAAGCATGGTTTTAAGCTTAATTGATCTTGAAACTTATCTGGTTATATGTGTGTTATTGAGGCTGAAATTGTTATGGTTTGTTTGGTGTAACTTCATGGTTACCATCCCTTAATAAATCTGTATGTTGTACAGGAGTATTACCCCTATATTATCTAATTAAAATTCGTAGGTATTTATTAGCCTAAAGCTAGAAGAGCTAGAAAAGTGTTTTAAGGAAGAAATGATGTGTTTGCAACCTACCTTTGATTACTGATTGCTTAAAAGCTTGTTTATGGTGTTTTGTTGCTGTTTAGTAAGTGGGAATACCCTAGAGGTAATTATGATTGTTCTGGATGATCTTGAGTCTAATCTGGTGTTGTTATAATCTAGGATAAATGGTGTCTTAAAGAGTTTTGTTTAAACACCAGATTTGTGGGTGGAATTCTAGAGCATTAATCAAGTGTTTTAGGTGCTTAACTAACCTAGAACCTATCTGATTATTATGGCCGAGTGACATAGGTAAAGTATAGAATTTGTTTAAAATGTTAAGTGTGATTACTAGAAGAGCTAATCTGGTGAATTAGATGTCTAGTACAACCGCTTTCAGTTGGAAGTTAATTAGTGTAAACTAGATGTGTCCTAGGGCTAAAACATGATTGTTGATTGTTCTGGTCATTAGTAACCTATTATGGCAGAATTGGCCATGAACTATTAAAGAGATGTATAGCATGATTTTAGGATGAAGATGATAGTTTAAACTAAGCTAGGACTTAAAGTCTTAAAGTCTAGTATGTTGGGAACTTATATGTACTGTCTTAGAAGGTTGTTTATGGTGGTATAAACTCCTAAGCTAATCTGGTTAATATTGTGTTGTTATGATCGAAAATGTTAGGAACCAATTATGGTTTGATTCAGGTTGTAATCTATAGTTAAATTATGTCTTAAGCTAATCTAGATGAGATAGTTAATAATAGCACTGAAATGATATGATTTGTTTGTTTGATCAAGACTTGTTCTTAAGGTATGATTTATGGTTGTTTGAATTGTTAAACTGAGGTATTTGATACTGTGTGATCTGGCCGAAGGTGCCATGTAAGATTATGTGATCAAATCCTTTCCTTAAGTGCTGTTTGATTATTGTTATGTCCCTTATGTTTGAAATTATGAAATGGGCTTTGTTAAGTGATTTGACTATTGATTCTTGTTATACTTTAAATGTTATATTCTGATTAATGAGGATTCAATGAGTAACTCATTGGAATGGATTGTTGAGATATATGGCCATATGTGGAACTTGAGCAGTAACTGCCTTCTTATGATTATTGGACTCATGGTATGCCTTGGGCTCCATGAGATGCTTCATGGTTTCCTACACTATAGTTTAAAGGTACTATAGGGGGTGTGCACATCTTTTAGGGCCTGGAGTGCGTTTGGGAAAGGGTGGATCGCCTTAAAGATCGGGATTCGTCCCTTGAACCGATTAAAGGTTGGATCGCCTTAAAGATCGGGATTCGTCCCTGAACTGGTTTGGATAGAAATGGAGGAGTTGAATGGATAATCAATTAAATGAATTGGATTATATCCTATCTAAGCATACTTGGACACCATGTTGTTATTACTTGAGTATTTGGGTGGTTAATTATCCTACTTGATATATATTGGTTGGTTATGAACTAAATATATCTGATGGCTTATTGATGTACTCAAACTGTTATTGTTAATACTTGAATTATCATGATAAGTACTTGGTCTATTCTGAATATTACTTGAGCTATTAAATGATTAAGAGTGGCTATGATCAGTGGCTATTTTGATATACTACTTCTTTTGATGGTAGCTTTGATTTTACTCAGCGTTGCTGATTTTTGGCATTATGCCCTGTGGTCCCTTCTCTGTGATTGTTTGAATGACCACAGATACAGGAAATGAAGATGACTTAAAGGAGCTCGAGAGTGTGGGCTAAGGGATTAGAGACTTTCACCCAGTCTTCTGGAGTTTTGGTTTTATGTTTTAAAGTCAGTTTGTAAACTTTGTTAAAATTTGGATATGTAAGTTATTAAGCCTTAGCGTTCACAGAAGTTGTGAACGTGGCGGTAGCGCCCCGCTAGTTTAATGCTTCCGCTACTACCACTTGTATATGTTTAATATGATAAGAAGATATAGGAATTTTGGGCGTTACAAAGTGGTATCAGAGCAAGGACGCTCTTGATTAAGGATTAAAATGAACCTAGGATGGGTTAATGGGTTGGAGAGTAAGGCACGTTGTTTCCTTGCATATCAGTTAAACTAACTTGCAGGTTGTGATACGAGACTTGTAAAGTGAGGTATGAGATGTGTGCTTTGTTTTGATGATTTAAGAATGCTTTCTGCTTATGTTTGGATTTCTGCTATGAATGAATGCTTAAGTGATTATTGGTTATGTCTTGACCTTAATGGTTCATATTGTGGTTATTGGCTATGTCTTGATCATATTGGTTGAATGTGTTGGGAATAGTTGGAGCTTCGGGGTCGAAGCTTTTCTTAAGAGGGAGTGAATGAAATACCCCCAAGTTTCTAAGGAATGATTTATGTTGCTGTTTAAGTCTTAATAAGCTATAAAGCACTTTTAAACCCTAATATTGGCATAAGTACATATTAGGACCAGAAAAGTCCTTAATAGCACTTCTTGTATTGTTTTAAAAGTAGCTAGCTAGAATGCTTCAATAACATTGTGACAACCAAGCTAGTTGGTGATGCAGCAGCTAGCTTATGTAGTAAACACACAAGTAGGTGATGCAGCCGCTTGGGAAAGCTAGCAAGCAAGTAGGTGACTCAGCAGGCTAGCAAGCAAGCTAGTAGGACGTCTTAAGCACGACCAAGCTAGTAGGCAAGTAGGACGTCTTTAAGCACGAGGTGGCAAGCATGAGGTGGCAAGCATGAGATGGCAAGCACGAGGTGGCAAGCACGAGGTGTCAAATTAACATTGGTTAACTAGACAATAGGAGCCCGACACCTATGCAGCCTAGTAGGAGGTGTCACCACACTATTAGACCACACCTTGGTCCAATGAGAATAGGCTGCTGCCCACCTCCCTTAGTCAGCCCATGTGTTGTCTTTCTTATATTAAGCCTTATTATGAGCCAATCAGAAGCTAGCAAATGGAGCCTAAGGTGTCACCACTTAGAAGTTTACTTAATCAAGGAGGAAATTGACAAGGATCAGCCCTTGCCTATAAATACCATCAGCCACCACTCCAAAATACTCCATCCAGCATCAATATTTCGTCCTTCATTAGGGAAGAAGAGAAATAAAGCTTACCTTGTTGTTCTTTTCTTGGCTGAGAGCAAAGAAGAAGAAGAGAGATCCTTGTACCATCTTTACCTTTCCAAATCATTCATCCACCATTTAACCCATTGTAATCAGTAAGAAGAAGGCAAAGAAGGAAGAAACCCATGTAGAAAGAAAGCTTAGAACGAGAAAGGAAGGAAGGGGGAGAAAGCTCCATACCAATTCCAATCCTTGAAGTAAGGTGTTCCTAGAAGTTAACCATCCATTCCTAGCTGTTGGTGGCCGAAAATCAGAGGAGAAACCATGAGAACTCACTCCATTTCCATGTCCAAGTTAGGTGCTCCAAAGGTGTCTTAGGATGTCCTAGTTCCAGCAAGAGTTTCCAAGGTCTTAAAGAAGGTTTTCTTCATCAATTCTTAAGGTAACTTCAAGGTTACTATCCCTTCACAAATCTATATGTTTTCAAAGACTAGTACCTCTTTATGGATTATGTAAATTCGTTGGTATTTTGGGGCACAAAACCATTGAGTTGGAAATAAGCTTTAAGGAAGAAAAAGGTGCTTTAAAGACCTAACCTATATAACCGAATACATGGGAGTTGATTTGTGATGTTTAAGCATGGTTTTAAGCTTAATTGATCTTGAAACTTATCTGGTTATATGTGTGTTATTGAGGCTGAAATTGTTATGGTTTGTTTGGTGTAACTTCATGGTTACCATCCCTTAATAAATCTGTATGTTGTACAGGAGTATTACCCCTATATTATCTAATTAAAATTCGTAGGTATTTATTAGCCTAAAGCTAGAAGAGCTAGAAAGTGTTTTAAGGAAGAATGATGTGTTTGCAACCTACCTTTGATTACTGATTGCTTAAAAGCTTGTTTATGGTGTTTTGTTGCTGTTTAGTAAGTGGGAATACCCTAGAGGTAATTTATGATTGTTCTGGATGATCTTGAGTCTAATCTGGTGTTGTTATAATCTAGGATAAATGGTGTCTTAAAGAGTTTTGTTTAAACACCAGATTTGTGGGTGGAATTCTAGAGCATTAATCAAGTGTTTTAGGTGCTTAACTAACCTAGAACCTATCTGATTATTATGGCCGAGTGACATAGGTAAAGTATAGAACTTGTTTAAAATGTTAAGTGTGATTACTAGAAGAGCTAATCTGGTGAATTAGATGCTAGTACAACCGCTTTCAGTTGGAAGTTAATTAGTGTAAACTAGATGTGTCCTAGGGCTAAAAACATGATTGTTGATTGTTCTGGTCATTAGTAACCTATTATGGCAGAATTGGCCATGAACTATTAAAGAGATGTATAGCATGATTTTAGGATGAAGATGATAGTTTAAACTAAGCTAGGACTTAAAGTCTTAAAGTCTAGTATGTTGGGAACTTATATGTACTGTCTTAGAAGGTTGTTTATGGTTGTATAAACTCCTAAGCTAATCTGGTTAATATTGTGTTGTTATGATCGAAAATGTTAGGAACCAATTATGGTTTGATTCAGGTTGTAATCTATAGTTAAATTATGTCTTAAGCTAATCTAGATGAGATAGTTAATAATAGAACTGAAATGGATATGATTTGTTTGTTTGATCAAGACTTGTTCTTAAGGTATGATTTATGGTTGTTTGAATTGTTAAACTGAGGTATTTGATAGTGTGATCTGGCCGAAGGTGCCATGTAAGATTATGTGATCATATCCTTTCCTTAAGTGCTGTTTGATTATTGTTATGTTCCTTGTGTTTGAAATTATGAAATGGGCTTTGTTAAGTGATTTGACTGTTGATTCTTGTTATACTTTAAATTGTTATATTCTGATTAAAGGATTCAATGAGTAACTCATTGGAATGGATTGTTGAGATATATGGCCATATGTGGAACTTGAGCAGTAACTGCCTTCTTATGAATTATTGGACTCATGGTATGCCTTGGGCTCCATGAGATGCTTCATGGTTTCCTACACTATAGTTTAAAGGTACTATAGGGGGTGTGCACATCTTTTAGGGCCTGGAGTGCGTTTGGGAAAGGTTGGATCGCCTTAAAGATCGGGATTCGTCCCTTGAACCGATTAAAGGTTGGATCGCCTTAAAGATCGGGATTCGTCCCTTGAACTGGTTTGGATAGAAATGGAGGAGTTGAATGGATAATCAATTAAATGAATTGGATTATATCCTATCTAAGCATACTTGGACACCATGTTGTTATTACTTGAGTATTTGGGTGGTTAATTATCCTACTTGATATATATTGGTTGGTTATGAACTAAATATATCTGATGGCTTATTGATGTACTCAAACTGTTATTGTTAATACTTGAATTATCATGATAAGTACTTGGTCTATTCTGAATATTACTTGAGCTATTAAATGATTAAGAGTGGCTATGATCAGTGGCTATTTTGATATACTACTTCTTTTGATGGTAGCTTTGATTTTACTCAGCGTTGCTGATTTTGGCATTATGCCCTGTGGTCCCTTCTCTGTGATTGTTTGAATGACCACAGATACAGGAAATGAAGATGACTTAAAGGAGCTCGAGAGTGTGGGCTAAGGGATTAGAGACTTTCACCCAGTCTTCTGGAGTTTTGGTTTTATGTTTTAAAGTCAGTTTGTAAACTTTGTTAAAATTTGGATATGTAAGTTATTAAGCCTTAGCGTTCACAGAAGTTGTGAACGTGGCGGTAGCGCCCCGCTAGTTTAATGCTTCCGCTACTACCACTTGTATATGTTTAATATGATAAGAAGATATAGGAATTTTGGGGGTTACAGGACTCCACCTAGTCCATAAGAGATTGAATGAAGCTAGAAAAAGTCACACAAAGAGCTCCATCAATGAGTATTTTCGGTCACACACAAAACATGGAGGAAACTTGATTTTTCTTTGAGATTCCTTACCTAGAAGCAAAGGAGATCAATAATATGTGAAAGACAAGCTCAAGCTCCTTCAATGGTGGAACTCCATGGCACCGAAATGGGGCTCTTGAAGTTTTGAGAAGATAGAAATGAAGAGCTTGATGAGAGGAAGAGAATGGTGTGTTTGTTTGATTTGGTTAAGTGAGCCAAGAAATATTGGCAATGGAAGATGGCCTTTGGTGCTGTTGCTGTAGCATTACCGTGAGAACAGAAGAAGAGAGGTAGAAGAAGGTAGAAACCGTGTGAAATGAAGGAGGAAGGGAGAAATGAGATTGGTTTTGCTTTAAGGATATTTATAACTTAAAGCAAATAGTA
Organism: Limonium bicolor; assembly: GCA_023374045.1. Taxonomy (NCBI): domain Eukaryota; kingdom Viridiplantae; phylum Streptophyta; class Magnoliopsida; order Caryophyllales; family Plumbaginaceae; genus Limonium; species Limonium bicolor. Next base: position 164,543,645 of record CM041778.1, on the reverse strand, counting down.
ACTATGAGTCACCTTTATTTACTTAACAAGTTAACATGTTTGGTGACTCATTACTACCAAAAACCGGCCCCCTTATTATTAGAAGGGTATAATAGTCTTTGTTGACCAATTTAATTACTTATAACATTATATGTTACAAACTAGCTTATAAAAATCACTATTCACAAAAAAGGCACATAGAAGTGAAATTTTTTGATTTCCCATTGATATAGCCACCCAAATGTGATACTATATAGTACACATGTTAATTAAAGAGTAATGATGGACATTTAGCCATTCAAAACTCATTTACAAGACAATTTTTCAAAAAACGTGCTTTAAGACTTCTTAAAGCACATTTTGTTTTAACTTGTTTTCAAGCTTGGTTTTCTTTAGTAATTGATTTAATATGTTCATTAACATATAAATAAGGCATAGGTATGACCATTAGGTCTTATACACATTTATCCCAAGCTTAGAGCACATTTAGCCCATATTGACCTTAAGGTATTTATTTGTGTTTTGTTTGGTTTCATTGTCTACCAAAGTTTCCTAAGGACTTTATTAGCCTTATAAAGTCATAATTAAATATTATCAAGTCTTGGTAGGCTCTTTGGGTCCTAACCAAGTTCACTCCAAGCTTAGAGCATGTTTTTGCTCAAACCGTGTCTTAGTGTTTTACCATGGGTTACATGTTTCATTTATGTTTCTAAGGCACTTTTTAGCCTTTAAATACCATAGTTTAACATTTACACAACATGCCAAGGTTTGGGGTATTTCAATAAGCTGATGTTATACAAGGAGTAAGAGCACGGTGCGCAGCAAGCGACCGTTGTATAAGTATTGTTAAACGATAATGTAGCAGATAAGACCCGTTATGAGTTAAACTTAGTAGAGATGCAAGATAAGCGATGTTAAACGGACTGGGCAACAAGCCAGTGATAGGTACTGTGTGATGAGGAACTCAGTGTGAATTCCATAGCGAATTGCATAAGGGATTTACTGTCAAGAGTTTACGCCTCTGCACTCTGTATGACTGAGTGTTTTGGTATTGCACTTGCGCAGTAATGATCGAGTGGGATAGCTAGGAATTGGAAACATGTTAATGGTGGTGGAGGAATAATGTCTTGTTTTGTAATGGCCGATGCATAGGAAATGCAAGGCCGCACCAATAAAAGAGTACTTGTGCAAAAAACCAAATTTGGGAAAATGACAGAGATTATGATTAACAGTAGTACTACAGTAGCACTAACTGCTAAATATCGGTATGGAATATACCCCAAATGTTGTAGATAGCTGAGAGAGCACTACACACTAGGTAGTAGCTCAATCTCAACCGACAGTAAGTCGGAAGGGAACAAGTCAATCATTGTGAAATACATAGTGGTATACACAGTAAATTGTTATGGAAGTGGATAGAAAGTGTATAACTCACCGAATTCGCTAACGGTAAGAGATACCACGCGTCGGTTGAGAAACCATTGTTACCAAGTTGAAGGTGACAATTGGGGATGTACAATACAGTAAGAATAACAAAAGGGAGCAATTAAGCTCTACAGTTATTAGAGTTTCGCAGCAGAAACTAGTGAGCCAGTGATTCAAGTGTTGAATGTACATGGTGAACATGAGTGAATGGCTAATTATTAACGCCTAGAAGCCTAACAGGCCAGAATCGAAACCAACTAAGAGTTTAAACAAACTCCAATGAGAATTCTTGGTTTAGGAACTAAACCGCCAATATGGTTAAGATCCTCTAATCAGAATCCATTGTGTAATAGACCGCGTGGAAGTTAAAACACTTCACGACGGCAGAACATTATAAGCCAATGTTTAGTGATTGATTACGTGGGCGTAATCCCTTTTAAGGGGGGTAGAGCGCAAAACCACTTAGTGTATATTACCGTACAAGTGTACGTAGTGTATGTGACTTATATTGTGCATAGCACAAAATTATATTATTGTTTTGATGATTGGTGTGTGTGTTACGTAAACATACACATTCATTCATGGTTTAATTGTGGTAATTGCGCACAGAAGATGCGAATACCATTGTGATAAGTGTGTGTATTTGTTAACAGCTGTGTGTGATAGTACAAGTGTGGGGAGTAGAGAAACTCCCGGGGGAACAAAAGCCCCGACAGTGTATAAATGTGAAATGGTGTGTTGTATTTTGATAAAATATATATGTATATATATACTATATAGTGATTCATGAAAGAATACGAAACTGACATAGAACCTAGTGAGAATGAGATTCCCTAGGTAACTACATTTAAGTGAATGGAAATAACTGATAGACGAAGTCCTATCCCTTGGAGATGTTATGATCATGACTAGAATGATTTAAAAGATCGAAAATTGGAAATGAATGATTTAATTGATGCTTGAAAATGAAGTGGGAGGTGGAACTTGATTTGCATGTGATCAAGGGAAGCCGAACACAAATTGGGGTGGAAGGATAGTTCAACACTGATGCTGATCACATCAGGGTTGGATGATTCTTGAAGCTCCCTATAAGTGGTCACAAATAACCACGCTAAGAAAGGAAGCAAAGAGCATAAGTTGGACTTGGAGTTGTGTGTGTTTTCAAAAGGATTTTGAATTGGTATTTATAAAACGTCGATAGATACTTTACATAATTAAGTTCTCTTACTTAACCTCACAAGGAAAAAATTTCAAATTTAAGTGATTGTTTTAATCTCCCAAAGGCACGGGGACGGAAGGTGTCCATCGCGACCGGGTTCTGCGGGATCACAGTGTATATCAAAGATATTTTTGATTGTTATACATGCTATGACATGTTGTGTGGTATGTGTAATAAATATTATTTTGACCTTGAGTTCCTAAAGTGTATGCTATCAAGACCTATGAGTCTAAATGTGTTGTGTTACATAGACCTATGTGTCTAAAGACTGTTATGTTATCGGGACCTATGTGTCTAAATGTTGTTATGTTACCCAAGACCAGTGAGTCAAAGGGGTTGTTATGTATGTGTAAGTGTTGTTAAGATACCCGGACCATTGAGTCCGAGGTTATCATGTGAATATGTTATGTTATGTGTGGATGTGAATGTGTTGCCCGGACCATTAAGTCCGAGGTTGTGATGTAAAGTGTGTTTGGTTATGGAAGTTTTATGGCTGTAAGTAATCCCCGTATTCTAATCTAATGATGTGTGGGGAATGTGAACTTCGAGGATGAAGTTCTTTTAAGGGGGGTAGATTGAAATACCCCAAACCTTGATATGCGGTTTAAATATTAAACTATGGTATGTAAAGGCTAAAAGTGCCCTAGGAACATCAGTGTACAATTTAAACCATAGTAAAATGCAATAAAGCATTAAGACACAGTTTGAGCAAAAACATGCTCTAAGCTATGAGCGAACTTGGTTAGGACCCAAAGAGCCTACCAAGGCTTAATAATATTCAAGTATGATTTAATAAGGCTAATTAAGTCCTTAGGAAAATTTGGTAGACAATGAAACCAAACAAAACACAAATAAATACCTTAAAGTCAATATGAGCAAAAATGTGCTCTAAGCCTGGGATAAATTTGTATAAGACCTAATGGTCATACCTATACCTTAAAAGTATGTTAATGAACATATTTAATCAATTACCAAAGAAAACCAAGCTTGAAAACAAGTTAAAACACAAAATGTGCTTTAAGGAGTCTTAAAGCACGTTTTTGAAAAATTGTCTTGTAAATGAGTTTTGAATGGCTAGATGTCCATCATTACTCTTTAATTAACATGTGTACTATATAGTATCACATTTGGAAGTCTATATCAATGGGAAATCAAAAATTTCACAAATATGTGCCTTAGTTGTGAATAGTGCCCAAATAGTGCTAGTTTTGACTTAAGTCAACTTTAATTAGTTAAATGGTCAACAAGGACCATAAGTATCTTATATATTGAAGGGGGCACGGTTTTTAGTGTGTGAGTCATCACACTTGGCTAGCAAATAAAGAAAAGAAGAAAGAATAAAGTGAAAAGTTACTTTATGCCTTATAACATAAATATCTCCAAACTAAACCTCTCTCCTCACTTTCTCTTCTTTTCTTCTTGGTTCCCACCGTCTCCAACCTCATCCTCCCTTCTCCATCTCGTTTTGCTACAGCCATATACCATTCTCCATCTTTGAATGCTTGTAACTTCTAGCTCCATGCACCAAATCAAATTCCAAGACCATATTTGTCTTAGTTAGGTCAAGCTCTACACTTCTCTCTTTTCAAATCTTCAAGAACTCCATTTTGGTGCCATGAAGATTCTCCATTGAAGGAGCTTGAGCTCACCTTTTCATGCCTTGACATTCTCCTTTGCTTCAAGGTAAGGAAAATCAAAGAAAAAAACATTTCCTCTTGTTTTAGTGTGTGGCCGAAAATTCACCTTACAATGGTGCATTACCTTGCTATCTTTTTAGCTTAATCCAAACTTCAAAGGGCTAGGAGGAGTCCTATCTTGCCACTTGTTCAAGTTCTCTTTCAAATTCCAAAGGTAAACATCAATTTTAGTGTTTTAAGACACTTATGTAAACCTAGGGTTTAATTATGAGTTTGAGTATTAAACTTAATGCTCATTACCCTTATATGTATATTGGTTAGAAGGTTGACAAGTGATAAAAGCTCCTTGCCGATTTTCAATCAAGAAAAACAAGAGAAAACAAGTGAGAAAACTTGGAAAAACAAAGAGGTAAATAACCTCTCTTAATGTGGTTTATTGTATTAGGGAATTGAGCTATATTTGCTTAATAAATAACCTAAAGAGCCAATGGGAAAATGAGCTAGGAAACTATCCACAAGGTGGACTAAAAGGACATGGGAGTATTGTTGTGTGTATTCGCAGGTTGAAGGCATTTAAATGTGGAAATTCAGTGTTTATGGTTTATGCTATTTAAGGGCCTAAGAGCCATGTTATTTAAGGGCCTAAGTGCCAAGCAATTTAAGCCTATGCACTATATTGTGATGTAGTGCTAAATGTGTGAAGTTTGTGTATAAAATGTGTTTGATGGATTTTAGGTGTTCTTGAATGGAATAAGGTAAAAACCTAAGTGTTTGGATGTGAGAATATACAAGAGAAGCTATGGCAAAATTTAGTTGATGAACAAAGGAGTTCATGTGTTGTAATGAGATTTTATAACCTAGAAGGTGCTAGGAATGGTTGAGTGTGAAGATGGTGAATTAAGGTGTTCTTAAGTGTTAAGATGCCTTGGGCACAATCTTGGAGGATTTAGAAATCAAATGGGTGTTTTATACACACCAAGGTTATGATATGTGAAGTATTAGGTCTTGTTAAAGTTTAGGTAAACAAAGGAAAAGTAATGCCTTGTGAAGGTTTAAGTGTAAACTTGTGGATATAGAAGGAGTTGTGTAATGGAGGTGTTTGTGAGGAATGATGCTAGGAGTAGATGTGATGGTGGTGAGAAAACATTTTAGTTAGTTGTTATCATAAGTATAACCACCACTTAGGAACTTAGGGAAAAACATTACAAGTGTTAGGAATTTTGCAAGAATTTGAGTGAATGATCAAGGAGCTTGATGGTGGGTCAACTAATGAGTTTAATGGATGATTTAAGAGGGTGTTTAAGTGCCCAAATGGTGTTAGAACATATAAGGGAACTTGTGGAGGAGTTTGGAATAAGATAGGCATTTTTAGGAGAGTTTCTGCAGCCGACCTACCCAGGGGACCGACCCCAGTCTGGGTCGGTCGGGCTGAAACTGTGAAGTTGGATGTTCTCTGCAGCCGACCTACCCAGGGGGTGGGTCGGTCGGTGGGTCGGTCGGTCGGACCTTAAAAAAAAATAATAATAATAATAATTTTAAAGAATGTTAAGTGGTATTAGTGGTATGCCATTAAGAGAGTATTGATGGTTAGAAAGATATATATATATATGGATTTGAGAGATTAAGTTAAGTAAGATGATTTAAATGTTAAGGTTATAAAATGATATGTAATGAGGGGATTGTTAAGTAATGATGTTATAGATTGTTAAGGACATGTTAAGTAAGTTATAATGATAATTTGGTGGGAAAAATTGTAGCAAAATGTAAAAGTAAAACAAGTTAAAATGTAAAGTTATGTAACTAAGTTAACGGGGAAAAGTTATAAGCATTAGACATTAAATAATCATGCTACCCCGATGTTAATAAAAGTACATGTAATGTTATCAGTTGTTCGAGAATTGCTCGAGGAACATAAGTGGGCGTGATAAAGTGGACTCCGGTGACAGGTATGGTTTTCTTGCAACCTGTGTCCTACCGGATTACACCGGCTTGTATGCCAATGTGTTTTTCTATGTGTTTGCCACGTTGTAAGATAAAACATGCAATGAGTTTACAGTAATTCATATATGTGGCGTGTTCAACTCCGATACCATTTAACCTCGGCAGTGTTAACCTTAGTTAACTGAGTCTAGGATCACGTGAGAGTTCGGTATTCGGATTAAACGACCCGAACCATGGGGCGTTCTAACCACGGCTATGCGTGAGTTGATTGTGTGATATGTGTATGTGAATGTAGGGATCTCCCTTGTGTGTCTAACCCAGTTGTAATACTGTATGATGTGTAGTTATGATAGACTCCATAGTGGGGTTCTAACTAATATCTGAAGTAAGTAGTATGTACTAACAGTAGTGAGGAATCCGGTTTGGCCGGTCGCGCGTTGTTTGGGAGAGGGTATCCTTCTTAGCTTTACCCTTCTCTTTGTTATGGTTGTTTCCCTCACGGGTTATGATCTCCCATTAGCTTACTCCAAAGCTTAGCTATTCTGACTTATGATCGGTTTAGGGGGAACATGTGTTTGTGTGGTGTGTTCGGGCCTCCAAACCTGAACCATCTTAACTTAAGTTACTCGTCCGACTATTAGGACGGTAATGAGTGTTGTTGTTATTGTATAACGAGCTTACCATGAGGGTGACACCATTCTCTAGGCTCACCAGTGAATTAACTATGTTTGGGTCGGTTCCTAAGAGGACCGTTCCCGTTATGTTATGTGATGTTGTTGCAAAGCAATTCCTATTGCGATGTTATCATGTGCACGTGGAAACGTGAAGGGTGTTGTTATGTTTTGTTACGCGAGGAATATTATATGTTATAAATATGGAGTGTGTGGATCATGGATATGAATCCCAGTTTGTGATAAGAGGCGTTTAAGGATAACCCGAATAACGGGTAAGTGTCGTCTATTAAGGAAGTAGCTCCATTAGAGGAGAAACACTCTAGGGATAATGAATACCATGAGTGACTTATCAAGTAAGGATGTATTATCCGTTTGTTGAGCCATTGAGGCGAAATGTTATGTGTTGTGTGTTTACAGTTGCATGCATGATTTAAATATAATCAATCGCATGCTAAGACGACAATTAGTTGTGCGTGGCCCGGTAGCATGTGGGCTGCGGGATTACCATACCAGCAAAGGTGCTGAGCCCCTTGGGGGCCACCCTTTCTCTTCTTTTCCTGTTTCAGGTACAGAGAGCTGGAAGCCGTTCGAGAGTAGGACGGGGTAGACATTGTACATGGGTAATCATTTAAGTGTATATATACAGTAGGTGTAGTAAGACCGAAATTGTTATCGGCATCAGTTTATAAATACTCGGTAATAGTTGAAAGGTGTATGTTGTCGTTGTTGTTAATGGAAAAGGATAGTAATGTTAGTCGCTCGGGAATTTAGCCCATCAGACCGGTACAATGTATATGTATTAGCCTTGTTAGCCACTGGGTGGTTAACGGCGTGTAACACCAAGAAGTTAAGTAATGTGTTGAAGTTTGTTTTTCCGCGCACAGTTGTTTGTTAAGTGTGTTTTGTTGTTGGATGGGGTGTTACAACAACACTGTGGTTCCAATATACAAGATGTAGATCTTAATTAAGTTAAGGGGAAACCTTAATCCCAATGGATTATCTAGTAGATATTGAATACATAATCATTACATTGTGAATTAATAGTATAGTATTCTAAGATAAACCTATTGTAGTCGTGAGACGATGTTATTCTAAAGCAAGAGTAAAGTATTGAGCTTAAGAATTGTTATTGAAATTCTAAGATTGATTGAATAACAATATATGCACTTATGTTATAAAGGTCTTTAATGTGAGGATTGTGGTTAATATGAATTAAGTGGATAGGAGTGGACAGTTAGCAGGTGTTAATAAAATACATTCCTTGATCCTACAACCTTGGGCTATACAACGTTCTCAGATAACTCAAAGATTATACATAACACATAAGTGAGGGCTTAAAAGACAATTGAGGCTTTGGAATAAGAGTAAGAAGTTTATTTAAGCTTAACTTAGGCTACAAGTGATTGATGATAGACTACCTTTAATATTCTTCAGAGTACTGTTGATTGTTTGTGCAAGTTGACTACAACTGCTACAGCGTTACCCCGGTACGATTTCTCGTACTCAACTTGTTGTGTTTGGACCTTATGGAATGTTTTGTACGATTTCTCGTACTCAACTTGTTGTGTTTTGGACCTTATGGAATGTTTTGTACGATTTCTCGTACTCAGCGTGTTGTGTTTTTGACTCTATGGAATGTTTTTTGTACGATTTCTCGTACTCAGCTTGTTGTGTTTTGGACTCTATGGATTGTTTTGTCCGATTTCTCGTACTCAGCTTGATGTGTTTTGGACTCTATGGAATGTTTTGTACGATTTCTCGTACTCCGATATTTTTGGTGATTGACTTGTGGAATGTTTTGGAAAACGCTGACTGACTTAAAGAGGAATCTCTAAAAAGAAAATGATTTTGACTAACTCAGCTTGTGTGACTAACTGAGCCTTGGATGTGGAACTCACTTGGGTATTGGTTTTCTTCTATTTGGTGTCCCGTTAGACATTGACTGCTTAGGGTTTACACTTCTGCACTCTATAGGACTGAGTGTTTTGGTATTGCTCTGGGTAGTTGGTGATCTAGTGGGAATTTGGAAAAGGTCAATCTTGGGAATCTTTCTTTCGACGTGCGCGCGTCTTCAATGGTAACAGCAGGGGGCTGTATATCCCTCGCCCATAGGGGCATTGATATTTAACAGCAGGGGGCTGTATATCCCTCGCCCATAGGGCATTTATTTTGACAGCAGGGGTTGTATATCCCTCGTCCACCAGGACATTTAAATCTGACAGCAGGGGGTTGTATATCCCTCGTCCATATGGACATTGATATCTGGCGGTGGGGGCCATCTCTCCCAATTGGATTATTCACTCTTGAGTTATTGGTTTTTGGATCTATCTTATTATTCCTAGTCCTTTGTGACTATCTGAGTCTTTATACTCCGAACGGGAATTGGTTCTAACATCAACAATGGATGCTTACTAACTATGTGGTGTGACTACTTAAGTGGATGACTTGTTTGGAAGTTCTCTATCTCTATCTTTGTCTTGTTTTCTTTTCTCTTTAACTTGATTGTTTGGAAGTGCTTTATCTCTGTTTTACTTTTAAGAGTTTGTTTTCATGTTACTGTTTATTTTGAAGAGTTATGTTTTATAAGTTTGTTTTGGAGAATTGTACCAGTTCCATTCCAGGGAACTGACCTGCCCCTTTCGGGTGGGCTGCTTGGTTTCATCTTGCAGATACGAATTGATTTACAGGTGGCCACGAAGAGAATGAGCGTTTGGGATGGGACTAAGTTTTTGGAGAGTTAATGTGTTTAATTTCTATTATGTTTGTGTTAAGTTTTTCTCGAGTTCAGACCGTAGCTTTTGTAGGTTGTAAGTTGTAATTGGTGAGGTTTGGTGCCGGGTGTTTGGAACCCGATGGTCTGTAATCGCCTTAGAGTTTTATTTCCGCTGTATTTATGGTTAATAGGGGCGTTACAGTATGTATGTCTATGTGTATTCCGGAAGATGGTAAGTAAGTATCGGTTGACTTGTATTGTCTTCCATGCATGTAATGTACTGTGCGTATGTATGTATACCTTGCGTAGTATTTTAGTATTGAAAGAAAGTATGTATGTATGTATTGTAAAATGAACTGCATGTATTCGACCTAAGTAGTCGGCGTACCCTCGCTAGTACGTGGGGTATGCGGAAGTCATATTCAGCGTAAGCTGACCCCCTAGGGGGAACGTTTTTAGTGCGCAGGTACCGGAAGCAGACATGATCACGGTAAGAGACCGGCGACTACACTTGGATAGCTAGGATGAACTGTAGTTAGTAGAGAATCGTAAAAGGCTTGGAGCCTTGTATGTAGTTGTGAGGAATGGGTAGTTGTAGACCCTTGATGAGTATATATGAACTTGGAAGGAGTATTGTATTTGTATTTGGAACTTAGTAAACTCGGTTATGTACATTGTATCGTATGGTATTGTAATGGAGTAATGTGTTGAATGGAGCATAGTAGTATGTGATTGGTAAATGGAGTATGTATTGTATATGTGTAGTACTCGGGATTCCGGTCCATCAGACCGATGCTGTATGTAGTAGTAGTAGCTTTGTTAGTCACGTGGGTGACTAACGGCATTATATCACCCACCGTGTGTAAGTATGTACCGCTGCGTGAATCTGGAAGTATGAGGACATTAGACGGTAATGACAGTATTAACGGTAGGGGTGTTACAATGATATGGGTCATCGTCGACAGGCTGACGAAGGTAGCAAAGTTCATTCCTATCAAGGACACTTGGAAAGTTCCCAAACTGGCGGACCTCTTCCAGAGAGAGATCATTAGACACCACGGTGTACCGAAGTCTATTGTGTCAGATAGAGATTCCAGATTTGTTTCCAGATTTTGACAGCAGGTTCAAGAGGCATTGGGTATGAAGCTGAAACTAAGTACAACCTTTCATCTATAGACAGATGGTCAGAGTGAAAGAACGATTCAAACATTGGGACATGCTTAGAGCTTGTGCCTTAGACTTCTAGGAAAGCTGGATAGATCGACTACATCTGATCGAGTTTGCGTACAACAACAGCTACCATGCATCCATTCAGATGCCACCATTTCAGGCATTGTACGGTAGGCCATGCAGGACACCACTATGTTGGGATGAGGCCAGTGAGAACATCATCTTAGGGCCAGAGTACCTAGACCAGATGAAAGAGGATATTGTGCAAATACGCAAGAACATGAAGATAGCCCAACACAGACAGAAGTCATATGCTGATGTTCGTAGGAGAGAACTCGAGTTCGCAGTAGGCGATCGAGTCTTCCTTAGAGTTTCACCTATGAAGGGAGTTTTCAGATTTGGGCAGAAGGGCAAGCTTAGCCCGAAGTATGTAGGACCGTACCTTATTACGGAGCGAGTGGGCCAATTAGCTTACATATTAGATTTACCTGTTGAGCTTGGGAGAGTGCACAATGTGTTTCACATTTCACAGCTAAAGCAGTATGTGCCTCACCCATCACATATCTTAGAGCCCGAGACACTCGAGCTAGATCCTACACTTAGATATGAGGAGACCCCAGTTCGCATCTTAGACTCCAAGACTAGGGAGACCAGGAACAAGAGCATTAGAATGGTCAAGGTTCAGTGGTCACACCATGACATTGAGGAGGCGACATGGGATTTAGAAGACTCCATGCGAGACAAGTATCCAACACTTTTCTGTTAGTTTTGTGTATACTTATGGGGGTACATGGGCGTAACCCTTTTTAAGAGGGTAGAGCACCACATGCGACTTGCATCTGCAGTCTACTTTTTGTTTTATGATTGGTTGTTTATGTTTGATTGTTGCACATCTGTGCAATTGATTGGATGGTTTTGATGTGTTCTAACACTTAAGTGAATGGTTATTGATGTGTTCTATGTAACACTTGGTTGTTGGTTATTGAGGTGTTCTATGCAACACTTGGTATTGATTGTGTTCTATGTAATACTTCAATGGTTAATAAAAGCACATTGACTTACTTTACAGTATATTCATTCCTATTGCAATCACACAAGAGATTTACTGCCAAGGGTTTACGCCTCTGCACTCTGTAGGACTGAGTGTTTTGGTATTGCACTTGTGCAGTGATGACCTAGTGGGATAGCTAGGAAGTTGGGACACCTATTTAAGTTAAATCATCTATCAAGTTACTTATGCTATGATTACATTGTTTGCCATGAGCAAGGTTATGTGTATGTACGAATTGCATACACTCGGATTACTGATGGAATGTAGAGGTGTCAATATAGTATTGACACCCAGGAATGATAAGCATACAGGGAATAGATATGAGGAATTTGATTCCATAGGATAAGTAAGTATGAGTTATGACTTCGGGATGAAGTCCTTTTAAGGGGGGTAGACTGAAATACCCCTAGCATTTAAATATTTAAATAATGGTAAATAAGTATTATTTAGGGGATTATTAACCCTAAAAGAAATATAACACTTAGGCGTTAAAAACGCACCTAAACTCCTTAAGGTCAAAAACGTGCGTTAAAGCCTGACCTTAAGCTGAACAAGTTATATAAGCTATAAACTTCATATGAAGTTAATCAAGGATCATTATATGACCCTTAGAACACAGGACCTCATCTTAAACTGAGTAAAAATACAAAGTGCTTGGGAGTCCCTTTAGGGCCCCATAAACCCTAGGAATGCCCCGGAGGAGTGCCAAGGTGGCACAAAGTCCTATATAATTCATTCTAAGAGTTCCTAACATCATTATTCAACATTCTAAAGAGAATTCTCGAGCCACTTTCTCAAAATAAACAAAGTGCTCGGACGAATTTCTTAACGCTCCTATTTTGCCCCGGGAGTGTCCCGGTAGGCCGGAAATTGAGTTATGAGTTGATATAACCCCATATAACTCAATGTAACACATTAACATATTATTATTGACAATAAATAATGTATATAAACACTTGAAACTAATAGCGACTACTTATATTCCAGAAATTCCTTAAAGCACAAAAACGCACCTTCAGGTGTCACAAAAATGTGTTCTACGCAATTACCTTGAAGTTTTTGAGGAACCACGAGTTGATAATCTTAAAAGGGGATAATTGACCATCTAAATCAATTAAATCCAGTGCTAAACACATAGCACAAGTAGGGCCTATTTTATGGGCAAAAAGGTACCTAACTACTCAGCATTTTTACCTTAAAACTTTCATCTTTTACCTTGGTATAAATGTACCAATTAAGTTGTGACTTATAACATCTTATAATATGGTCTTATTACAATATAGTGTGACAGGAATCAAATCAAAAATCAATTCCAATTGGTCACCATAGGGGCCGATTTTTACGGTGAATTTGACATGGTTTTTACTTATAATTTGCCTTATGGAATGGTGACTCATCTTATCATGTACCATGTGATAATATGTCAAATAAAAATCAGTCAAAGAAGACCTCCATTACCGATTTTCCTACAAGAAACAAGAAGAGATTAGTCTAACAAAAGTCATAGAAATTAAAATACATAAAAGCACAAAAGTAGATCTAGCTTTTGTACAAGGCTATAAACAAATGAAACAACCCATGTTCTACCTCATGTGCTGCCGATTTTGATAAGGAAAAAGTGGAGTTTGATTTATGAATAATTGTCAGATAAACAACTACCTAACTAAGCATGTTCCATTGTCAAAGATAGGCAAAAATCAAATGGCTAGCTACAGCCCATATTACCGAAAATGTGAGCTATAAAAGCAAGTTTGATTGCCTTATAATTAGTCAAATAAAACATCTAGCAACCTAGCATGTTCTCTTGTCTTAAAACAACAAAAATCAATTGACATCTATAGCCATATGCAGCCGAGAATACAAAGAGAAAAGAAGTCAATATTAGCATGGTATTCAACTTATAAAATTCAAAGGTAACATATACCTACCTTTTCTCTTGTCATCTTGTGTTAATTGACAATCAAGCCTCCATTCCTTCCTTGTCATCAGCCGAAAGAGAGCCTCAATTATGGGCATTTTCTTGAGCCAAACACCAAATTAATAAACAAAGGAAAGACTAAACAATTTGACAATTATTGTCAAAATAATTCTATCGATCCTTTCATTCCTTTCCTTATCTTCTTATGCGAGGCTCCATTCTCATTTGCCCACTTCCACCGATTGGTAATCATCCTCTTCTCCTCTCTTTTCTTCTTCCTTTGTTAGTTAATTCCTTAGAGCTTCTAAGCTCCATTAATGGTGTTCTAAGTTCTAACACCATTTTAATGTATTTTCCTAGCTAAATCTACTAAGTCTTGAAGCAAGAATCATCCTAACAATCATCCGAGATTTCGCCAAGCTTTAATGCTCCAAGGGAGGTTCCTAGATTCAACAACAACACAAGGAACAACAAGATCAAGTTAAGGTATATTTTCATGTTGAAAATCTTGGTAAAATACCCTAAGGTTATTACCGAAAATTATGAACTTCTAAGCTAAGGTTTTCTTCATTATTTCATGAAGGAAATTTTCTACAACCATCTCAAGGTGTACCAAAAATTCCTTGAAAAATTCCTAAGGTGAACTCTTGTAAAACTACTCCAAATCTTATTTATAAATTCTTGTTAGAGGTCTAACAATTGGATCTCCTAATATATCTAAGGACGCCGAAAGTTCTTCAAGAAAATACCATTGGCGGAGCTTGCAATTCAAGGAGAAATCAAGTACAAGAATTGTCTTGATTTAAGGAGTAAGTTTCTATAATTAAGATTTATTAAGTTTAAGTTTGATTTAAGCTTCAAACTTTGGTATAAAAATTATGTATAACCTCTAAATAAATTAAGGCCAAATTACTTTGGGTTATATTGTCAAGAAAATAAATTATAACATATAAGGTAAGATTATTACCTTAAGGTATAAATTGGTGTCACAAAATTTAAATATGATACACATATAGTTAAACCGAATTGTCTAGGAGTTAAATGTTCTATTTTGAGTTTATAATCATTCTAAGTCATTAGCATAATTTTTAGAAGTGTTATATGGCTTATATACATTTATATATACTTATTATAAAGTTTAAACCAAGTTTTAAAACCATATGATAAAGGTTTATTAAAACCGAGAGCAAAAGAGTTTATTTGGTAATTTCTAAAGTATATAAGTATATTAGCTTATATTATAAATTTTGGGAGTATTAAAATAGCTACAAGTATTTAAATGGCTAGTTTAGTAACTTATGTGGCAAAAATGTAAATTTTGAAAAGTTTGGAGTGCTGAAAATAATTGCCGAGAATAAAGGGTTGATTTGGTATAAATATGTTATAATATAAGGTAGGAATTAATATAGGAATTTTGGTAAATTTAAATAAGTGTTTAAGTGTTAAAATAACATTTTATTAAGTTTTAGGGCTATTTTGAAATTATTGGAAAGTTTGGAAATAAAACCGAGAGTACATATGAATTTATGGGTATATTAAAGTATTAATTATGAAATTAAGTCTTGGTCAAAGTGTTGACCAAAAACTTTGGGTTAAAATGATTTATGACATGAAATATTAAGTTTATAAAAGTTTTGGGGTGGATATGTAATTTAAGAAAATATATTTATGAAACCGAATTAAACAAGGGGCGAGAGTGTAATTTATAAAAGTATAAGGGCCTTTTCGGTATTTAAGGAAAATTAAGTATTTAAACTATAGTGTATAAGTTAATATGTAACTTATATAAAGTTTTGGGGTTAAATTGTAAATAAAGGAAATATATATATTAAGACCGAAAGTATATTTGGCCATTCGGTAATTTATAAAAATTTAAATGTTCATTTTGGTAATTACCGAAATGTTAAAGTGGTTAATTAATAAATTATAAAAGTTATGTGTTCAAAATATAATTACCGAGAATATGTGGGTTGTTTTGCAATATAATAAAGAAAGGAATTGAAACTAAGTAATATAATGTATTATGCTATATTATGGAGTATAATATAAGGTTTATAAATAATTGTGGTTATAATAAAAATAACCAAATCATATTGATATATGGAATAAGTGGAAATAATTATGGGTATATGATTAATGAAATAGAATATAGTATAAGGTAGAAATTCATTATCACATGTGAATACTACATAAAATAATGAACTGTTAAACTACCTAGAACCACTGTTAAATAAGGGGGAAATAAAGAACATACAGAGTTAGTATACTACGAGTATAAACTCTACAGTGACAGTACTGTAATATTTAGTGAATAGTTATATTAATGTTACCCGGTATTGCTTATAAATATAACAGCGTACGGGAATTTACTGAGCGTGCATTTGTCAAGCTAGCTGTTACACGGTGAACGGTATGTTAATTGTGTGGTCTGAATGTCCTAAGGATTTTCATAAGGTCCAGACGTTGTGTGTTTAATTGCTAAGAGCGATATCTGTGATTTATGTATATTGTTTTATATACTGTATTGCTCAACACAACTGCGTTCTATTTTACGCGGATGTTTATGACTGGAAGTTTATACATTTAAACTGGAACAAGACTACTGACCTTTAGGTATTTTTAACCTAACTGATGGTCAACTGTTATAGTCTTAACTCAAGGATTGGTTATTATATCACTGACTAAAGGGCTAACTTATAAAGAGAGAATCCAGACTGTTTTGACTTTCTGGTTGCGCATCGTGATCACTACGAGAGACTTCAATGGGGAGTCACTCAAGGAATCCATTGTCCACATTCGACGATGGCGGAGGGCACTACCGTTGGTGCACAGGTTCGACCGATCGGTCAATTATTCCGGGCCATAAGGTCAACTGGTAACGGTTCCACTGGAACCCAGGGGACTATTGTCCATTGATAAGTTATTTAAGGGTTGTCTTAACATGACGCCTGAGGTGGAATTAAATTGGAAAAGGTTAAGTGATTGGTTTAAAAGATAAGGGCCAGGTGGCCAACTAACAAGTACAGATAACTAATATGCGTATCTTGTTTGGTTATTACTGTGGATTATCGTTGTTTGGTTATTGATTGTTGTTTATTGTTATGCACTGATGTTTGCAGGTGAACTGTAATGTGATTGTTTAATATTTACAGTTATTTATATTATTATTGTAAACCGGTATATCTTGTAAAGAATCTAATATCAAGATGGCTAATACGACTTAAGGAATCTAGATGACTTAGGACTACATTTAGCATACCAGCATTTCGATTGCTGAGCCCTTCAATGGGCAAAACATTTCAGGTTACTGAAGAAGACACAAGCCGGAGTGCGGGGAACAGGGTAGCTGCTGTGTTTTGATAAACACTTTGTGATTTTATTATGTACTGTATTTTGGAGATTGTTGTATTCAGTTAGTTGCTCACTTAGTTTGGATTTGGTCTGTAATAATTAGAGTGCTCAGTATCTGTTCATCAAAGTGTGAGGAGTTAAGGTTGTTGGATGAAGGATGCCTTGTTACTCACAAGGGTGAGTAACGGCGTGTAACACCAATGATGGATAGTTTTATTTTCCGCTGCGAATTATTATTTATTATGCTACGACTTGCGACGTTATTACAGGTTTAGGATTAGGGGTGTTACATGGCTAGTATGGGCCTGCTGTGTAGATGTGTCGGCCATGAACTGAGCTGCCTCTCTCTGCCGAGCTGATGCCCCTACCATAAACTGAGCGGTCTCTCTCTCACTGAAAGGCATCACTATGCTCCAAACGTTGTGTGATCAGAGCCTGGGTGTCTCGGAGAGTAGTCTGCTCTGTCTATAGGTACTGCTGAGTCTGAGTCGGGGGATGTCATCGATATGTCCCTCCATGCGCACCTGGCGCTGCTGTACATCGCCAACCTGCTACTGCACATCCCCAAACCGATGCTTCATCTCTCTGCTGCTGCTGCAGAATGGAGTCCATCATTGCCTGCATCTCTGGCGGGATGCTCATCATTGGAGGAATAGGAGGCGCCATGGTCGTAGTAGGTGCCGAAGTAGAGCTAGAGCTCGGAGATGTGCCAGTGGACCCCAGACCAGAGCTGCCCTTTACCCAACTGCCATCATCGAGGCACAAGAAGCCCCATCTCCTGAAGGTCTGTACTGTGTGGGTCTCTCTCTCTCCCTCATCTCGAGACCAGTGAAGACGTCCTCGGGGAGTGTGGAGGTAAGAAGATGCTGGATGAAGATGGGGAAGATGGGGGTAATCTTCTTCTTCTTCGTCTTCAGATACGTCACCACCTTGTGCAGCTTCCTAAACATCACGAAGGGGAGCGAGACCTGCTGAGATGGTGGAGGTGGTGGTGCAGCCAGGAGATAGCCGAGTAGAACACAATCCTCGTCAGAAGCATCATTTCCGGCATGAGGCTGGATCTGATGACTGAGGATCTCTGCGATGAGCCTCTGTGGAAGGGTGGGGAGGGTAGCATATGGGAGCACGGTCTTGTTCTCCTCACCTCGTCGGTGAGTAGTACTCCCGACCTCTTGAAGCCATCTAGATTTACTCTGCCTAAGCTCATCCTCCGTAAAATCTAAATGTGCCGCCTCATTATCAGGAAGGTGTAAAATAATACTGAAGGCTGCAGGGGTTACCTCGACAGGGAACTGGCGCACGTAAGATGTGATGATGTTCGTCGTGTCGCTCGCCTCAGCATTTGCGTAGAATTCCGTACCAGAGATGGGGAGAAGACGCCCTCGCCCATGCGCAAGATGCTGTCGATGCCGAAACCAGCAAAGATATCTCCAAGCCCTATAGCATCTGACGCCTCTGAGGTGATGCGTCGCTCGATGACAAATGCCCCGCCTTGTTCGAACCAAGCACGGGCTGCAGCAGAGATGAAACCATCAGGGCGAAGAGGGGTAGGGGCTGGAGCCGACTGATCGTCTGGGCGTGGGTCTCTCGAAGAGGAAAATCTCGTGCGTGTGGCACCTCCTCCTCTAGTCTAGTCGTCTATACGATAAACAAATGCATTAAGAAGCCTAAAGAACATGAAGCAGTAAAGAAGAAGCAAAAGACACACAAATACCAAAACCGATCGAGCAGCAAGTTCTATTTAAACAAATTCTTGCACAAATTCAATCTACGAGAACCAAGGCATAAAATATCCAAACATAGCAAACAATAGAATCAAAAAGTAGAACATAAACCTAGAAAACAATTTCAGAAAAAATTGTAAAATTTGTACATGTCCGGATCTACATCCGGGTGTCTTGGGTCAGACGCGGATCCGGACGCTCCCAGAAACCCTAAAAAATCGCGCCGCGAACAGACATTTTCGAATGCAAAAAAATTCAACCTATAATCTCCCGAATTTCACAGATTGCTTCACGTTTTCGCACCTCCACATCAAATTAACAACATAAACCACAAAACCACTACCTAATCTACCGTTAATTGACAGAAATTGAATCGAAACCGCAAAATTGTAAAACCTGTTTTGATTAGGGTTTTCGATTTCAAAAATATGGCGGCTGGCTTCTGCGTTGGGGCGGGGGGGTTTAGAGTTCCGGTAGTCGCAACGGTGGTCGGAGTGGTGCGGTAGTGGTGGTGGCGAAAATGGAGGAAGAACAGAAGAATAGTAGCGGGTTCTGGGTTCGAGTTCGTCGGGGGAAGAAGAAAGAAGAAAGAAGAAAAGAAAGAAAGAAGAAAAGAAAGAAAGTGCGGCGCGCGATATAGTCACGTCCGTTTTCCGTCTGGATCCGGACGTGTCTAGTTAGGTGCGACCGGATTTGCGTCCGGCTAAGTTTAGCCGAACACGTTGAAATCTCTTTTTTTATTAATATTATTAAATTAGAAACCACTACTCTAAAACACCTCATTGGTTTTGAAAATAAAAAAGGAATGTTACCTAAAATAATCAAGCAAAAATAAAACAAACACAAAAAATGCAGAAATGAAATAGCAAGAGTGTTAAAGGACTCCCTGATCCGTAATGAACAATGTCGTGATATTCCCCCACACTTGAGTTCAGTTTAGCATCAAAGTGAGGTACCTGAAAGATTAAATCTGCAAAACTAGGAGAACTCATGTGGAACCAGGCAGAGTTATTTATTGAAAGAGGGGAGTCGGGGCTCTTGCAGTAAAATAGGGGATTGTAAAAATTCACAAGCGTTTAAAGAAAATTATATCAAGCAAAAGGAAAGTGTAGAAGAGATTTATAATGGTGGGTTGCCTCCCACCAAGCCACCCATCTTTTCAGTCTTTGGCTAGACGTGCATCAGTTTGAAGAATCGGGATCCCGGAGCCAGAGTGTTGAATGAACCATATCAACATCGCTCCCTTGGTACAACTTCAGCTGTGATCCATTAACCTTAAATGCTTCCCCTTTCTCGTTGACCATACCAATGACTCCATAAGGGGAAACAGTTGTAACTGTGAATGGACCCGACCAGCGAGATTTCAGCTTTCCCGGAAATAGTTTCATTCTGGAATTGAACATTAGCACTCGGTCACCAATCTGAAATTCCCGTTTCACAAGAAATTTATCGTGTCATCTCTTAGTCCATTCCTTGTAAATCTTGGCATTTTCATAGGCCTCCTCTCTGAATTCATCAAGTTCACAAAGGTGCAGCTTCCTTTCATCACCGGCCTTCTGAAGATCACAATTCAGAACTTTAAGTGCCCAAAAGATTTATGTTCCAGCTCTACCGGAAGATGACACGCCTTTCTAAAAACCAACTTGTATGGAGACATCCCCAAACGCGTCTTATAAGCTGTCCGGTAAGCCCACAAGGCATCATCCAATTTCATAGACCAATTCTTACGGGATGAACTAACAGATTTCTGTAGAATCCCCTTGATCTCCCTGTTAGTAACCTCAGCTTGCCCGTTGGTCTGTGGATGATAAGGTAAGGATACCTTATGTCTCACTCCGTACTTTTACAACAAAGCTTCAAACTGCTTGTTACAAAAGTGAGATCCTCCATCACTTATGATTGCCCGTGGTACACCAAACCTAGTGAAAATATTTTTCTTCAAAAACCGCAGCACAACCTTTGCATCATTAGTAGGCGTAGCCACTGCTTCAGCCCATTTAGTCACGTAATCTACAGCTACCAAAATGTAGAGGTTCGAATGTGAAGAAGGAACGGCCCCATGAAGTCAATCCCCCATAAATCAAATGGCTCAACCTCCAAGATGTAATTCAAGGGCACCTCAAGCTTACGTGAAAGGTTACCTTGGCGCTGACATCTATCACATGTGCTCACAAATGTATGGCAGTCTTTATGCAGCATCTTCCAAAAGAAACCTGCCTCCAACACCTTAGCTGCTGTCTTGGATGGCCCGAAGTGTCCTCCAGCTTCTCTTGAATGACAGTGGACAAGGATGTCACATGTTTCAGTCTCCGGGACACACCGACGAATAATTCCATCACCACAAACCTTGAATAAAAACGGATCATCCCACCGGTATTGCTTAACAGTGGAAAAGAATTTCTTTCGCTGCTGATAAGACATCTCTTGTGGCAAAATCTGCTTAGCAAGGTAATTCGCAATATCGGCATACCAAGGATCCTCCTTAAAACCAATTGCATACACCAGCTCATGGGGAAGTATTCATTAATTGGTACACCGTTATCAGGAACTTGCATCTGTGATAAATGATCAGCAACTCCGTTCTGCACTCTGGGCTTGTCTTTCACCTCAATATCAAACTCTTGAAGGAGTAGTATCCATCTGATCAACCGGGGCTTAGCATCAGCTTTCTGGAACAAGTACCTCAAAGCAGAATGATCAGTATGTACGATGACTTTGCTCCCGATGATGTATGGTCCAAACTTGTCCTAAGCAAAAACAATGGCCAACAACTCCTTCTCTATGGTGGCATAATTCTTCTGAGCGTCATTGAGCGTCTTGCTGGCATAATAAACAACACGCAGCACCCTCTCGTGCCTTTGACCGAGAACTGCTCCCACAGCAAAATCGCTCGCATCACACATGATCTCGAAGGGTGAGGAGCAACGACAACAGCGGCAGTCACCAACTTTTCCTTTATCGTATTGAATGCATTAAGACACTCCTGTGTGAACTCAAACTTTGCATTCTTCATTAGCAAATCACATAGCGGTTTAGAGATCTTCGAAAAGTCTTTGATGAATCATCTATAGAACCTCGCGTGACCAAGGAAACTTCTGACATCTTTCACAGAGGCTGGCGGTGGCAACTTCTCAATGACCTCAACTTTGGCTTTATCCACCTCAATACCCTTGCAATACCTTGTGACCCAACACAATGCCCTCTTGCACCATGAAGTGGCATTTCTCCCAGTTCAGCACTAGATGAGTCTCTCTGCACCTGGCTAGAATTTGATCTAAATTGTCCAAACACGAATCAAACGTTAGTCCAAACACAGAGAAATCATCCATAAATACCTCGATGCATTTGTCAAGATAATCAGAAAATATAGCAGTCACGCATCGCTGAAAGGTAGCTGGCGCATTGCACAATCCAAAAGGCATGTGTCGGTAGGCATATGTTCCATAGGGGCATGTAAACGTGGTCTTCTCCTGGTCCTCTATAGCAATAGGAATCTGAAAATAACCAGAATATCCATCCAATAAACAATAGTATTTATGCCCTGAAAGCCTCTCTAACATTTGGTCAATGAATGGAAGAGGAAAATGATCTTTCCTAGTGGCAGCATTCAATTTCTTGTAATCAATACACACCATATGCCCTGTAATAGTTCTTTGAGGGACTAGTTCACCTTTATCTTTTGGGACTATAGTAAATCCCCCTTTCTTGGGCACTACCTGTGTAGGACTTACCCATTCGCTATCTGAAATAGCATAGATAATACCTGCATCCAGAAGCTTGATTACCTCATTCTTCACCACTTCTTTCATGTTAGGATTCAAGCGTCGTTGAGGTTGAACCATTGGCTTGCAATTTTCCTCCAAGTGAATGCGGTGGGTGCAGAAATTGCCTGATATCCCCTTGATATCAGTGACAGACCATCCAATTGCTTCTTGTTCTTCCTGAGTACCTGTAAAAGTTGCTCCTCCTGCGTATGTGTTAGATTTACAGAGATAATAACAGGTAAACCAGAGGGCTCAACTAAAAAGACATATTTCAAATGTCTAGGAAGAGGTTTCAGCTCTAAGGTGGGTGGTGCTTTGGTAGAAGGAATCAACTCCTTAGGTTCTCGTTATAATCTCTCCTTCTCCACATGAGCGCCCCTGCGAAAAGGCCTGCCTACTGATAAATGGAACGCAACCTCAGCAATCTCTGGATCCTCATGAGCTCCATCGAAAAAATTAATTAAGCACTTTTCTAACTCATCCAATTCAGCTGGACCCAAAGTATATTCCTGCATCAAAGAATCAAAAGCATCCAGACTAAAACAGGCATGCACGTCAGAAGGATGTTTAGTAACCTTGGACATATCAAAAACCAGCTACTCATCATGCAATCTCAAAATAATCTTACCACCCTCAACTTCAATGAGGGTCCTAGCTGTTCGCATGAAAGGGCGTCCAAGAGTTAATGATACTTCCTTGTCTTCCTCCATATCTAGAATCACAAAATCAGCAGGAAAAACAAAAGTACCAACAGAAACAACCAAATCTCTCACCACACCCTTCGGGAAAATGATGGATCTATCTGCTAACTATAAAGTAATACGAGTAGGGTCACACTCCCCTAATCCAAGCTTAAGATACATGGATAAAGGCATCAAATTAATGCTAGCTCCTAAATCACATAGACCCTTACCACAATCGACATTACCTATTGAGCATGGAATGATTGGTAAGCCGGGATCGTCGAGCTTTGGTGGAAGACTCTTGCTAAGCACTGTAGAAACTTTTTCTGTAAATTGCACCGTCTCCTTCTCAACTAATAACTTCTATTTGAAAGGATGTCCTTCAAGAACTTCGCATAGATAGGCATCTACGTCAAAGCATCTGAAAAAGGAATATTAATTGTTAGTTTCTTAAAATGCGTAGAAACTTACCAAACTGCTCGTCGAGGTCTCTCTTTTTCAATCGATTTGGAAATGGCACTGGGAGCTCAGGGACCGCCCGTCGTTATGATCAAGAAGACTGGACAGCTTCGCCAGTCAGCTCACTATCTTTCTATGCATTGTTACCAACTGGAGCACTTCCTGACACTGGTCCCTCAATGATTTCTACCTCTTGACCAGCAACCTTGTCCTTTTCAGGTTCAGCTGGAGTGTTCTCAGCTTCAGGGATCAAAGGATCAAGCTGCTTACCACTCCTCAAAGTCACTACTTTAGCATATTCGCGAGGATTCTTCTCTAGCTGGCTAGGTAGAGCCCCCGCAGGTCTATCAGAAAACCTTTCATTCAGTTGGGCAATCTGAGTCTCAAGGTGTTTGTTGAAAGCTTTCTGCTCCAAAATGAATGTCTTGTTCTCATGGTTTGTGTTCTCTTGTTGTTCAAGTTTCCTATTGGTCAACAAGATAAACTCCCGCATCATATCCTCCAAACTTGAACTAACACTAGCTGGCTGATTCTGTGTCTGCTGGTTCTGCATTTGCTGATTCTGATGAGGTCTCTGAAAATGCTGATTGTTCTGCTGTGGAGACCTCTTACTATAGTTATTTCCCTGGAACCTCTGATGTTGATATCCTTGATTATTTTGATTGTTGTATTCCCTTGTCTGTTTCCCAGATAATTTACCTCTTCATTCTGCTGAGAGGTACACTGACACATGTTGGAACTTCTACCACAATACTCACACTGTGGAAAAGAATCGGTCACAACAGCTGCACTTGACTGAGTATTCATCATTGCGCACATCTTCTCGAATTGCTTAGACATGCTATCCATCCTAGCAGCTAAAAGAGTGTTCGAATCTACCTCATAGATTCCAGCGGTCTTCCTTGGGAGAACCTCAGTAGCAGCCCTAGCACCTCCCCACTGATTAGCTGAGTTAGTCAGTGTCTCAAGCAGCTCTTTCATCCTAGTGATTGGAAGCTCCATGAGACTACCTCCTGCACAAGTATCCACCAAAAGACGGCTCTGGGGATCAAGATCTTTGTAGAAAGATTGCAGCACGACTTCCTCTCCTAGACCATGGTGCGGTACTCTTCGGACAATACCCTTGAATCTCTCCCAGGCCTCTGAGAGAGTCTCCCCACTAAATTGCTTGAAATTGGTGATCTCACCTCTCATGGTCAGCATGCGAGATGGTGGGAAGTACTTCGCCAGGAATGTGTTTGCGAGCTCAGCCCAGGAAGTGATGTTGTTCGGTGCCAAGGAATTCAACCACTCTGCAGCTCTATCCCTCAAGGAGAAGGGAAACAAAGTCAGCCTTGCTACCTCCTGAGATGCATGGGACGAACAAGCTCCAACCAACCGTAGAAAGGATGTCAGATGAACATTTGGATCTTCAGTAACTGTTCCACTGAACTGTGGAGCATTTAGGACCATCGTGACGTAATGGGTCTTGAACTGCCACTCTACCCCTTTCGGCAGTGCAGGGATTACTATTGGTGATGTGAGTCCCTCCACATTCGGACGAGTGTAGTCATTCATCCTTCTCTCTTGGTTGTTACCGTTAATCACCATAATACACTCTTCTTTTGGAACAAATGTATCACCTGGCGAATCCTTGATAAACACTTCTGGCTCAACTATAGAATCCAGTACTAATCCTTGACGACTTCTTCTAGCAAGTCGCTCTATCTTAGGTTCAAGCTCAAATTCAGGATTGCCTTCAGAACGAGTTTTAACCATAAACCGAAATCAGATAAATGAGAGTAATTTTGTGTAGTTGTAAAAGTTAACTCAGTCGGATAGAACCAAAATAAACCAGAACCAAAAATAAGAAACAAATCGCACAAAGCTAAGAAAATGAACAAAAGAAAATAAAAAAAATAAAACAAAACAAGAATAAACTACAAAGAGCAAAAACAAAACAAAAATAAATAAGAGAATACCTATAGAAAAAAAACTAAATAACCGTGCCTCCCCGACAGCGGCACCATAAACTTATTGGGTAAAAACCTAACGGCAAATGTTGTTGGGGGTTAACCTAACGGCAAGTGTACCGGTCGATTATAGCAAGTTTAAATCTCGGAGTATTCGCTGAGTATCGAACCAAAGGAGGCGATGTCTAGTTTAATTTCTACTCACACACAAAACAAGAATTATATAGAAATAACAGGAAATTGGGGGTTTTTGTATGTGATGGTGAATGCTGTAAAAGAGATAAGATAAGCAATAAATAACAGGTAAATAACTGATTTGAATTTGATTGATAATGGAAATTCCGGTTTACTACTTCTCTCTAGATCTGTAATTTCTTTCCCTAAGTGATTTCTACAGAATTCTGAATAAAACCCTAGAATAAAGGCAATTCACATCCGGTCTCCCGCTCAATGAATTCTAATTAGCAAAGACCGAACCCTAACTCTCTTTATGAATCCACTGTTTACTAATTGCTTTAAGCATAGTCTAGATTAATGGTCAGCTAGTGGTTTAGAGGAATTACCCTCTCTATACTAACTGGTTCTTTCCCTGTAGTCAATTGATAGCCGCAGTTCTCACTTATAAGCTAACAAACTGATAAACTCAATAATTGATCAGATTAAAGAGGATTTAGGAATTCATAAGGGAAAAGAACTTTATTCTATTGTACTGTAGAAAATCACAAAGGTTCAGAAATAATTAATCTAGAGATACATAAAACCGAAATTAAAAGTGACTACTCAGCCATAGACATAATAACAATGCTAAATTTAAACAGCATAAGGATAGAGGGATTTAGCATAAAACTGATTTTAGAAGCCGTCGACGATTCTGTAGTTTCCTCTCTTGTCTATGTCACGTTCAGGTATCTGGGGTCGAACGTCGATCCGGACGCACTGTTGAGGGTCAGTCCGGATCCGGACGTAGATCCGGACGTGGCTAAATGAAGCGCGTGAGCAGGTTTCTGTGTCTGTAACCGAGGGAGAATGAGTATGGAGAAAGATAAATGAATGGAGATGAACGATTGATCGTAAATGAGGAAGTAGTATGGAGGGAGAGGAGGATAGTGTATTGTGTAGACGGGAGTGTCTGGTGTGAATGAATCAAAAACTGAACGAGAGCTTAAATAGGCTTCAAAAGTAAAAAAACAAGGGTTAGTGGTGAGTTGGCTAAGACTGATTGAGCATGGGCTAAACTGCTTGAGCATGGGCTAAACTTCTGCTTTTGGCTGATAATTGTGCCGAAAGCGTAATTATCAGCGTGATGCATTTTTATTTTTCGTCTTTGTGTGACGTCCGGATCTGTGTCCGGATCCGGATGTGAGATAGAACTTTTGGATCTGAATCTCGGGTCACGTCCGGCTTTGCGTCTGGATTCGGACGTGTCCTTTAACGGACGTCCGGATTTGCGTCCGGGTAAAGATGGCCGGACGTGACCAATTTTTGCATCTCTTTTTCTGATTTGTTCCCCGTTTGTTGCGTTGAAATCCTTATGACGTAAAATCTTCCTTTTCATGGGTTTTCCTGTATTTAACACATAAAATGCGTCATTTCATATCAAAACATCAATCTTAGGAAAAACGCATCATAAGTGGGAAACATTGCCAAACTTTTGCAGATTATAAGGTAATTAAACCCTAAAAAGCCTATATGTTTCACACTTATCAATACAACACGACTAAGTCGTAACTCCGCGAAGAAATGGTTAACACACAATAACATCAAAGGAAACCTCTCGAAATAGGAGAGAGTTGATAGTCAACCTGATGACAGGTATTGAAACCCATTAAACGGGTTAATAAACATAAATAAACCCTCGTTAGGTTCAATAACTGCATGCATTAACATAATTCTTAGCATCCAAAAGAACCTACTTAATATTAAACATCACCACCCGTAAGAGGGGCATAAACAGAACTATTATACTACAAAGAACACAAGACAATACCGAATGAGGCAACAACCTTGTATGCCCGAATTAAGGGCAACGATACGTCTTCACCCACAAAGGGGTTGAACATAAGTGCATCATATACAATTAAAGAAAGGCAAGCTATCACCCTATAAGATGCCTTAAGCTATTAATCAAATGCCACAATAACTTATAACTGTCGAATCGACTAAAATATGGTGCGCACGGAAGCGATCATTATAAACAGCCATTAGAACGAATACATTGGCAAACACAGACGAGTAAAACTCGTGTAGAACTCAAGTGATGAGAAACAAGTCATAGGCAGGCTATACAAATAGCCTAGACTGTCAGAGGACACACTCCAAATAAATATGGCGTTCAACGTTATAACCCACACAAGAGGTCATAAATGCACAGTCATACTCTTATTAAGGACCCGTTCGCTCACGACCTTATTTGGTTTGTGCAGCTTAATGCAAAAAATAAGTACACATGTCAGTTTCTAAGTGGGTTATTTAATAAATTGGGTCCACCATACTCCAGATGTCACACCTACTATGGTTAACCACGGTAAGCTTTAAGTTAAAGGTCACTTATGCTGCGTTTCAGACAGATATCGAACAGCACCTAAATAACATGGAAAGATAGAAAGGATATAAAATATACCAGAGGAAAAATGCCTCAATTGCCAAGGTACATACCCATATGGGATGTCAAAGAGGCAAGGCTCAATATAAACACAACAATGGATTCCCTAACAAAAGCGGGACGAACCGTACAAGTACGGACATGAGAACAATATGTCGAGTATACAAATATAACATCACAAAGCACATGACAGATATTAAGATTAATGCATGACTCCAAAACAAAACAACCCGGAGACACGGAATGACAAGAATTACCTTCGTGGATTTATAAGCTAATACATTCAAAACTTTAGAGGCTAGTGCAAAGAGCGCTAACGACAAACGACAACCAATGTCATACTTCATCTCAACTAGAACCCAATGAGTGAAGATAATAACAATTCAAAATTTATTCCACGCTAGTAATCTAGAACATCTGAATACGATTTAGACCAAATAGTGTGCAGGTACAATTAATGATACGCACCGATTGAAATATCACCACTTCCAATTAAGTGAAGACCATGGACGACACTATCGTATCGCAACAAAATCAGCAATAACTTCCTGCTAATAAATCATCTATAATACGTCCTCATGAACAAAAGGGCAAACCAAGCCCTATGTGTGTGGGTCTGCACCTCATTATGGAGCGAGTGGGCCCAATAGAATGTATTTGGGAGAGTGCACAAGTATTATACGCCTTTGGCTGAAAAGTACACGCCTCACCTTTCAATATTTCCTTTCAGAGCCGAGTGACGAGAGATCGATCCGTCCCTCAAATGTGAGAAGACTCCACTCCAAGGTTTCAATACAAAAATGAGGGAGACCAAGAACAAGACCATTAGAAGGGTCAAAGTCCACTTGTCAAACCATGAGGCGAAAAAGGCCATATGGGAGTTGGAGAACTCCATGAGAGCCAAGTATCCAACACTCTTCTGATAGCGACTGTTAGATACTTCTGTTGTATTGGTGCTATTTTGTGGCAGGTATGTGCTTGATGCACTTGTGATGTGTGGTTATATGCATGTGCCCTAAGCACTTGAACAATTAGGTACTGATGTCCTTCGGGACTTGTGATATATACATGTTGATTGTGTGGATGAATAGAATTGATTACACTTCAGGAAAGTGTGGAGACCTTAAAAATTGATAGATTGGATGGGTTGATACCTTGAGGTTTCATTGGGTAGTTATGTACATATTCGATTTAGATGACTTCGGGACGAAGTCCTTTTAAGGGGGGTAGACTGAAATACCCCGAATAATTACTACCTTAATTAATAAGGATTAAATTAAATCATGAGCAATAATTGCTATAAATACTATGGTATAAAATATATAGTCCAAATGGACATTAAATTATACACTCGATCTCTAATCAAAGAGAAAATATAATTAGAAGAAATCAACTCCTAAATTTAATATTACATGTAAATATTAGTACATGTGTTAAATACCACAAATATCACTCAATAAATTATATAAACGAGCAATAATTGCTATAAATACTATGGTATAAAATATATAGTCCAAATGGACATTAAATTATACACTCGATCTCTAATCAAAGAGAAAATATCATTAGGAGAAGTCAACTCCTAAATTAATATTACATGTAACTTATTAGTACATGTGTTAAATACCATAAATATCACTCAATAAATATATAAACACTTTATATAGTCTATAAAATCATAAAGACATATATATACTCATATATACACCCTTAGACCAAAAATACTATAAGTTACTATGTAACACATGACCTTAGTATTACATATACAATTGGTGTCACAATATTAATTAATGAAAAGTTCAAAACTCCCTCCAATTTTTGCTGCCGGTAGCACAATTGAAAAAAAAGAAGAAAAAAAAGTACAATTAGAGACATAACTAACATTAAGTACCTACAAGTACAAGACTAGCTTACCTATAATGTCACCTCTTTTCTCACCTCTCACACTCTCGATCAGCGGCATCAGCCCACTCCTTTCCCATTCATCATGTCGACTTCTTCTCTTCCATAGCAGCACATCCCACCATACTTCTTTCCCATTATCGGTTCATAGCAGCTGGACAAAAAAAGAGAAAGCTGGTATGTTTCCTTCCCTGCTTCACGGTTTAATTTCCTTCCCTTTACCTTGCTATCTACATCACCAGCTCTTCCTTCACATGACAAAGGTTCAAGAAACCTGGCATCTGCAATAGCACAATAGGACATATACATCGACTCCTATCCAAAACAAAAAATTCAGCATAGCATTTACACTTGCTGGCATTTCCACGGGAAACTCAATCCATCAGGTTGCGGATAAAAATACCGAATATGATTACTGGAAAAACAAACATGTAGAGCAGCACCCACTTATTCCCTTACTTCTCCATCTTACAGTAGCAAGGATAAGATCAACAACAAGAAAACAGAAACGGTAACTCCATCTTCCTCCTCTTCTCCATTCTCTTCACGTTTCCACCTCTCTATAGCAGCTACAAAACAAAGGCAAGAGTCCTTGCCCACTCCCGTTTACAGTAGCAGCAACAAGGAAGTTGCAGCTACCCTTCTTCCTCCTCCACGACAGCACACACTCTCTCCACTATCTTCATTTTTCCAGCTCTCAAAGTAGCACACTGAAACAAGTAGCAAGTTTCTTCTCTCTATTGCAGTAACAGCTACAGAGCAATCCAGCTTGAGCTCCTCACTACCAGGTTGCAAACAATAAGGAAACAGCAAGATAGTGAAGGTAACAAAACGTTACCTTTTCCTCTCTTCTTCCCACAGTTCTATCCCTCCTTTCTCAGTAGATCCTTTCCTCCATAACCTCCACTATAATGCAGCTCATCCTCCTCTCTACAGCTCTTTCCCTTCTCGGCAAAACCAGAGGAGGAAATAGTAGGCAAAAACTAGCTCACCAAGGTATGGAATGCACATGAAAGCACTCCCTTTTCCTTGTTCCATGTGTGTCTGAAAATCTCGTCTCTCTAACACCTTCTTTTGTTCTCTATGCTGCACTCAAATGAAACTGCAATATAGCTCATAGACTGAGCCGAAAATCCCCCATAAATACGCACCAAAGAGCTTCGGCATTAAGGTAAGAACCATCTCCTTATGTGGCTGTTTTAAAGCTTAACTTCCCTTGTTATTTTCTACACAATCTGAGCTTACTTCTCTTGCTATAGCCAGCTGGAAACTAGGCTTGGAAATCCTCCAAACACCAAGGTAAGATACCCTCTTTGAAGGTTTAAAAATCATGTCTTAAACTCTTCAAAGCCTAACACCTATATAAGTCATTAACATGACTCTTGCTCTTGTGTATATGCTGGCCGAAAGGGTACATATTTCCCCCATAAGAACACCGTGAGCTTGAGGGCTGAGTTCCAAGGGAAATATCAACTTCAAGAGGTAAAATGCTAATACATCTCTTAATAGTTATGTTAGTATTTAAGTAAAAGATTTCACAACAAAGAATAGACTAACCTAAATATGTATATGTATAGTGCCGTGGGATTTTTACAAGTTGGAGTGGCTGAAAGTGTTGGAAAGTCTCTTGTGATTATAACAAGGTAAAAGCACTTAAGACCCTTTTAAATGCGTTTAATGTTAATTATGTTGTGGGATGAACTGAGTGCCGTGAATTGTGGAGATATAATATGATATAATAAGCTCTTTTCTTTTCTGCATTGTTATAATCTCGTATGTTCTGTTAGTTACCTAAAACGCTGCGCATTAGTTTTGCCAGCTGTTCTTTCTTCTTGTTCCAGCTACTATATATAGCTGTCTCTCTTCTCTCTGATATTAATAAGAATCGAAGTTCATATTCTCTCCACAGTATTCTCTGTTATCTTTTCCCGCTAATCTTCATCACTCTGTATATCCTTACATGGTATCAGAGCTGTTGTGAGGATAAGTGGTTGAATTGATCAGAGGATCGATGCGGAAAGATGGAGACAGAAGGAGAAGTAACTTCGAACAACAACAACAAAACTCTGGAGCAACTACTGGAGACGTTAGCAGGATCGAGAGCGAAGGATGTGGAACCTTCAGATCCTTTGTATGTACATACTTCGGATCATCCAGGTATGATATTAGCTAATAAATTTGACGGAGGTGTTGGTTTCCAGACTTGGAAACGTACCGTGTTGATGGCGCTAGTGGCTAAAAACAAGATAGGAATGATCGATGGCTCGATTTCCATGCCGACTGATGACGAGACTAGGTTACGAGCGTGGAAACGTTGTAATGGTCTTGTAATGTCGTGGATCTTAAATGCCTTAGACAAAAGTCTCTGTGAGAGTCTAGTTTACAGTACTACAGCTAAGCAGGTCTGGGATGGTTTAATATCTAGATTGATCAAATAGACGGGACAAGGAGGTTCAATTTAAAAAAGGAACTCTGCGATCTGGAACAAGGAACCGATACTGTTAATGCTTACTTTACAAAGTTCAAACGGATCTGGGATGAGTTGAGCTCCGTGATTGATCTCGTATGTTGCGATTGTCAAAAATCTGAAAAAATGAGGAAAACGTTGGAAGAGGATAAGATGATAGAGTTCCTCATGGGGTTGAATGATACTTACATCTATACTAGAGGAAATATCTTGATGATGAAGCCTCTCCCTTCCATGGAAAGTGCCTATTCTCTGATTCTTGCAGAAGAAAGACAGAGGGAAAGCAACAAGAGAAAGAAAGGAGAAAGTGAAAGCAGCAGTTTTGTTAACACTGCTGATACTCACGCACCACAACAGCAGATCAAGTGGCAGCAGAACAAAGGACGAAAGCCTAAAGAAACCTGCAATCACTGTGGAAAGCAAGGACATCGAGAGGAGAATTGCTTTGCCAAGCACGGTTATCCTAATGGCTGGAGATTCGGTAAAAATAAGAAGACAGCAGCTAACACTGTGAGTAGTGACAAGATGGATAATAAAGCTGAGTCTCCAAGTTCTTCAGGTTCTGGAGTAAGTACTGCTACATTGCCACGAGAGCAGATAGATTTTTTGATCGGTTACTTGCAGAAAATGACAGTTGGCAGAGAGGAAAACTATTCCTGCAATTTTGCAGGTACTGATTTGTTTTATACTTCTGATTCTCGTTGTCTGATTGCCGACAGCAGTTTGGTAAGAATAAAAAAATCAAGTGGATTATCGACACAGGCGCAACTGATCATCTCAGTGGGATTAAAAGTTTGTTTAAAAATGAAACCACACTCGGAAGGAGTCATAGTGTTTCAATGCCAGATGGAAGGACTCAGATAATTGAGACAAGAGGAGATGCTACCATTGGAAAAAACTTGGTGTTGAGAGATGTTCTTTTTGTACCAAGCTTTGAGCATAATCTATTGTCTGTCAACAAATTCACTAAACAATTTGATTGCAGACTGATCTTTGATGATCGCTGGTGTATATTGCAGGACCAACGATCGAATATTGAGACTAAGGTAGCTCAGCAGATCAATGGTCTCTATATCCTGGATACAGATTCGCTTGAGGATTTTCTTCAGCAGAAAGGTCAGAGTGACTTGAAGCAAAGCAGCTGCAGTTCTAGTTCTGTCAATAATAGTCTGTATTGGCATAACAGACTAGGTCACGCCTCTTTTACTAAACTTCAAGATTTAGGTTTAGTCAAGAGTAAAGACAGTTTTGATATCTCTGTTTGTGACTCTTGTAATAAGGCAAAGGGGCACAGATTACCCTTCTCTGTTTCTCAGACTACGAGCGCTAGTTGTTTTGATTTGATACACATAGATACTTGGGGGCCGTGCAGTGAAAAAACCTATGACGGTTATTCATATTTTTTGAGTATTGTGGATGATAAGAGTAGATGTTTGTGGGTTACTCTTATGAAGCACAAATCTGAAGCTACGAGACTGTTACAGTCTTTTATTCTTATGATTGAGACACAGTTTGCAAAAAGGATTAAGGTTGTTAGATCGGATAATGCTTTTGAGTTGGGAGCTTCCAAGGAAAACATGGAATTTTTTGCTCAGAAAGGTATCTTGCATCAACGATCTTGCCCTCATTCTCCTCAACAAAACGGCGTTGTTGAGAGAAAGCACCGACATATTCTTGAGATGGCAAGAGCTGTCTATTTCCATTCGGGAGTTCCTTTAAAGTTTTGGGGTGATTGTGTGCTTTTTGCCACCTATGTTATTAACAGAATCCCATCTGTTGTTCTGAATAAACAGTCACCTTTCGAGGTCCTCTACCATCAACCTCCTAGCTACGATATGCTGAAGACGTTTGGTTGTTTAGCATATGCTGCAAATGTCAAAGGACATAAACAAAAATTTGAACTCGTGCATTAAATGCATGTATCTGGGTCCTAGTTCCATTAGCAAGGGACATAAGCTTGGAGACTAGAAGATGGCAAAGTTATCCACAGCCGTGACGTGGTTTCTATGAGAATGTGTTTCCTTTCACGAACAATGCTGCGGTAACACCCTGGATTTTTACCTCAAAACATAGCTTATGAAAATACAAATCTAATGGCGCAAACGGCAACAAAAACGGACTTCAAACGAGTCCCAAAAGAGCAAAACGGTGCTGGTCCGAACTTGTGTCCGGACATGGTAAGTTCGGACACAAGCCGAAGAGAAATAGACTGCAGAAATCCGAAAGTCCGAACTTGTGTCCGGACATTGATGTTCGGACACAAGTCGAGAGTTAAAAGGGCTGAAAACCAATGGCGTCCGAACTTGTGTCCGGACTTTGAAGTTCGGACACAAGCTAGTTTGGAAAAACCCGAGAAATTTAACGTGGCGTGTCCGAACATTGATGTTCGGACCGAAGTTCGGACACGCCTAGACAGAAAGCTTTTAAGACATTCGGGGCCTGTCCGAACATCGATGTCCGGACGGACGTTCGGACAGGTCCTTCAGTACAGTTCCCAAAACGTAACCAAGAGCCAAAAACCATCATAAACTCTTACATAAAACACCATGACAATATAAGGAACTTTTGAACAGTTAAGACCATTGGCAATACTTAACTCAAAACTCAACCTCAACAAAACTGATTCATAAACAATAGCGAAATTCAGTTAACCAAAACCAAAATGAACATAACCTTCAATATAGCAGCGGATCTCAAAATATCCAGGGCATTACCGCCACACCCAATACCCATGGGTGCTCAGGCTGATGAACTAAACAACATTAAAACCAAAGTCAACTTCAATTTATGCGGAAGCAAAATAACGTTAATGTATGAAAACCTTGAGAACATAACAACATCTCTAAAACATTAAAATTCAAGATATTGCTTAATCATTACGTGGTCCTAAACTATGTGATTCGCGGTCCCGTTTCCCTCAGCTAGTCATTCATACCTGCGATCATAAAACATAGACAGAAACACAGAAAGGATCGCACAAATCAGAAAAACTGAGTAAATTCCACCTCAAACTGTAAAATACATTTTAGAACACATTTGCCTTTTAACAATCAGATGAGAAGGTAGGTTACTGAATAGTTAATGAATCTCCAGAAAAGTATTTCAATACCGAAACCACAGTAGGGAGCTCTCAACAGGAAGTAATAACCATAATTCCAAACACGGGGTCACCTATGGGACCCCAAACCACAATTCCAGGACAGTCACCTATGGGACCGTCAAACAACCACCTCACCCTAAGTCCTTAAGTGTGCACACCCCCTATGAAACAGCAGTAACATAGAGTAGATCATAGAGCTTAACTGCAACAATGTGTGCAGCGCAAATAATATCAATAATGGGGAGCACCTATGGGCTCCCAAACAATAACAACATCCTGTGAAAGACTCCCCAAAGCCATTATTGAAATACCACAACCTCAATTCAATTTCTCAATTCCAAATCCTCAAACCACAACCGAGATAAAACACAACAAACCCTTTTCCAAGATTTCGCAAAACCACAATCAAAACCATTGAGCATAGAATTTACCTGGAACAACCAATTCCCTCAAGAACCCAACTGCTCCGGACTATTGATAGCACTCGTCGATGTAATCGGCGTCTAGGTAATCAGAATTAACAATCAGGATCCACCGAACAACGAATAAATAACTAAGTAGCTAAGTAGAATACATTACCCAACAAAGCTCCTAATTGGCACCAAGGAAAACGATCCAGCAAGGGTGGAATGAATAACGCCGAAGGTAGAATTGAGAACGCGAGATAAAAGAACTCAAGGAAGAAGATACGTGAATAAGTTTTTAGTAGAACAGAAAGAAGGTAGAAGCGTCGTGATGATGGTAGACCGTAGAGGGGAAGGTTGTTATATAAATAAGTAAATTATAGGAATAAAGGAAATTGAAATTGTCAAACAAGGTAATGATTTCTATTTTAAAAAGGGGTAAATAATTACGAAATACAAATAACTCAGAAAAGGAAATCAAAAACAAATACTTCACATTGCAAAATGTTTTTAGGAAACCTATGCAACAACTTAACGTTGAGAATATCGGGAGGAAAAAAAAAAAAATAAAATCTCTAACAACATTCTTTTTGAAATTCAGAAATAGTTTCCTGGTTTGAATATTGCTGAGAAAGTAGATCGTTGAAACAAGATGAGGAAGGAGTAGAAAATCTAGGAAGATAATTAAATAACATTTACTTGGAAGTAGGAAGGAGATTGAAATAAATTAATTAAAGTAAAACAATAATACTAGTAAGGGAATTATAATTGCGTTAGAGAGAGTTCTAGAATACTAATAATAAAATATATATATAATTAACTTGAAGAAGTCAAAAGGGATTTGAACTCTGTAATTAGAGATAAATTACTAATAGGAAGTAAAATCAGAATTGAGGTCTAGAAATTAATTAAGTACCAAGAGCAAATCACTTTGAATTAGAACTCCATGTATTTTAAATGAATAAAAGTGAGGAGGAAAGTTCTAGGAAGAGGAAATAAGTTAATATAGGAATATCGTTGGTTTCCCTGGGCCACTATATTATAAACTCGGACTTATTATTCTGACTATATATTATCGTATTCCTAACTTAAATTCCCGGGTATTTCATCTCATCCCCCTTAAAAGAAAGCTTCGCCCTCGAAGCTAAAACTCATCCATAATGCGAAAACTGCTAACTGAGTTACTGTCTCGAGTGGTTACCTGATCGAAGAGCTGTGGGTATTTCTTTCTCATTTCCTCCTCTACCTCCCATGTAGCCTCTTCGGTTCCATGATTAGACCATAAGACCTTGACCATACGGATGGACTTCGATCGTGTCTCCCTGGTCTTAGTGTCCATAACCCTGATGGGGTACTCCTCATAGGATAGATTCTGCTCAAGCTCCAAAACCTCTGGCTGCAACACATGCAAAGGATCGGGAACATACCGCTTCAGCTGGGAAACATGGAAGAAGATGTTGTGAACTTTCTCCAGTTCACAAGGAAGTGCTAGCCGGTATGCCACTTCTCCAACCCTCTCCAAGATCTCATAGGGTCCAACGAACTTGGGGCTGAGCTTCCCTTTCTTCCCGAACCTGGTTACTCCTCTCATAGGAGATACTTTCAAGAAAACTTTATCTCCCACCTCGAATTCCTCTGGTCTGCGCTTGAGATCGGCATAGGACTTCTGCCTGTCCTGGGCTGCTTTCATTCGTCTCTGAATCACCCGGACTTGTTCCATAGTCTCTTCAATCAACTGGGGCCCCAAAACAACAGTCTCACTAATGTCGCTCCAACATAACGGTGTTCTACACTTTCTCCCATACAAAGCCTCATAAGGAGCCATCTTGATGCTGGAGTGGTAACTGTTGTTATAAGAAAACTCTATCAGGTGTAGCATATCAACCCACGAACCCTGAAAATCCATCACACATGCACGAAGCATGTCCTCCAAGGTCTGGATGGTTCTCTCGGTCTGACCATCAGTGGCTGGATGAAACGCAGTACTCAACTTCAACTTGGTACCCATCGCCTTCTGGAATTGCTGCCAGAAATGGGCTAAAAACCTCGAGTCTCTGTCTGAAATAATGGTTTCAGGTACCCCGTGATATCTCACCACATTTCTGATGTAAGCATCCACCAACTGGCTCATGGACCACGTCTTCTTCATAGGTATGAACCGTGCAGACTTAGTGAGTCGGTCCACAATTACCCAAATCTGGTTGACTCCTCCTTTCGCTGGTGGTAAACCCATCACAAAGTCCATAGAGATGGAGTCCCACTTCCACTTTGGAACCTCCAACGGCTGCAGTAAACCTCCCATCCTCTTGTGTTCGAATTTGACCTTCTGGCAGGTAAGGCACTTCGACACAAACTCTGCAACTTCTCTCTTCATATTCGGCCACCAAAACATCTTCTTTAGATCCTTATACAACTTATCACCGCCAGGGTGAACTGAATAGGGAGTATTATGAGCCTCCCTCATCAGTCTCTCCTTTACCTCCACGCACCCCTGAGGTACACACCATCGGCCTCTAAATCTCAGACCGCCGTCACTGTGCGTCTCAAACCCCTCAGCTTTCCCTTCCTTCATCCTCTCCTTGATGCGCTCTAACTTCGCATCACCAGGCTGTCCTTTGAGTATCTCTCCATAGATGTCGAAGGAGACACTCATGTGGCACAACCTCACCTCACGCTCTACTCCTCCCGCCTCCATCACCTCCAAGTTCAGCTTCTCAAATTCGCGGACTAACTCGTCTGGAAGAACCCACATCGAATTCACAGAATGACTTTTCTTCCTACTCAGTGCATCGGCCACTAGGTTAGACTTCCCTTCATGGTATAAAATCTCTAGGTCATAATCCTTGATCAGCTCCAACCATCTCCTTTGCCTCATATTTAGTTCCTTCTGAGTGAAAATGTACTTGAGGCTCTTGTGGTCGGTGTAGATCTTGCAGGAAACTCCATACAAGTAGTGTCTCCAAATCTTCAGGGCGAAGACTACTGCTGCAAGCTCTAGGTCGTGCGTCGGGTATCTGGTCTCGTACTCCTTCAGTTGTCTCGATGCGTAGGCTATGACTTTCCCGTGCTGCATCAAGACACATCCCAAGCCATACTTGGATGCGTCGCTGAAAACCTCAAACCCGTCTGTCCCCGAAGGCAAGGTCAACACTGGGGCTGTGGTTAACCTTTCCTTCAATGTCTGAAATGCTTTCTCACAGTCGTCATCCCACTGAAACTTGGTTACTTTCTTCATGAGATTCGTGAGCGGTCTAGCTATCTTCGAGAAATCCTTCACGAAACGTCTGTAGTACCCCGCTAGACCCAAGAAGCTACGAACCTCCGTCAGATTACTCGGTGTTGGCCACTCTTTCACTGCTTGGATCTTGGCCGGATCCACTGAAATTCCTTCTTTGGTGACGATGTGGCCTAGGAATGCCACTCGGTCCAACCAGAAATCACACTTGGTCAGTTTGGCGTAAAGCTGCTGCTCTCTCAAAATCTGCAATACTGATCTCAGGTGCTCCTCGTGCTCTTCCTCATCCTTAGAGTAGATGAGGATGTCGTCTATAAAAACCACCACGAACCGGTCTAGAAAGGGATTAAAGATCCGGTTCATGAGGTCCATGAAGACTGCCGGCGCGTTCGTCAATCCGAAGGGCATCACCAGAAACTCAAAATGCCCATATCTGGTCCTGAAGGCCGTCTTCGGGATATCCTTCTCTGCAACACGTAACTGGTGGTACCCCGACCTCAGGTCTATCTTGGAGAAGACTCCTGCACCCTGAAGCTGGTCGAAAAGGTCATCGATTCTGGGCAAGGGATACCGGTTCTTCACTGTAATCTGGTTCAGCTCTCGGTAGTCTATGCACAGCCTCATGCTCCCATCCTTCTTCTTTACGAACAAGACAGGAGCTCCCCATGGTGATACACTCGGGCGAATGTACCCCTTCTCCAATAACTCCTCCAACTGAACTTTCAGTTCCTTCAATTCTGATGGCGCCATACGGTATGGGGCCTTAGAGATAGGCGCTGCTCCTGGCACAAGGTCTACGCTGAACTCTACCTCCCTGTCTGGCGGCATACCCGGAATCTCATCTGGAAAGACGTCAGGGAACTCCTTCACCACCCGAATCTCTTCTAATGGACTCGGCGCTTGTCTCAAATCCTGGACATGGCAGAGATATGCCTGCTGTCCCTTCTTCACTTGGGAGAGAATTGACATGGCTGAAACTATCTTTACTCCCGGTGTCTTCTCCACGCTACTGTAGGAGACTCTTCGGCCGTTGGTCCTCTCAGGACGATCTTCTGCTCTCCACAATCGATCTTCCCCTTATACTTGCTTAGCCAGTCCATCCCCAGAATAATATCGAAGTCGGGGAGGACGAACTGGATCAGGTCAATTACAAATATTTCCCCCTTTATGTCTATCCCCACATCTTTCAATACAGCATTACAAGAAATAACCCGCCCCGAGGGTATAGATACTGCTATGGTAGAAGTCTTACAAGTTTCTAGACCCAATTTCTTAGCAAATTCCTCAGAAATGAAAGAATATGAAGCTCCAGTATCGAACAAAACATGAGCTGAAGTACCATGAACAGAAAAGGTACCTGCTAACACCTCTGCTTCAGCCTCTGCCTCGGCCCGGCTCATAACATTGATCCTCCCAGGAGCTCTACCATTGTCTCGGTTCTCCCCTGGGCCTCGATTACCTCCATTTCACCCCCGCCATTGCCATGCTGGGGAGCATTCCCTCGCTGATTCTGGGCCTGATGCTGGTCTCTACCTCGAGACTGGGGGTCTGCTGGTCTGTAGGTCCGGTCTCCGCC
Source organism: Limonium bicolor (assembly GCA_023374045.1). Taxonomy (NCBI): domain Eukaryota; kingdom Viridiplantae; phylum Streptophyta; class Magnoliopsida; order Caryophyllales; family Plumbaginaceae; genus Limonium; species Limonium bicolor. Next base: position 164,502,699 of record CM041778.1, on the reverse strand, counting down.
ATTTCCTCTCTGCTGAAAGCCTCCCTGGGGATCCTGGAAGCACTCAAAAGCTCTGTGGCCCTTCCTGCCACACCGGAAGCACGCCACCAGGTTCCCCTCACAGTCCTTCCCCGGGTGGTCCTTGTGGCACCTTCTGCAATGGAAGTGCCTGTTATGCATGAATTCTGCCCTCTGAGCCTGCCCCTGGGGCCTATCATTCCGCCTCTGGTCATTCCTCTGGTTCCCATCGAATCTCCTCCCATCCCCTGTGTTAGGCCTCCACCTCTTGTCCTGATGGGGCCTCTGATGTCGGTCATCCCGACTCCGGGACTCTTCCCCGTCCTCCATCTTCCTCTTCTGGCCCGCCTGTACCTCCCTCCTCTTCTGCTGCACCCTATACAGGTTAGCAGCCTTTCCATATGCATCCTGGAGGGTGGGTATCGTCAGCACGCTCAAGGCCTCCTGGAGACTCCAGTTGAGTCCCCCCACAAATCTCTGCACCTTTGATGCCTCATCAGGGACCATCGTCGGTGCGAACCTCGCCAACTCTAAGAACTTGGAGTGGTACTCCTTCACGCTCCGGGCCTGCTGTTTGAGCTCAGAGAACTCCAGGTATTTCTGCATCCGAACATGCTCAGGGTAGAATCGCCTTCGCATGGCCTCCTTCAGTGCCTCCCATCCAAGTCAGGTCCCGCCAGAAGAGCATCCCTGTTGGCAGACCACCAGATGTCAGCCTCGCCTCAAGTGAGTATACATGACTCTCCTGTTGGCAGGGCAGTTGACCGCCTCAAAGATCTTGTCAAATTCACGCAGCCAATCCTCTAGCAGTACTGGGTCCTCCTCCCCCTTGAAGGCAGTTGGCTTCAGGTGGGCAATTCTCTTTGTGTAGTCTTCTGGCACACATGGTCTCGCTGGGCTTGGCGTTGCACAATCTGCCCCAGATTCAAAGCGAGCTCCTGGAGCTGTCTCATTGGATCGTTGCCTGCCATAGTAGTCCTTCCGCTTCTACTTCTGTGTGTTGTAGGGGAAATTCAGTCGGTCTGCCAGTCTACCCTACTCAAGGTGGACTCCTGGTTATGAGTCAAGAATTTCAAAGGATCTTAAATTCCCCATAACAATCCCCTTCTAATTACACTACAATCTCACTACCCCAATCCATGGTTAGATAACTCAGATAGTACCATATTGCAAATAACAAGTATAATACAATACCACAATTGGATAATAAGCAGCAGTCCCTGTATAATCTCCAAACATCACACTCAAATGCCCAATGTAACTCAACAGCTTACAAATAACACATAATCCATCATGACTTCCCCAAACGGCTTATCCCCACATTATTAATCCGGTTTACTCAAGTTTTATCTTATTTCAAAAACAAAGCTCTGATACCACCTTGTAACACCCTGGATTTTTACCTCAAAACATAGCTTATGAAAATACAAATCTAATGGCGCAAACGGCAACAAAAACGGACTTCAAACGAGTCCCAAAAGAGCAAAACGGTGCTGGTCCGAACTTGTGTCCGGACATGGTAAGTTCGGACACAAGCCGAAGAGAAATAGACTGCAGAAATCCGAAAGTCCGAACTTGTGTCCGGACATTGATGTTCGGACACAAGTCGAGAGTTAAAAGGGCTGAAAACCAATGGCGTCCGAACTTGTGTCCGGACTTTGAAGTTCGGACACAAGCTAGTTTGGAAAAACCCGAGAAATTTAACGTGGCGTGTCCGAACATTGATGCTCGGACCGAAGTTCGGACACGCCTAGACAGAAAGCTTTTAAGACATTCGGGGCCTGTCCGAACATCGATGTCCGGACGGACGTTCGGACAGGTCCTTCAGTACAGTTCCCAAACGTAACCAAGAGCCAAAAACCATCATAAACTCTTACATAAAACACCATGACAATATAAGGAACTTTTGAACAGTTAAGACCATTGGCAAATACTTAACTCAAAACTCAACCTCAACAAAACTGATTCATAAACAATAGCGAAATTCAGTTAACCAAACCAAAATGAACATAACCTTCAATATAGCAGCGGATCTCAAAATATCCAGGGCATTACCGCCACACCCAATACCCATGGGTGCTCAGGCTGATGAACTAAACAACATTAAAACCAAAGTCAACTTCAATTTATGCGGAAGCAAAATAACGTTAATGTATGAAAACCTTGAGAACATAACAACATCTCTAAAACATTAAAATTCAAGATATTGCTTAATCATTACGTGGTCCTAAACTATGTGATTCGCGGTCCCGTTTCCCTCAGCTAGTCATTCATACCTGCGATCATAAAACATAGACAGAAACACAGAAAGGATCGCACAAATCAGAAAAACTGAGTAAATTCCACCTCAAACTGTAAAATACATTTTAGAACACATTTGCCTTTAACAATCAGATGAGAAGGTAGGTTACTGAATAGTTAATGAATCTCCAGAAAAGTATTTCAATACCGAAACCACAGTAGGGAGCTCTCAACAGGAAGTAATAACCATAATTCCAAACACGGGGTCACCTATGGGACCCCAAACCACAATTCCAGGACAGTCACCTATGGGACCGTCAAACAACCACCTCACCCTAAGTCCTTAAGTGTGCACACCCCCTATGAAACAGCAGTAACATAGAGTAGATCATAGAGCTTAACTGCAACAATGTGTGCAGCGCAAATAATATCAATAATGGGGAGCACCTATGGGCTCCCAAACAATAACAACATCCTGTGAAAGACTCCCCAAAGCCATTATTGAAATACCACAACCTCAATTCAATTTCTCAATTCCAAATCCTCAAACCACAACCGAGATAAAACACAACAAACCCTTTTCCAAGATTTCGCAAAACCACAATCAAAACCATTGAGCATAGAATTTACCTGGAACAACCAATTCCTCAAGAACCCAACTGCTCCGGACTATTGATAGCACTCGTCGATGTAATCGGCGTCTAGGTAATCAGAATTAACAATCAGGATCCACCGAACAACGAATAAATAACTAAGTAGCTAAGTAGAATACATTACCCAACAAAGCTCCTAATTGGCACCAAGGAAAACGATCCAGCAAGGGTGGAATGAATAACGCCGAAGGTAGAATTGAGAACGCGATAAAAGAACTCAAGGAAGAAGATACGTGAATAAGTTTTTTTTAGTAGAACAGAAGGTAGAAGCGTCGTGATGATGGTAGACCGTAGAGGGGAAGGTTGTTATATAAATAAGTAAATTATAGGAATAAAGGAAATTGAAATTGTCAAACAAGGTAATGATTTCTATTTTAACAAAAGGGGTAAATAATTACGAAATACAAATAACTCAGAAAAGGAAATCAAAAACAAATACTTCACATTGCAAAATGTTTTTAGGAAACCTATGCAACAACTTAACGTTGAGAATATCGGAAGAAAAAAAAAAATAAAATCTCTAACAACATTTTTTGAAATTCAGAAATAGTTTCCTGGTTTGAATATTGCTGAGAAAGTAGATCGTTGAAACAAGATGAGGAAGGAGTAGAAAATCTAGGAAGATAATTAAATAACATTTACTTGGAAGTAGGAAGGAGATTGAAATAAATTAATTAAAGTAAAACAATAATACTAGTAAGGGAATTATAATTGCGTTAGAGAGAGTTCTAGAATACTAATAATAAAATATATATATAAATTAACTTGAAGAAGTCAAAAGGGATTTGAACTCTGTAATTAGAGATAAATTACTAATAGGAAGTAAAATCAGAATTGAGGTCTAGAAATTAATTAAGTACCAAGAGCAAATCACTTTGAATTAGAACTCCATGTATTTTAAATGAATAAAAGTGAGGAGGAAAGTTCTAGGAAGAGGAAATAAGTTAATATAGGAATATCGTTGGTTTCCCTGGGCCACTATATTATAAACTCGGACTTATTATTCTGACTATATATTATCATATTCCTAACTTAAAATTCCCGGGTATTTCAAAAAGTGTGTCATGGGACTTGTATTTTGTAAACCCGTTGACTTGATTTTGTTACATTGTTACTTGTATTTTAACCTGGACACGGTATTTATTAACTGTCCATGTATTTCTTACCTATCAATTATATTTTGTTAGCCTATCATTGTACTTGTTAACCTATCACTTTATTTCGTTAACCTGTCAATTGTATTTAGTTAACCTGGCACTTGTATTTCATGAACCAGTCACCGGTATTTTGTTTTTTAAACCTATCCCTGTATTTCGTTAACCTGTCAATTGTATTTCATTAACCTGTCACTTGTATTTCGTTAACCTGTCAATTGATTTAGTTAACCTATTGTAACACCCCCGAATAACAATCAATAATTAAACGACGAGCCTAACGGTAATACGAGATGTCTACAGCGGTTTCCAACTTCATCCGGGTGTCACAGATGCCAACCACCCATGTGGTTGACAGACCACAATACCAACTCCAAGTTACGGTCTGTATGACTGGAAGTCCAACCTTAACGAAGTCCAATACAACATAAGTACAAACCAAGTACCGAGCGTCTACAGTATAGTTAATAACTTAAACAACACAACCCGAAACTTACAACAAGGGTCTAGTGACACATAGTCACCACCCATACATAAAAAAAATACTACTTAACAGTCTTGCCCAAATGGACTACCTCCATGGTAGTCATACCACCTACGCTCCGTCCATTCCAGATGATCACCTGTAAAAATAAAGGACTCAGCAAACTATGCCGAGTATGAACGTGTGAAGCCCGCATGTTACCGGGCCACACGACTACTGGTCGAATATTATTGGTCAATTTACATGCTATAATAAAGCAGTAAAGCACACATCAGCACATCATGATACCATACACACTCATCGGTATCATAGCGATATCAAAAGCAACCAAGCACAACTTGCAAGTAGCATAGCAATGTCAACACGCAACCCAGCACAAATAGATGCTAATAAAGCAACAACAATCAAGTAATTTATAGGACGTGTGCGGAGGTATATTATACCATCGATCATCACTATGGGATCATTCAAGCGATTACGTATTGTTTTATTGTTCTCATTACACATGTCTTCCTTTCTTCTCTTGCACCGAGTCAGGGGATATAGGTTAGATCCCGAGACTTTGTTAAGTAGGTGATATTCATTCCTTGTTTCTTAAAGGATCACGTTTGTGACTTTCTCTTGTTTGCTTGTCTCATTACACAAGTTTTCCTTTATTCTCTGGCACCGAGTCAGGGGATATAGAGATTAGACCGAGACATCATTATGTAGGTGCTACTCGTTCCTTGTTTCTTTAAGGATTGTTTGGGAATTCTTTTATCACCGCACGTTGGAGGACGTCTCCTCCATAGCTAGTCCCCCATTCCCGACACCCAGGGTCGAGAAAGCGGAGTCACCTCTAGACTCCAGGATAAGCTCCACCAATTTGTCACTCCCCCATTCCCGACACCCAGGGTCGAGAAAGCGGAGTCATCTTTAGACTCCAGGATGTGCTGAGCAAGTGGGGTCACCTAGGGACACCCAAAACATATTCCACCATAGACGGTCGAAGGATCTGATGCAGATATGCAGATACCAACTCCGATCATCCATACCGCGCGGCCCGGGCTGTTGTCTCGGGTTGTTCTCGTGTTTCACCAGTTGGTACTCTTTGTTCATTATCATTATAATCTCGACACCATAGTGGGTATCATTAGCGGTCCTCTATAGTTAGAGAGGAGTTTTCTCTTTGTATAGTTCTTTTGTTTTGTCCACGTGGTTCGTCATGTCCCCCAATTGAGACTCGCTCTTCATTATCGTGATTGAATAGACACCATAGTGGGTGTCATGGTCGTCCTCAATGGTTTAGAGAGGAGTTCCCCTTATAGAGTTCTTTGTTTTCATAATTCGTAGTAGTTCATCTCAAGGTCCATAAACGAGAAAGGGACTAAACTACTGTGTGCACGCAAGTAATATGCCACAAGGATATATATAACAAGCATATAAGCAAGCCACAAGAAGCAATCCAATTTTCATGCTTTAGTCTTAGAGTCATTGTCAAACAAAACACACAGCACACAAGCCGTGTAACACGGCAACATACGAACCACACATGTCCATACCTTATTCAGAAGTACGAGTCGTCTCAAACTCGGAGTTCCCGTCGGAGTTCGCTACGGCCCTAGCGTTAATTTAAAAACAATGTGTCAGTTTATTATTTTATGTGATGACACCTTATATCGTATGTTATTCCCTAGGTATGTTGTTAGATGCTTAGTTTACATTAAGTCCTAGAACTTCACATGCGTAAATCCTAGGCTTATCTCACTCCTAAGATATTCATCTTTGTTTGACACGTTGACTAAGTCCTTTTCCTTAGCTTTGTTTTAGAGCATCTTAAGCGTATTTACGTAACAAGTTTGTCTAAAATAGATATAACTTGTCTATGGTGTTTCCCTCTTAGATAAATAGATGAGAAATGTTTTAACCCTTTTTTAATGGTAACATATACCATAGAGCATCCCTAAACTCATTTACACAGCAGTCCAAAAGTTTCCAAGTTTAAAACACAAACATATCGACTAACGTCACCTTTAAGGTAATAATTGATGCTCAACCTTCTCCCCATGATTCGCTAGCCTAGTAATGTTTATTAGCTATCATTTGGGTTCATTATTAAACCTGAATCCCTCTTATAATACCCTTGTAACAGAACTATAATATCAATGAAAACTGAAACCACAAACTACACATTCTTTCTAGGTTATTGTGTTAGTTAGTTCAGTTAGGTTTGTTTCTTTTCTGTAGGGTTCACCCAACTAGGGTGGGTGTTAGCTAGATTATAGGTTCACACATAAGTCATTAAAACCCCCCTTATACCTACTGGTGATAGTTCTACAGAGGTAATACAGTTATAGCAAATCTGAAACATGACTTAAGTATCTCTTCTTCTTACCCATCTGTTCATTCACAAATCTGTCCAACGTTTCCCAAGTTGCTTGCCAAGTTAGCTAAGAATGTCGGGTAGCCTCAAACTGGAACCCAGCCCAAAACAACTCCATTAATCCCTCTGGAAATACATCATACAGAAGCAGAAGGCTAGAATCCAGAAAACCAACAACTAGTGTATATGTTTTTTTTTCTGTTCTTCATCGGTTGTTTGATTCCTAATCCCCCAATGATTTTGCCACTTAAGTTACCTCTGTAATAATGTTTCTAGTTCACCCCTAAGACACTCCTCCACTCCTAATGCCTCAGAACAGAACCTGTTACACAGAAGCATCCAAGTGTTGATAATCTGTAACCCAAAATCTGGGATTCCCTCCTCATTCCCTATTTTATGTCTGTTAAAACTATCTTATAACCTCCCCCGAATATACCAACTAGATAAGTGTATTATCAAAGTTTTAAACCCAAGACTAATCCAAGACAATATTGAAAATACTTCCAGAGATCCATTTTACAGAAAATAGAAACTGAAAATACGAATCTGTTTCTGTTTTTCTTCTTTTCTTCTCTTCTGTTTCTCTTCTTTTCTTTAACCTGACTCCCAATCTCTCCTAATTGTTTAGCTCCTTAGTTGAGTGTTTTAATCACGATTATAAACCAAATCAAACCCAACACTTGGTTCATGTCACTGATATGCCAATATACTGAAACAAAGCAGAACTGAAACAAAACTCCAAGCTGAAACATAAAACTACTAAACTCTCTTCTGTTCTTTTCTTGCTCACGAATTGTCCTTAAGTTCTTCCCAACCTGCTGGCTCAGTTATGCCAGTGCTCTACCAAGCTTCTAATCCAGAAAACGGAATCCAAAGCAGCCAGAGCTCACTTCTGAAAGTCCTAACACAGGACCTGAAAAGATTAAAACTGATGCACCAAGATGGGTTTCCTTGGTCTGGTTTCTTTCTCACTCCCCATGTCATCTATCTTCATAGTTAGATGTCTTACTATTATTTTACACTCTAATCTCGCCCACACACCCAAGACAACACCTCTCACACCGCTTTACAACAATCTGAAAACTGGAACAGAACAGAAAATGTGGACGGCTGTATTCCTTTTCTATTGGTTTCTTTCTGCTCACGAACTGGGCTTACACCTTTCCCTCAACCTGTTTAACTACCTAGCTACGTGCGTTATCAAGATTTAGAAATCCAGACAGACCCAAGTCACATAGGCACTTTCCTGAAACTCTTTGCCCAGGAGACAGAACCTGTAAACCGAAATCACAAAACTGCTATTTATTTACTTTTCATTCCTCTTCTGTTTCCTTTTTCCCCAAGATGTTTCATAACTTCCCTCAAGTGCTTTAGGTATGCTTAGGTGAGTTTACCGCTCAATTCCTCCTTATGACCTTCTGCTACTTGCTTATACCGAGAGTATAAGTTCTCAGGCAAGAACCAAAAAAAAATTATCAGAACCTACAGATCTGGTGCTTTCTCTCTCGTCTGTTCATAATCCTGTCTTAAATTCTTCCTCCACCGGATAGTCCACAAAGTTAGGTGTTCTATTAAGCTTTTAAATCCAAAATAAAATCCCTAAACAAAACCCAAAACAGGAACTGGACAGAAACTGATATTCCCCTTGATTCTTCTTCTGTTACTCACATATCTGTTCTTTTTCTCTAGGCTGACTTACAACTTTCCTCCCAGGTTTAGCCGTTTAATTAAAGTCTTAATACCGTTTTAATCTTTAAGACGCCCCCAACACCATGCTATTACTTCTACTGGAACAGATCTATACTGAAACCAGAATTTTAGAACTTAAAAACTGAAACTGGAATCGGTGTTCCTTTCTTCTGTTGTTTACTTAAGTTTATGATGTTGACTAGTTTTCCCCTTAACTAAGTATACCACCAAGTTTCGATCTCGAACAGACACCAAACAGCACCAAAGCAGCCTAGGCTATGTTTCTGAACATTTCTATACAGAACTTAAAGGAACTGAAACTGCTGTTATGCACTGATGTAAGCTCTGTTATGTTGTTTTGTTTCTGTGGTCTAACTTATTTCTTAGTTTTTCCCCAACGTGTTTTATGACCTTGCTAGGTGTGTTAGTAATGTATTTGTTGTATTTAAGTTCATAATAACCTTCAACAGAAAATAAAACAACTTTACTGAATCCAAATACTTAATAATTGAACTTGACAGTTTGGCTTGTTTTCTGATTATGGTTTCAGGTTAGAGTTAGCTCACCAGTTGAGTGGCTTGACAGATTCTCCTTGGCTAATCCTTGGTGCCAATGGGACTTCAACTTCTTGGTCACTTGACAACAGCTACTTATGCTATTTCTTTAGGAACAAAAACGAGCTTCTTGCATGGAATCTTGATGCACTCTTCAGGATTACAAATCCCAGGGGGAATCAAGCAAGGGTTGAGGAGGAAAGAGCTAAACAATAAGAGAATCTTAGACATGAGGACAGAAGAAGAAGTAAAGGCTGAAACAGCCTGTTTGGATTTTTCGGGCAAACTAACAGAGAAAGAAAAGAGTTTGTTGCAGACTCTTTACCTTGTTAGCTCCTGGAGTTTATTTGTTTCAATTTCCAAAAGCTTGGGCACCAGCTCGATCAGACAGTCAGGAAAAGTGGAAGGCTTAGTTCACTGATGAAACAAGGGAAATGCTGGAGTAAGTTGGCAGGTTCTTGATCGAACCGAAATGAAGAAAAAAACAGGAGAGGAGTGATGTAACCCAACAGCATTTACCTTGCATGCAAGATGAAGGGAGTTTCTGAGTCTTGCAAGGGCTAATGCATAACCGAGAAAGAGAGATGGGCGACAGTGGGTTTATGAGTCAAGTGGTAAGAGTTTACTGATTCCTATGAGACCATGGGAGTTTGGAAAAGAGGACTGTCTCTGATGTGTTTTTACTGAAATCAGGAATGGGACAGATCTTGCTTTTGGCTTCAGTTTTTTTTTTTTGTTTACACTGATTTTGAAGACTAACGTGGAGAACAATGTCATTACTCTCTGTCTGATTGTCTAACACTGGAAATCGACATTGAACATGACTTCACAGGTCTTGAGTTACTGGCAATATCAGACAGCTGTGCATGCACCAGAATTGTGCTCTGGTTAATTTAACTGAAGTTAGAAACACTCAGGTGGTGGTTGTGGTCTTCAAGTATCAAGGGAGTATGGGCATGAAGATTGATTTAATGTGGCTGGAGTTTCAAGGGAAGTGTCTCCACGGCTGACATGGAAATTCGCAAGGGACTAACATACATTTGATGACTGCAGTCCGTTTTTTTTTGAAGCGGCAATCGTCAGTGGTGCAAGGACTGGTGTGAATCCTATGTTTTGTTTTTAATTACTGTCTTCACATGGGGATGTAGTGAGGATTACTAGGAAGGGTAGTGTTCTCAAGTTCCAACAGATTGGGCAAGTAAAATCTGAAGTGTCTTGCCTCTGTTCTTGGCACAGGTTTCGGACAGTAGGAGCATGTGTTTACTGATGCAATATTGTGTGTGTTAGCATCCAAGGGGGGTCCTGGTGTAGGTGGGTGTGCGAGTTCCCAAGCCATGCAGGGCTGGTTCGTATGTGGGGTGGGCAGCAAGTAGGTAAGGTGGTAATTGCTGCATAATTTTTTTGAATATAATGTCATTAGCTGTTTTAGTTTATAGTTTTAAGGTGGGTATGTGTAGACAATGTAATGTCCCACTTATAGAATATTTAAGGGTCTTAATGTCCCCTTTTTATCTGTTGTTAAACCGGCCAGCATTAGTTTAATGCTAATGTTTGTTTCTCTTTTCCTTTGTAGTTACCTTAGTAGACGTATTACTAATTTTAATTCGGTGGTATCTATTACCAAATTCGAGCATAGCTCAACTGGTTAAGACATTCACTAGGCATACGAGAGATACAGGGTTTGAACCTCAGCGGAGCGTACTAGCTTCTTTTTTTTTTTACAGTTATATGCATGCCCATTAGTATATATGTGCAACTATATAATACGTCATGTTAATGATTCCTTACGCGACTACTTTATTTTGTGACGTTATTAGTCATATGTATGTATATGTTATATAGGTATACACCCCTTTTATTTTGTCACGTTTTAGTCATATATATATAACGATGCGACGTTACTATTTATTATGTACGACGTTATAGTATGATAACGTTTCGTATATGTATTTTTTATAAACGTACATGTATAAGTACGTGACCGACACAGTATATAACGTTGCCATTTTTCGGACATGTATATATGCCCCCGCACTAAATTTAATTTGTCATACGTTATCATATGTCCGAATTATAAAACGCGTTATGATTTTTATGCGTTTAATATTTAGGGGTATTTCACCTATCAATTGTATTTCATTAACTTGACAATTGTATTTTTCGTTAACCTGTCACTTGTCTTTCTTTAACCTGTCCTTGAAATTCGTTAACCTAACACTTGTATTTTGTTAACCTATCACTTGTATTTGGTTAACCTGTCACTTGTATTTCGTTAACATATCACTAGTATTTTGCTAACTTGTTATTTGGAATTTGTAGTTATTGACGGTGTGCTTGACTTACTTTGACTGTTAAACAACTAGTAGCTCAACTAAGGAGAACATTATTAACTGCTATATAGTTATTGAAGAACCAAACTTCTACTACTAATATAATAAAAAAATAAATACTTGTTGTTTATCTATATGAAGCTTTGTTATTCAAACATTATGATTTAAAAATCATAAAGATTTATAGGCTACGGTTTGTTGTCTAAGGGTTAAGGCCGTCTGTGATCTTTTAAATCTGCTTCAACTACATTACTTTAAAAGTAGATTCATAAAGAAGTCTTAGTTAAAAAAATACCTTAAGACATTTAAGAAATGAAGACAAAGACACAAATGAAAAAACAAGAGAAGTATTATTTGCACTCAATATTACTTCAAGCAGTCACATTTTTATTCATTGGAGGCAGTCGGCCGTTAGGAGGCTATAAGCCCCCTAGCCACTGGGTGGCCAGAGCATCCATAAAAAAGACTACCCTACATCTCACACTCTAAAAACCACCATAGGAAAGCTAAAATATTGAAGACTTATTTTAGGGTTTGTTTTAGAAGGTTTAGGGTCAAACGACACTAAACCCTAATCCACAAACCCTAAAAATCTTCCGATTCAATAGTGACACTATGAGGTATAAACGAGTTAAGAAAAGTTCACCTTATACCACACACCCTAAAAACTACTCTAGGAAAGTTAAAAAGGTCGAAGGTTTATTTTAGGGTTTGTAGTGGAGGCTAAACCACAAACCTTAAAATTTGTCAAGTCACTGGTGACATTATAAGTATAGAACGAGTAAAAAAAAAACCTTACACCACACACCTTAAAAACCACCCTCAAAAAGTTGAAATTGTCGAAGGTTTATTTAGGGTTTGTAGTGGAGGAAACCACAAACCCTAAAATATGTCGAGTCAGTGATGACATTATAAAATATAGACCGAGTTAAAGAAATATTACCCTACATTACACACCCTAAAAATCACCATAGGAAAGTTACAAAAGTTGAAGGCTTATTTTATCAAAAGCAAATACGTTGTAGTATAAAACGAGATCCAGGGTTTCAACCTCGGGATTTACACCCAACAGTTAGCGCTCTGCGCCTCTCTTGTTTTCTCCTCACACTCATAAAGTCCACCATTGTTAGCACTTTACATTTTTCATATATGATTAATGTAGAGACACGTGACAACGAAAGACGGAGCGGGATCTTTTAACAGAGTTTCTTCTTCCCTTTTTATCTAATTTGTCAATGTTTTCTTCCTTTGTTGTTTTCATTATTTTTAGAGTTATGTTTGAGTAGTTAGATTAGCTCCCCGGATTGGGGTACCACACCGGATCTTTATATTTATTTGTAAAAAGATTTACTAATTCAATAATGCAATAGTTAATTCTATTTCTTCATGTACTTTAATTCTCTGATCAATTATTAAAGCAATATTGTAGTTTTCTAATCAACACGCGAGAGCTGAGAGAGATAACAAGACATAGAAATTAAACCTGATTAACGACTAGAAGCGTGACCCCGCCTATAGGTTAATCGGTCTCAAATAGAAACTATTCTTTATGCGATTAGTGTGTCCGGATTAAGCATTAGTCTGTTGCTAGTTCTAGAAACTGGTAAGGATTCGTTAGACATAGTCATTGATAAATTAATTATAGTTTCTGAGTTTATTGCAGAATTAGGGAAGATTTTATTAATAGATTAGAAAGTGCAGGCTTGCAGAACAATCCGGGGTGCTTCCTTTTATTTGAAATTTTTACTCTTTATTTATTTACTCAATTTATTTTATTTGTTTCATTATTTTATGTTAGTTAGTGGAGTTTTTCTTTTTATTATATTAAGTAAAACTTGAAAAAGTGATGTTTCCTGTTTTCTTAGTTTAGTTTCTCAGTTAGTAAATAAATTATCAATTAATTGAACGAGGTCTCTGAGATCGACAACCCCCACTTAATTCGCTATTCCGTAAAACGATAGGTACACTGCCTGGGTAGAGATAGTCACATATTTCTGCTAATTTACCGAGAGTAAAGAGAAAGAGATAGGAGTATATTATGGTTTGAAGTGTTTCATCCTTGTCTTCAGTCTAGTGTATGAGAATAAAAGACCATAGAATGTATGTTCCTTTCGTCAATTAGGGTTGCAACATTACCGTGAGTGAAAAGAATGAGGACACCATCAAGCTTTAGTCAATTTCTTTCTCTCATACTCTAATTTTATCAATGTGTGAGAATTTTACCATAACAATCGTGTGAGATTCAGCTGCACCGTTCGCTGTAGCCTATTGGTGCAAAAAAGGCTAAGCACCAATTCGTTGTAGTATATTGGTGCGAAAAAAGGTTGTGCAAAATTGATATGGAAATTTCATGAAATGCCACTATATTGTTTGTTAATTCATGAAATATCATTAAAAAAAGAAGGTCACAGAATGTTATTATATTTTTGTAAAAGTTCATGAAATATCACTATAGTCATTGACCAGAAGGAAAAAATGACAAAATATCTCTACTGATTAACAATTACTTTAAAAAAGTTCACAATATGCCCCTAAGTGTTAAAAAATTCACCAAAATCCACAAAAAATTAAATACTGTAAAAATATATCTATGAATTTGAAAAATTGAAAAATAAATAACATTTCTTAGATTTTTTTTAAAATACTCAGTACCATAAAATAATATAGAGTTTTGAACACATAATTTATATCAATCTTCTCCTAATTTATACCAATTAAGTACCATACATTTTTTAAATTATTTTTTCTATCAAATTACATTATTTATTTAAAATAAATTATTTTTGTATTTTAAGATGTTTAATTTTTTTTTAAAAAAAAGTTATATTCTATATTGCATATAACTTTATGACATAATATGTTGTAGGATTAGTGGTCCTGCCACCAAGTTAAACTCTTGCGTGTGCGACCACTCTCCAAGCTGGATGTCAACTCTGGCACCACCAAGAATATCTTCCCGTGTTCCCGTTACCAACAATCACTGCTCGTCCCTGCCTTGCAGCCCAGTACTGTGGCTAGGTGGTGACTCATAAGATTTATCTCTGCTCCGGTATCAACAAGAGCCAAAAATCTTCCCGCTCACTCACCAAAACCTCAACATACAGCAGCCACTTCCTGGAGCATTAGGAGCGAAATCAACATGTCCACACCAGTGGAAATCCCGGACCACTTTCCTTACCCTTAGCCGCATACTTAGGGCAATCTTTGATCAAGTGTCTCCTTTTCCCTCGCATGCGAAACATCCTCTCCTATCTGCCAATCTCTTAGCCTTCTTGTTAGTTCCACCATCCACAAGGTTGCAAGGGGTAGTCTTCCTCTGAAGACACTCATTGAGATCCACCTCGGTCTCACCCTTACTCACTTAACCAAGTATTCTTTGTACACATCGTCGAACCCAACAGCTTCAGAAAGAGCTTCACTATGCCCTATCTTAGGACCACCTGTCCTTTTCGGCCTTACAACAATTTCAGGCTTAAGTTTGGGTCGAGATAGTACCTGATCATGAACATCATCTGCTGACGAACCATGACTGCTACGAGAGAATCCATCTCCAACTCTGCCCCTCTTTGCACACGGCCGGCCCTTTGCTTTCCCTTGGTCACCTCCTCGCTTGGCAACAATCAAAGGTCTCACCTTTATTGCTCCAACATCAGCCCTGGTCACTTCTTGCCATGGTGCGCCATGGAAAACACCTCCACATCCACTCTTCTGTGGTGGCTTCTCCTCTTGGTGACTCCACCATGCGCATTGGGACTCAAACCCTTGGCTTTGACTCGAGCCTCTTCTCCCTTCAACTTGTTAGAATCATAACTTTGGAGAAGGAGATGTATGAGGATAACCGAAGCAAACCTGACCTGCAGCTTTGAAGGATTCACTTGCGCACCCAGCCTGCGCTTTGCCAACCCCACAACCAGCCACGTCTTGATCTTGTTCTTCCGCCTTCACCACTTTTCTAAGGGAGGTTTACTGCCCCTTAGACTCGTCTCTGGTTCACCATCCGTCTCGCCATCAGAAGAGGAACTCGGAGGCGCCAAGGTTGCACCTTTTTGCATGCGCTTGGCCCTCTCTTCGTCTAACCACCTCTTCCAACGCAAATTCCTCAAATGACCACCACAACAGCTTGCGGGTCTCATCTTTGAGTTGTTGTTGAAGGAAAGGTCGAGACTTTGAAGGAGAAACACAACGTAGAGGGAAGAACACAAGTGATCAAAACGCACCTTTATGGTGTTGTTGCGGCACTGTTGTCTGGCATCTGCAAAGGTCGAATCTTTGCTCAACTGTTGTGCACTTGGGAAGAACGCAGCTCTGATACCACGCTTGTCACACGATAAAATGCTCGTCGTGACCGGCTCAACTTGCGCCCAAGTTGATCAGCCTCAACTCCCTTTGATCCAGTTCTAGCCAAGTCACCAACTTTGTGCACCCGTTGCTCACAACTAGACACTTTGCGCCTTGGACAAGGAGAGGGACTTGAATGCAAAACCGCCCACAGTTTGACTCGCTAACCTTCGAACCCGTGTACCTCTTAACCACCAGAATCCCGTTGGTAGGTTTGGAGCTGGACAAACACGGTGAATTCAGCAATGGTTCCTTTGGCACTCCAACACTCGCCATCCGAGAACAAAGAGGGAAGAAGGGAACTCTACTTCGTTGCTCTCCGGACTCTAGCAAAGGTTGAGTCTTTAGCCTGAACAACTCGAACTCTTTTGTGGGATTAAGGATTAGAACTCCAAGCTCTTTCCTTTCTCTCTTGCGGTATTGATTTAGAAGCAAAGGTCCAACCTTTCTTCTCAAATCCTCTCTTTATGTTGCGTGAGTATAAGGATATAACAATGGATGATAATGGATATCAAAGATGGATACCGATGGATTCTCTCTAGCTTACAAACTCGGTTGTGTGTTGTGATTATAAGAGCCTTCTCGCCTTGTATTTATAAGGGAGGAAGAGAACTTAAAATCCTAACAAACTTACTAGATAAAAGGCTCATTTATCTTTAAGATAAATAGCTTTATCTTTTTGTTAGCTACAATTGTGGCGCCTCCTCTCCAAGGAAGATCACAACCGATTCCATAACCATTCTCCTATAATTGTGCCGCCTCCTTATGTATTTAAATACAACAAGTCAGCCCACAATTATCTCACCAACAATATCTTAACCGCATGGATAGATAAATAAATAAATCAAGTTAGTTAGGAATCACCCTTAACTACTTGCGCAAGGAGGGAGAGAATATCTCAACCATCTCCTTTTTATTTATCTTTCCCACATAATAAAACTAACCAGCTTTTATCTTTAAGGGACCGATTTTATTTAGAAGTGAGGAGTGTCTAGATTCACTCCAACAACTTCCTAAAATTGTGGAAAGGACTTTAACCACCTTTGCCACAAAAATCGCAACCACATAACAAGATAACCAGCAGCTAGAATTATTCCCACGATGTTCGAATTTGACTTATAACCACTTAGGTAAAAGTCTTAAGGCAACTCCAAAGTTTACCGCAGTAAATACTCACATGCGATAACAACCCCAGTAAAAATCCAATTTTTACTGAAGCCCTTAACCATACTTGCAACCGCCAATATATTTAGCCAAGAACATTCCTTAACCGATGGAGATATTCAGGGAGAAGATCTCAACCGAATGGAGCACAAAAATAGCAACCGAATTTCAGTTTCAAGGACTTTCGGGCAAACCCTAATTTCTAGGTTTCTCGGGTGACACGGCGCCTAGCGCCCAGCGCGCGCCCGTGCTCCGTTGCCTCGTTGCTGCCCTAGCGCCCAGCGCTTGCAGCAAGCCCCGCGCGCGCCCAGCACACCCTGGCGCCCAGCGCCCGTGTCTTGGCAACGCGTGCTCATGCCTTGTCTCGACGTCGCGGCGCTCCTGCCCAAGCGTGTCCTTAGCGCCCAGCGCTAGCACCTTGGCATCGCCCGCACATCTCGACACACACCCGTAGACAAGCTCATGGCCCATGTCTTGGCCTGGCATCACCCAGCGCCCCTAGACATGTCCTTAGCGTTGTCACCGTGTCGTGGCCCCTAGTTACTCGACGCTGCCCCGCGCACCTAGTCACAGCCAACGCCCGTGCCCAGCACTGCAGCGCCCGTGTCTTAGGATGCCGTGCTTGTCAAAGCTAACTTGGCCCCGCTGTAAGCTTGTCTTAACCCAGTCAAGACTAAGCCACAGAAACACCTTGGGTTAGATGGCAACCTTGCTTGTGCATCTCCTTTACTTGTTCTTGCTCATGACACCCGGTGTCAACTTGGCTTTGCATGTGACTTGCATGATCCCCCAGGGACCAACCGTCACTAGTCAAACCCCAGTCACAAAGACCGGTCACACCCACTTGCATTCAAGGTGAGCCTAGCTCACTGCCAAGTACCTGAGTCCCAGACTCATTACTTGCATAACCTCGTCAGGTTACCTCAGCGTTTTGACCAAGTGCCAGGGTCCCAGACCCATCACTTGTCTCCCGCGCGTCACGGCCAGCTCTCAGTAACGCAGCCCGCATCTTGATATGCGTAGCTCCAAGACACCCACATGCTAACTCGGCAAGCCCCGCTTCCAAGTCATCCCTTGCATTGAGTAACACTTGGTGACCTCCACAACATGAGTTCCTTGTGGTCAGTTGGGTTCAGGGCTCAGGCCATCACCCCTAGGATTAAGAACTGTGACATTCTCCCCCAACTAAGCTTTAGCGTCCTCGCAAAGCCTCAAGTGGTCTTGGACTCAGGGACTCGAACCCCAAGTATTTTCCCATAAGTCGTTGATGTGGCGCCCTCACGCCCCCTTGTTGCTCTTGCCTAGCAACCATCAAAACAACTTAGCTTAATCTTAAATTAAGCACAAAGAGTATCGTCATACCTTTGCCCATTCGCTTGGTGACATCTTATGGCCATATGCCTACCACGCTTCCTCTGTGCCTACACACTCATCCCCCGGGGAAAGTGAGCACAACCTCGCCACATAGGATGGACATCAACTCCCAGAGCTTCGGCCATTCACATCCTAGTAAGCCATGAAAGTTTGCCTTCAAGGGCAAGGCCATCATCTTGGAAACTCTCCACTAGTCTCCTCATACGGCTTGGCAACTCTTTCATCTTTAGTATCTTCAACGTCTCCTTTGTCTATCTTGTGAATCCTACATCACCTCATAGACAAGCATAACGTTAAGCAATACCAAATTCACAAAGTATCTAGAATTTTACCTCAACATTGCGTGTCCTGGTGCCTTGCGCCTAGCGCAACCACCCATCAAGCCTTGCGCCCGCATCGCCTCGAACCAATCTTCACATGGTCTTGCGCCTGCTGCGCTTCGCGCTCGATCACGCCAATGTCTCGCACCCCGCGCTCTCTTTGTCAAGACCTTGTCAACCTCGTCGATGCTCTGCGCGCCCAGCACGCCCATGCCATCGATCCTTGGAGCGCCTCGCGCACCATGACTTCGTCTTTGACACCGCGCCATCGTAGTGCGACAAGTCCCGGATCCTGGGACACTTGGATACTCGATCCTCGATCCGCTTCCTTGGGCTTCACCATACACGGGATCCATGACTACTCGCTAGTCACGATCATGGCAACCACCCCTCTAATTCCAACCTCGTGTCCTCAGCGACACAACCATATAGAATTAGACCGACTAGACCATACCTTGCTCTTTCCATCCACACCTTGCCATGCCTCCTTGCCTCATGATCTTGCTCCTTGTTTCTCACCTTTGGTTTCATAGTTAGGCTCCCCCAACTGTCCTTGGGTTACCTCCTAACTTTTTTCCCTAACCCCTCCAAAATAAGGGTTACAAGCGTTAATGAATCTTTCCTTTTTACAAGTTTAGAGGAGACCATCTCCTCATCTTACTCCCATGCTCCCATTGTATTAATTAGGGCACACACTGCCCTCACTCACCGTGAGTGCTTAATACAAACACATGCGAAGTAAAACAAAAGGAAACTACTTTATTCATTAAATGGGAAAAACCAGTTTACATTGTCGCGATCGACCGTCAATCCAACAATGAAACAAACCAAATAAAATCAACTTAAATGAGAAACACTTCTCGAATCAAGGAAATAAGGGACCATCCCCGAACAAAAGATCATAAGTCTCATCACTCTGAGGCATCGAATGAGGAGGAGAAGGCGGCTCTATCTTCACCTTCTTCAATGGCGGTCCTACCTCCCTCTGAGGAGTAGGAGCTGGTGTCGGACTAGGAGCATTCCAAGGATTATAAAGGGAAGGATCAACGCCTTAATCCATCTAGCCTGCTGGTCGGCATACACTCTCATGCCCTTCTTGTGGAGGATAACTTCGGCTTCAGCAGCAAGTAAGAATGGAGCTCCCAAGATCATAGGATTAGTAGTCCTGCCCACCAAGTTAAACTCTTGCGTGTGCGACCACTCTCCAAGCTGGATGTCAACTCTGGTAACACCAAGAATATCTTCCCGGTTCCCGTTACCAACAATCACTGCTCGTCCACTGACCTTGCTTATAGGCAGCCCAAGTACCGTGGCTAGGTGATGACTCATAAGATTTACCTCTGCTCCGGTATCA
Source organism: Limonium bicolor (assembly GCA_023374045.1). Taxonomy (NCBI): domain Eukaryota; kingdom Viridiplantae; phylum Streptophyta; class Magnoliopsida; order Caryophyllales; family Plumbaginaceae; genus Limonium; species Limonium bicolor. Next base: position 164,482,685 of record CM041778.1, on the reverse strand, counting down.
ACAAGAGCCAAAAATCTTGCCCGCTCACTCACCAAAACCTCAACGTACAGCAGCCTACTTCCTGGAGCATTAGGAGCGAAATCAACATGTCCACACCAATGGAAATCCCGGACCACTTCCTTACCCTTAGCCGCATACTTAGGGCAATCTTTGAGCAAGTGTCCCTTTCCTTGCATGCGAAACATCCTCTCCTATCTGCCAATCTCTTAGCCTTCTTATTAGTTCCACCATCCACAAGGTTGCAAGGGGGTAAGTCTTCCTCTGAAGACCACTCATTGAGATCCACCTCGGTCTCACCCTTACTCAACTTAACCAAGTATTCTTTGTACACATCATCGAACCCACAACTTCAGAAAGAGCTTCACCATGCCCTATCTTAGGACCACCTGTCCTTTTCGGCCTTACAACAATTTCAGGCTTAAGTTTGGGTCGAGATAGTACCTGATCATGAACATCATCTGCTGACGAACCATGACTGCTACGAGAGAATCCATCTCCAACTCTGCCCCTCTTTGCACACGGCCGGTTCTTTGCTCTCTCTTGGTCACCTCCTTGCTTGGCAACAATCAAAGGTCTCACCTTTATTGCTCCAACATCAGCCCTGGTCACCTCTTGCCATGGTGCGCTATGGAAAACACCTCCACTCTTCTTGTGGTGGCTTCTCCTCTTGGTGACTCCACCATGCGCATTGGGACTCAAACCCTTGGCTTTGACTCGAGCCTCTTCTCCCTTCAACTTGTTAGAATCATAAAGCTTTGGAGAAGGAGATGTATGAGGATAACCGAAGCAAACCTGACCTGCAGCTTTGAAGGACTCACTTGCGCACTCGGCTTGCGCTTTGCCACCCCACAACCAGCCACGTCTTGATCTTGTTCTTCCGCCTTCACCACTCTTTCTAAGGGAGGTTTACTGCCCCTTAGACTGGTCTCTTGTTCACCATCCGTCTCGCCATCAGAAGAGGAACTCGGAGGCGTCAAGGTTGCACCTTTTTGCATGCGCTTGGCCCTCTCTTCTTCTAACCACCTCTTCCAACGCAAATTCCTCAAATGACCACCACAACAGCTTGCTGGTCTCATCTTTGAGTTGTTGTTGAAGGAAAGGTCGAGACTTTGAAGGAGAAACACAATGTAGAGGGAAGAACACAAGTGATCAAAATCGCACCTTTATGGTTTGTTGCTGGCGGCACTGGTTGTCTGGCGTCTGCAAAGGTCGAATCTTTGCTCAACTGTTGTGCACTTGGGAAGAACGCAGCTCTGATACCACGCTTGTCACACGATAAAATGCTCGTCGTGACCGGCTCAACTTGCGCCCAAGTTGATCAGCCTCAACTCCCTTTGATCCAGTTCTAGCCAAGTCACCAACTTTAAGCACCCGTTGCTCACAACTAGACCCTTTGCGCCTTTGGACAAGGAGAGGGACTTGAATGCAAAACCGCCCACAGTTTGACTCGCTAACCTTCGAACCCGTGTACCTCTTAACCACCAGAATCCCGTTGGTAGGTTTGGAGCTGGACAACACGGTGAATTCAGCAATGGTTCCTTTGGCACTCCAACCACTCGCCAATCCGAGAACAAAGAGGGAAGAAGGGAACTCTACTTCGTTGCTCTCCGGACTCTAGCAAAGGTTGAGTCTTTAGCCTTGAACAACTCGAACTCTTTTGTGGGATTAGGATTAGAACTCCAAGCTCTTTCCTTTCTCTCTTGCGGTATTGATTTAGAAGCAAAGGTCCAACCTTTCTTCTCAAATCCTCTCTTTATGTTGCGTGAGTATAAGGAGTATAACAATGGATGTAATGGATATCAAGATGGATACGATGGATTCTCTCTAGCTTACAAACTCGGTTTGTGTTGTGATTCTAAGAGCCTTCTCGCCTTGTATTTATAAGGGAGGAAGAGAACTTAAAATCCTAACAAACTTACTAGATAAAAGGCTCATTTATCTTTAAGATAAATAGCTTTATCTTTTTGTTAGCTACAATTGTGGCGCCTCCTCTCCAAGGAAGATCACAACCGATTCCATAACCATTCTCCTATAATTGTGCCGCCTCCTTATGTATTTAAATACAACAAGTCAGCCCACAATTATCTCACCAACAATATCTTAACCGCATGGATAGATAAATAAATAAATCAAGTTAGTTAGGAATCACCCTTAACTACTTGCGCAAGGAGGGAGAGAATATCTCAACCATCTCCTTTTTATTTATCTTTCCCACATAATAAAACTAACCAGCTTTTATCTTTAAGGGACCGATTTTATTTAGAAGTGAGGAGTGTCTAGATTCACTCCAACAACTTCCTAAAATTGTGGAAAGGACTTTAACCACCTTTGCACAAAAATCGCAACCACTTAACAAGATAACCAGCAGCTAGAATTATTCCCACGATGTTCGAATTTGACTTATAACCACTTAGGTAAAAGTCTTAAGGCAACTCCAAAGTACCGCAGTAAATATTCACATGCGATAACAACCCCAGTAAAAATCCAATTTTTACTGAAGCCCTTAACCATACTTGCAACCGCCAATATATTTAGCCAAGAACATTCCTTAACCGATGGAGATATTCAGGGAGAAGATCTCAACCGAATGGAGCACAAAAATAGCAACCGAATTTCAGTTTCAAGGACTTTCGGGCAAACCCTAATTTCTAGGGTTTCTCGGGTGACACGGCGCCTAGCGCCCAGCGCGCGCCCGTGCTCCGTTGCCTCGTTGCTGCCCTAGCGCCCAGCGCTTGCAGCAAGTCCCCGCGCGCCCCAGCACACCTGGCGCCCAGCGCCCGTGTCTTGGCAACGCGTGCTCATGCCTTGTCTCGACGTCGCGGCGCTCCTGCCCAAGCGTGTCCTTAGCGCCCAGCGCTAGCACCTTGGCATCGCCCGCACATCTCGACACACCCGTAGACAAGCTCATGGCCCATGTCTTGGCCTGGCATCACCCAGCGCCCCTAGACATGTCCTTAGCGTTGTCACCGTGTCGTGCCCCTAGTTACTCGACGCTGCCCCGCGCACCTAGTCACAGCCAACGCCCGTGCCCAGCACTGCAGCGCCCGTGTCTTAGGATGCCGTGCTTGTCAAAGCTAACTTGGCCCCGCTGTAAGCTTGTCTTAACCCAGTCAAGAC
>CM041778.1:164392068-164469568 GCA_023374045.1 Limonium bicolor | reverse complement strand
TCTGATGACACTTCTTTTTTTCCCGGGATTTGGTGTGAAGGCGCTATGTCTGCACCTGCAGCGACCCGAAAGGTACATTAACCTCTATAGGGGGTAGGGTGGTCTTGTTGCCTTCTACAAAATTTTCAAAATGTTCGGGGTTTGGCATGAAGGTGCTATGTCCGCAACTGCAGCGACCCGAAAGGTACATAAACCTCTATAGGGGGAGGTTGGTCTCTCCTCCCCGCCGACTCCCTTGTGAGCTTGCTAGACCATTCGATGTCGCCATATGTGTCCCGAAAATGTTGTCGTGGTGTCGGTCGGATCCATTCGTGTGTCCCGTTGTCAATTCCGTGCCAATTGACTTCAAATTGGGCTATGGGCTTTGATTTGTGGGCAAACTCGTGTTTGCTAGCTTCTCATCGCTTCTGTGGTTGCATTTGGAGCTCATTCCTGGTGCATGAGTGGTTTTTGGTGCTTGTGTGGTGATGGGCTTTCCGCTTGTGCGGCAAACTGTCTCCATTGGTGCCATTTCATTGTCATGACATTGTCTTGACATCGGCGGGACATTGTCGAGATCGTCTTGATACCTTGCGCCTCCGGCGCACATCGACCATGCATTTTTGGTGCGTGTTGTGCAGCGTCGAGTGCTTAGTGAATTGTTTGGCCCCTCAATGCCCGTGAGGGTTGGTATGAGGCGTGGATGCAGGCCATGAGTGCCCTCCATATAGGAGCAGTAGGTGGCATACAAGGTTTTTGTCTGATGACACTTCATTTTTTCACACGGGATTTGGTATGAAGGCGCCATGTCTGCAGCTGCTGCGGCCTGAAAGGTACATTAACCTCTATAGGGGGGGAGGTTGGTCTTGTTGCCTGTTACAAAATTTTCGCAATGTCCGGGATTTGGCATGAAGGCGACATGTCTGCAACTGCAGCGTCCCGAAAGGTACATTAACCTCTATAGGGGAGGTTGGTCTCTCCCCCGGCCGAGTCCCTAGCGAGTTTGCGAGACCATTCGATGTTGCCATATGCGTCCCAAAATGTTGCCGTGGTGCCTTTCGGATCCTTTCGTGTGTCCGTCGTTGATTTGTGCCAATTGACTTCAAATTGGGCTATGAGCTATGATTGGTGGGCAAGCTTGTGTTTGCCTGCTGTTCTCTTCTTCTGTGGGTCGCATTTGGAGCTCATCCGTAGTGCTTGGGGTCTGCTCCAGCCGAGTGCCTTGCGCTAGACCATTCGATGTTGCCATATGTGTCCCGAATAATTCGTGGTGGTGCCGGTTGGATCCGTTCGTGTGCCCCGTTGTCTATTTCGTGCCAATTGGCTTCAAATTGGGCTATTGTCTTTGATTTGGGGCAACACGCGTTGTGCTTGCACTCATCGTTTTGGTTGCATTTGGAGCTCATCCTGGTGCATGAGTGGTTTTTGGTGCGTGTTGGGGATGGGCTTTCCGCTAGAGCGGCAAACTGTCTCCATGGGGGGCCATTTCATTTGTCATGACTTGTCTTGAAACATCGTGGGACATTGTCGAAATCGTCTTGATACCTTGCGCCTCCGGCCACATCGACCATGCATTTTTGGTGCGTTGTGGCAGCGTCGAGTGCTTTAGTGAATTGTTTTGGCCCCTCAATGCCCTTAGGGTTGGTATGAGGCGTGGATGCAGGCCATGAGTGCCCTCCATATAGGAGCAGTATGTGGCATACAAGGTTTTTGTCTGAGACACTTCATTTTTTCAATTCACCGGGATTTGGTATGAAGGCGCCATGTCTGCAGCTGCTGCGGCCTGAAAGGTACATTAACCTCTATAGGGGGGGAGTTGGTCTTGTTGCCTGTTACAAATTTTCGCAATGTCCGGGATTTGCATGAAGGCGACATGTCTGCACTGCAGCGTCCCGAAAGGTACATTAACCTCTATAGGGGAGGTTGGTCTCTCCCCCCGCCGAGTCCCACTTATTGTGTGTTTATTTCCTAAGATTGATGTTTTGATGAGAACTGATGTATTTTATATGCTAAATGTAGGAAAAACCCAGAGAAATGAAGACTTTACATCATAAGGATTACAACGCAACAACGGGGAACAAATCAGGAAAAGAGACACAAAAAATTGGTCGTGTCCGGGTCAACCTGGCCGGACGCAGAACCGGACGTCTCACGTCCGGATCTGTGTCCGGGTCAAGTTAGCCGGACGTGACCCAAACGAGAATTCTGTGTCTTGTCCGGATCCGGACAGCGATCCGGACATATTCCGAGATTCAGATCCAAAACCGCTGTCTCACGTCCGGATCCGGACAGAGATCCGGACATGTTTCGAGTTTAGATCTAGAGGTTCTGTGTCACGTCCGGATCCGGACACAATCCGGACACAATCCGGACGTCACACAGCGATGAAAAATAAAACGCACTCGTACTGATAATTGTGCTTTCGGCGCAATTATCAGACGGGCGGCGCAATTATCAGACCTCTGCATTTATTAATAGGAGAGCCATGCTCAATAAATGAAGGTGACACCAACCAACTCCACTAATCTGTGTCTATTCTCCAAGGCTATTTAAGGAGTTATCAGCCTTCATTGCAAATCGTCCCAGACTCTCAGAGTCTAATCCTCTCTTCCTCCTCTCTACATACCACCCTCTCTTCCGCGATAATCCATCCATCTCCATTCACAAATCTTTCTCCGTAAACCTTCACCCTCACTCACAGACAGAACCCTGCTCACTGTGCTTCATTTACCCTTGTCCGACCCACGTCCGGATCTGGACGTGCACCAGGAGAACGTGTCCGGATCTGTTCCGACCCAAGACAGCCGGACAAGAGACGTCCGGATCTGTGTCCGACCCAAGACAGCCGGACAAGAGTGGAATCTGCAGAATCGTCTCGACGGCTTCTAAAATCAGTTTTTCTGCTAAATCCTCTATCCTTATGCTGTTTATATTGAGCATTGTTATTTTGTCTATGGCTGAGTAGTCGCTTTAATTTCGGTTTACTATGTATCTCTAGAATAATTATTTCTGAACCTTTGTGATTTTCTGCAGTACAATAAAGTTCTTTACCCTTATGAATTCTTAGACTTGTTAATCTGATCAATTAATTGAGTCTATCGTTTGTTAGCTTATAAGTGAGAACTGCGGCTATCAATTGACTACAGGGAAAGAACCGGTTAGTATAGAGATGGTAATTCCTCTAAAACACTAGCTGACCATTAATCTAGACTATGCTTAAAGCAATTAGTAAACAGTGGATTCATAACGAGAGTTAGGATTCGGTCTTTGCTAATTAGAATTCGTGGAGCGGGAGACCGAATACGAGTTATCCTTATTCTAGGGTTTTATTCAGAATATTGCAGAAATCACTTAGGGGAAGAAATTGCAATCTAGAGAGAAGTAGTAAACCGGAATTTCCTTTATCAAACAAAAATCAAAACAATTATTTACCTGTTGTTTATTGCTTTTTGAACTCTTTTACGACATTCATCATCACATACAAAAAACCCCCCAATTTCCCGTTATTTGTTTAAGTAGAAAATTAAACTAGCCGCTGCCTCCTTGGATTCGATACTCAGGGAATACTCCGAGATTTAAACTTGCTATAACCGACCGGTGCACTTGCCGTTAGGATAAACCCCAGCACAATTTACCGTTAGGTTTTACCCCAACAAGTTTATGGCGCCGTTGCCGGGGAGGCACGGTTGCTTAGTTTAATTTTTGCTTTGTTTTTTTTTTTTATTTTATTTTATTTATCTGATTTTTGTTATGGTTAAAACTCGTTCTGAAGGAAACCCTGAATTTGAGCTTGTACCTGATATAGAGCGACTTGCGAGAAGAAGTCGCCAGGGACTAGTACTGGAGCATACAGTTGAACTAGAAGTGTTTCTCAAAGACTCACCAGGGGATACCTTTGACTCCGAAGAAGATCTTATGGACGGTATCAGTAGAGAGAGAAGGATGAACGACTACACTCGTCCGAACGTGGAGGGACTTACATCACCAATAGTAATCCCTGCACTGCCGGAAGGAGTCGAATGGCAATTCAAGACCCATTATGTCACAATGGTCCTCAATGCGCCGCAGTTCAGTGGAACAGTCACTGAAGATCCAAATGTTCACCTCACCTCTTTCCTGCGACTGGTTGGAGCATGTTCAACACCAGCTTCTCAAGAGGTAGCCAGGCTAACTTTATTTCCTTTTTCACTCAGGGACAGGGCTGCAGAGTGGTTGAACTCCCTATCTCCAAACAGTATCACTTCCTGGACCGAGCTAGCAAACACATTCCTGAAAAATACTTCCCACCATCTCGCATGCTGACCATGAGAGGTGAGATCACCAACTTCAAGCAATACAGTGGGGAGACTCTTTCAGAGGCTTGGGAGAGATTCAAGGGAATTGTTCGAAGAGTACCACACCACGGTCTTGGAGAGGAAGTCGTGCTACAATCCTTCTACAAAGATCTTGATCCCCAGAGCCGACTTTTGGTGGATACTTGTGCAGGAGGAAGTCTTATGGAGCTTCAATCAAAAGGATACATGAGTTGTTGGAAACTCTTTCCAACTCGGCAAATCAGTGGGGAGGCACCAGGGCATCTACTGAGGTTCCCCCAAGAAAGACCGCTGGGATCTATGAGGTAGATTCGAACACTCTTTTAGCTGCTAGGATGGATAGCATGTCTAAACAATTTGAGAAGATGTGTGCAATGATGAAACCTCAGTCAAGTGCAGCTGTTGTGACCGACTCTTTTCCACAGTGTGAGTATTGTGGTAGAAGTTCCAATATGTGTCAGTGTAATCCTCAGCAAAATGAAGAGGTAAACTATCTGGGAAATAGGCAAGGGAACTTCTACAACAACCAAAACAATCAAGGGTATCAGCAGCAGAGGTTCCAGGGAAATAACTACAGTCAGAGGCCTCCACAGCAGAACACTCAGCATTTCCAGAGACCTCATCAAAATCAGCAAATGCAGAACCAGCAGGCACAGAAACAGCCAGCTAGTGTGAGTTCAAGTTTGGAGGATATGATGCGGGAGTTTATCCTGTCAACCAATAGGAAACTCGAACAGCAAGAGAGCCTAAATCATGAGAACAAGACATTCATCTTGGAGCAGAAAGCCTTCAACAAACATCTTGAGACTCAGATTGCCCAGCTAAATGAAAATTTTTCTGATAGACCTGCAGGGGCTCTACCTAGCCAGCCAGAGAAGAATCCTCGCGAATATGCTAAAGCAGTGACTTTGAGGAGTGGCAAGCAGCTTGATCCCTCGATCCCTAGGCTGAAAGTACTCCGGCTGAAAAAGAAAAAATTGTCAGTAAAGGGTAGAAATCATCAGAGGACCAGAGTCAGAAAATACTTCAGTTGATAATGGTGCACAGAAAGATGGTGAGCTGACCGGCGAAGTTGTCCAGTCTTCTAGATCATCTCGACGAGCGGTCCCTGAGCTCCCAGTGCCATTCCCAAATCGATTGAAAAAGAGAGACCTCGACGAGCAGTTTGGTAAGTTTCTTAGCATCTTTAAAAACTAACAATTAATATTCCCTTTTCAGATGCTTTGACGCAGATGCCTATCTATGCGAAGTTCTTGAAGGACATCCTTTCAAATAGAAGGTCATTAGTTGAGAAGGAGACGGTGCAGTTGACAGAAAAAGTCTCTGCAGTACTTAGCAAGAATCTTCCACCAAAGCTCGACGATCCCGGCTTGCCAATCATTCCATGCTCAATAGGTAATGTCGACTGTGGTAAGGGTCTCTGTGATTTGGGAGCTAGCATAAATTTGATGCCTTTATCCATGTATCTTAAGCTTGGATTAGGAGAGTGTAACCCTACTCGCATTACTTTACAATTAGCAGATAGATCTATTATCTTTCCAAAGGGTGTGGTTAGAGATTTGGTTGTTTCTGTTGGTACTTTTGTTTTTCCCGCTGATTTTGTGATTCTAGATATGGAGGAAGACAAGAAGTACCCTTAATTCTTGGACGCCCTTTCATGCGAACAGCTAGGACCCTCATTGATGTTGAGGGTGGTAAGATTATTTTGAGAATGCATGATGAGCAGTTAGTCTTTGACATGTCCAAGGTTACTAAACATCCTTCTGACGTGCATGCCTGTTTCAGTCTAGATGCTATTGATTCTTTGATGCAGGAATATATCTTTGGTCCAGCTGAATTAGATGAGTTAGAAAATGTTTAATTAATTCTTTTGATGGAGCTCATGAGGATCCAGAGATTGCTGAGGTTGCATTCCATTTATCAGCTGGTAGACCATTTCGCAGGGGTGCTCATATGGAGAAGGAGAGATTAGAGCGAGAACCTAAGGAGTTGATTCCTTCCATCAAAGAACCACCCACCTTAGAGCTGAAACCTCTCCCTAAACATTTAAAATATGTCTTTTTAGTTGAACCCTCTGGTTTACCTGTAATTATCTCTGCAGATCTAACACATTCGCAGGAGGAGCAACTTTTGCAGGTACTCAGGAAAACAAGGAAGCAATTGGATGGTCTGTTGCTGATATCAAGGGGATATCAGGAAATTTCTGCACCCACCGCATTCACTTGGAAGAAAACTGCAAGCCAACGGTTCAACCTCAACGACGTTTGAATCCTAACATGAAAGAAGTGGTGAAGAATGAGGTAATCAAACTTTTGGATGCAGGTATCATCTATGCTATTTCAGATAGCGAATGGGTGAGTCCTACACAAGTTGTACCAAAGAAAGGGGGATTTACTGTCATCCCCAATGAAAAAGGTGAACTAGTCCCTCAAAGGACTATTACAGGGCATAGGGTGTGTATTGATTACAGGAAACTAAATGCTGCAACTAGGAAAGACCATTTTCCCCTTCCATTCATTGACCAAATGTTGGAAAGGCTTTCAGGGCATAAGTATTATTGTTTCTTGGATGGGTATTCTGGTTATTTTCAAATTCCTATTGCCATAGAGGACCAGGAGAAGACCACGTTTACATGCCCCTATGGAACATATGCCTACCGACGCATGCCTTTTGGATTGTGCAATGCGCCAGCTACCTTCCAGCGATGCATGACTGCTATATTTTCTGATTATCTTGAGAAGTGCATCGAGGTATTTATGGATGATTTCTCTGTGTTTGGACTAACGTTTGATTCATGCTTGGAAATTTAGATCAAATTCTAGCCAGGTGCAGAGAGACTCATCTAGTACTAAACTGGGAGAAGTGCCACTTCATGGTACAAGAGGGCATTGTGTTGGGTCACAAGATATCAAGCAAAGGTATTGAGGTAGACAAAGCCAAGATTGAGGTCATTGAGAACTACCACCACCAGCCTCAGTAAAAGACGTTAGAAGCTTCCTAGGCCATGCAGGGTTCTATAGAAGATTCATAAAAGACTTTTCGAAAATTTCAAAACCTCTGTGTGATCTACTAATGAAAGATGCAAAGTTTGAGTTTTCACAGGTGTGTCTTGACGCATTCAACACAATAAAGGAAAAATTGGTGTCTGCTCCTGTAGTTGTTGCCCCTGATTGGTCTTTACCTTTCGAGATCATGTGTGATGCGAGCGACTTTGCTGTAGGAGCAGTCCTTGGTCAAAGGCACGAGAAAGTACTGCGAGTTGTTTATTATGCCAGCAAGACACTCAATGACGCTCAGAAGAACTATGCCACCACAGAAAAGGAGTTGTTGGCCATTGTTTTTGCTTGTGATAAATTCAGACCATATATCATCGGGAGCAAAGTCATCATACATACTGATCACTCTGCTTTGAGGTATTTGTTCCAGAAAGCTGATGCTAAGCCCAGGTTGATTAGATGGATCCTACTCTTACAGGAGTTCGACATTGAGGTGAAAGATAAGCCCGGAGTACAGAACGGAGTTGCTGATCATTTATCCAGGATGCAAGTTCCTGATAATGGTATACCAATTAATGAATATTTTCCTCATGAACTAGTATATGCAATTGGTTTTAGGAGGACCCTTGGTATGCCGATATTGCGAATTACCTTGCTAAGCAGATTTTGCCACAAGAAATGTCGTATCAACAGCGGAAGAAATTCTTCTCTACTGTTAAGCAATACCGGTGGGATGACCCATTCTTATTCAAAGTTTGTGGTGATGGAATTATTCGTCGGTGTGTCCCAGAGACTGAGATTCGTGACATCCTTATCCACTGTCATTCAAGGGAAGCTGGTGGACACTTCGGGCCGGCCAAAACAGCAGCTAAGGTATTGGAGGCAGGTTTCTTTTGGAAGACACTACATAAAGACTGCCATACATTTGTTTCCACCTGTGATAGCTGTCAGCGCCAAGGTAACCTTTCACGTAAGCTTGAGATGCCCTTAAATTACATCTTGGAGGTTGAGCCATTTGATTATGGGGGATTGACTTCATGGGGCCATTTCCTTCTTCACATTCGAACCTCTATATTTGGTAGCTGTAGATTACGTTACCAAATGGGCTGAAGCAGTGGCTGCACCGACTAATGACGCAAAGGTTGTGCTGAAATTTTAAAGAAAAACATTTTCACTAGGTTTGGGGTACCACGGGCAATAATAAGTGATGGAGGATCGCACTTTTGTAACAAGCAATTCGAAGCCTTGCTGCAAAAGTATGGAGTGAGACATAAGGTATCCTTACCCTATCATCCACAGACTAATGGGCAAGCTGAGGTACTAACAGGGAATTAAGTGGATTCTAAGAAATCTGTTAGTTCATCCCGTAAGGATTGGTCTATGAAATTGGATGATGCCTTGTGGGCCTACCGGACAGCTTATAAGACACCTTTGGGAATGTCTCCTTACAAGCTGGTTTTTGGAAAGGCGTGTCATCTTCCGGTAGAACTGGAACATAAATCTTTTTGGGCACTTAAAGTTCTAAATTGTGATCTTCAGAAGGCCGGTGAGGGAAGGAAACTACAGCTATGTGAACTGGATGAATTCAGAGAAGAGGCCTACGAAAATGCCAAGATTTACAAGGAACGAACTAAGAGATGGCATGACAAATTGCTTGTGAAACGAGAGTTTCAGATTGGCGACCGAGTGCTAATGTTCAATTCAAGACTAAAATTATTTCCGGGAAAGCTGAAATCTCGCTGGTCCGGTCCATTCACAGTTACAGATGTTTCCCCTTATGGAGTCATTGGTGTGGTCAACGAGAAAGGGGAAGCATTCAAGGTTAATGGATCACAGCTTAAGTTGTACCAAGGGAGCGATGTTGATATGGTACATTCAACACTTTGGCTCCGGGATCCTGACTATTCAAACTGATGCACCAAGGTCTAGCCAAAGACCGAAAAGACGGGCAGCTTGGTGGGAGGCAGCCCACCAGTAAAAAAAATCTTCTCTCTACTTTCTTTTTACACTTTATTGATTTACTTTACTTAGAGTTTTTATAATTTTTAGCATGAGCCCCGACTCCCCGATTTTAATAAACCCTGCCTGTCTCCACTTGAGTTCTTCTGGTTTTGCAGATATAATCTTACAGGTACTTCATTCTAATGCTAAACTGAACTCAAGTGTGAGGAAGTACCATGGCAGTATTTCATCACGGAACAGGGAGCCCTTGACACTCTTGCTATTTTTTTTTGCATTTCTTGTGTTTGTTTTATTTTTGTTTAATTATTTGTGGAAATATTTTCATTTTATACATGTGGTGTTTTAGATTAATGGTGGTTAAAAAAAAAAAAAAAAAAAAAAAAAAAAAAAAAAACGTTTTTTCAACGTGTCCGGCTAACTCCAGCCGGACGCAAATCCGGACATGAGACGTCCGGATCTGCGTCCGGCCAAGTTGATCCGGACACAAAAAAAAAAAAAAAAAAAAAAAAAAAATATGCAATTATTTTCTAGGTTAATGTTCTACTGTTTATTGATATTATTTGCCATGTTTGGATGTTTTAATGCCATGGTTCTCATAGAACAACTATGTGCCAGAATATGTTCAAATAGAACATGCTGCTCGATCGGTTCGGGTATTGGTGCATTATTTGCTTCTCCTTTCTTGCTGTTCAGGTTTCTCACTGCATTCGTTTATCGTTTAGAAACTCGCAACTTTTGCTCTGGACGACACGCATACTATCTGCGACTCATGAGGAATATCTCGACCCCTGAAAAACTTCAAGTGTGAGGAAGAACACCTTCCTCAATCTATAACACCAGGGGAGTCTCAGTTCCTAATTTTACTTATTGATGTTCCACCTTTCTTGCATTGAGGGTCATTTATTGCATATGCGTCTATTATGATTCTAGCATGTTTTGAAAGCTCTTTTCACTGCGTTTTCTATGAACAATGAGGACATTGCTCCTCTTAAGTGTGAGGAAGGAAAGACCTTTCCCTGAAAACATGCTAATTCTTCTTTAATGCCACACTTGCTTTTTGCTGCTCTAATACCTGTGCAACGAGTGGAATTAAACCAAGTGAAAACTGTAGGAATCTTTTTGCTCGATGAGGTTGTGTAAATAATTTTATTCAAAAATACTCTCTTTTCACAAAAATCTGGTAGATTTGCTAGTTGTGGAAACCAGATTATTTTAGCTTGGGATTTTTGGAAGTGAAGTGAATGTTTGGAATGAAAAGGATAAGGCAAGGTACTCCACTGATCAAAGAAAAAAAAAAAAAAAATTCCTAACAATAGCAGGCCTCGTCTATCCGGTTATTAAGTCTTTAGGGTGCCTTAACACCTATCTACCTAAGGTCTCAGGATCTGGGATAGTTGGCCCAACACCGTTACGTGGATAGAGAGAAAAGTCTGGGTTATGGAATAACTCTACAATTCGCAACAATTCAATTGTTTTATATCTCTTGAAAAAGAATGTTCATGCAGGCGAAAAATTGATTGCGTTTAAATTTTGATCATGAGTGCGTGGTGTTGAAAGGTATTGCGGAATAAGGCATTACTTCACACCCTTGTCATCCAAAGGTTAGAGGAATGAAAATTGGTGGAAAGTCCCAAGCTAAGATAACTTGTTCTCTACAATCTAGTTTCTCTATGCTTTTACAAAATTGTTCTTCTTTCACTGTTTGTGAAAACCTACCTCTAAAGAGCAAGATTATTCTTTCATTTATCACTTTGTTTGATTTCGCCCTGCACTTGTTCAATGTTGAGATTATTTTACGGTTTTAGAGATATTCTTATTCCTTATTTGCTTGAGGACAAGCAACAGCTTAAGTGTGAGGATGTTGATAAGTGTGAAACATATAGGCTTTTTAGGGTTTAACTACCTTATAATTTGTAACAATTCACGCAATGTTTCCCACTTATTAATGTGTTTTTCCTAAGATTGATGTTTTGATGAGAACTGATGTATTTTATATGCTAAATGTAGGAAAAACCCAGAGAAATGAAGACTTTACATCATAAGGATTACAACGCAACAAACGGGGAACAAATCAGGAAAAGAGACACAAAATTGGTCGTGTCCGGGTCAACCTGGCCGGACGCAGAACCGGACGTCTCACGTCCGGATCTGTGTCCGGGTCAAGTTAGCCGGACGTGACCCAAACGAGAATTCTGTGTCTTGTCCGGATCCGGACAGCGATCCGGACATATTCCGAGATTCAGATCCAAAACCGCTGTCTCACGTCCGGATCCGGACAGAGATCCGGACATGTTTCGAGTTTAGATCTAGAGGTTCTGTGTCACGTCCGGATCCGGACACAATCCGGACACAATCCGGACGTCACACAGCGATGAAAAATAAAAACGCACTCGTACTGATAATTGTGCTTTCGGCGCAATTATCAGACGGGCGGCGCAATTATCAGACCTCTGCATTTATTAATAGGAGAGCCATGCTCAATAAATGAAGGTGACCCAACTCCACTAATCTGTGTATTCTCCAAGGCTATTTAAGGAGTTATCAGCCTTCATTGCAAATCGTCCCAGACTCTCAGAGTCTAATCCTCTCTTCCTCCTCTCTACATACCACCCTCTCTTCCGCGATAATCCATCCATCTCCATTCACAAATCTTTCTCCGTAAACCTTCACCCTCACTCACAGACAGAACCCTGCTCACTGTGCTTCATTTACCCTTGTCCGACCCACGTCCGGATCTGGACGTGCACCAGGAGAACGTGTCCGGATCTGTGTCCGACCCAAGACAGCCGGACAAGAGACGTCCGGATCTGTGTCCGACCCAAGACAGCCGGACAAGAGTGGAATCTGCAGAATCGTCTCGACGGCTTCTAAAATCAGTTTTTCTGCTAAATCCCTCTATCCTTATGCTGTTTATATTGAGCATTGTTATTTTGTCTATGGCTGAGTAGTCGCTTTTAATTTCGGTTTACT
Organism: Limonium bicolor; assembly: GCA_023374045.1. NCBI lineage: Eukaryota > Viridiplantae > Streptophyta > Magnoliopsida > Caryophyllales > Plumbaginaceae > Limonium > Limonium bicolor. The sequence continues at coordinate 164,457,348 of CM041778.1, read as the reverse complement.
ATGTATCTCTAGAATAATTATTTCTGAACCTTTGTGATTTTCTGCAGTACAATAAAGTTCTTTACCCTTATGAATTCTTAGACTTGTTAATCTGATCAATTAATTGAGTCTATCGTTTGTTAGCTTATAAGTGAGAACTGCGGCTATCAATTGACTACAGGGAAAGAACCGGTTAGTATAGAGATGGTAATTCCTCTAAAACACTAGCTGACCATTAATCTAGACTATGCTTAAAGCAATTAGTAAACAGTGGATTCATAACGAGAGTTAGGATTCGGTCTTTGCTAATTAGAATTCGTGGAGCGGGAGACCGAATACGAGTTATCCTTATTCTAGGGTTTTATCAGAATATTGCAGAAATCACTTAGGGGAAGAAATTGCAATCTAGAGAGAAGTAGTAAACCGGAATTTCCTTTATCAAACAAAAATCAAAACAATTATTTACCTGTTGTTTATTGCTTTTTGAACTCTTTTATACGACATTCATCATCACATACAAAACCCCCAATTTCCCGTTATTTGTTTAAGTAGAAATTAAACTAGCCGCTGCCTCCTTGGATTCGATACTCAGGGAATACTCCGAGATTTAAACTTGCTATAACCGACCGGTCACTTGCCGTTAGGATAAACCCCCAGCACAATTACCGTTAGGTTTTTACCCAACATTAGACACACACATAAGGGCAATGAGGCATAACTCACCATCACAATAACATGAACAATTGTAAAGTCATTTCATGACTTAAGTCTTACAAGGTCATAAACACTCATAAAAACATACAAAACACACCAGCCGTGTAAACCGGTAGGCAACAGACTGCAAGAAACCATACCTTGGTCCTTGCTGCGAACGTGACCCGCCAAGCGTAGTCCCTAAACATAATTAATAATGTCGGTTAATTAACTTATTTAACTTCCGGTTACTAAGCATTTTACATGATTGTATGACATGTTCTTATGCTTAAACTCACCCTTGATTACCTACATTATACCCCCTAGGGTTAACTACTCAAGCCTGTCTTTGTTTGTTTTTTTACATGTTTTTGGTCTGACCGACCTTACCGACCGACCTTACACAAGGTCGGTCCATTCCAGAACATATTATCATCAGAAAATTCTACTCCGACCGACCTTGCAAGTTTGGTCCACAAGGTCGGTCCATTCCAGAAACAATTCTCGTACCAAAATTCAGACCTGACCGACCTTGCATGTCCGGTCCCAAGGTCGGTCTATTCCAGAAACTCAATCCGTACCAAAAATACAAGCTCGACCGACCTTGCAAGTCCGGTCCCCAAGGTTGGTCCATTCCCGAGACCGTTTCTGGCAGGGTAAACTGGGCTCGACCGACCTTACAAGTCCAGTCCCTAAGGTCGGTCGGCTCCAGGCCTTTATTTCTACATTCCCATTTAACTCCAAACTTCACCTTATGTAACCTAGTATGTTCTAACCTCATTGGGCACTTCAAACACACCTTAAGACCTCCATTAAACTCCTTAGATCATTCACTAAAATCCTCCTCAAGCATTACACAAACTCTTATAAAAGGTTTACACTTGTAATGTTTTTCTACTAAGTTTCTATGTGGTGTTTTATACATATTACCACTATCCCAAAATGCTTTCTCACCACTACAACATCATCTCCCAAGCATCTTTTCTCACCAACCCAAAACTCCTTGAATATCTCCACAAGCTTATAGCTCCTTCATGCAACACATTATTTTCTCCTAGTGCACCAAAGTTTACATAATTCCTTAACATAACTCACCATGACTGATGTATCCTAAACACTCTTTTGCATTCTAAATCCTCCAAGATATTGCCTAAGTCCTTTTTGCATCTTTCTTTCCCTAGTAAACACTTAATCATTATCATTCTAACACTTCCTAGCTCACCAAAACTCATTTTAAACACCTAAGACTTCTTATACATTATCTAAATTTTGACATGGGTTCTCCTAGAACATTGCTATGCCAAAACACATTGTTTTCACCATTGAACATTCAAGAACACCTAAAATCCATCAAGAGCATTCTCACACACAAACTTCACCCACCCAAACTACAGTACATCATAATATAGTGCATTATTTAAATGCTTGGCACTTAGGCCCTTAAATAACATGGCTCTTAGGCCCTTAAATTGCATAAATCTTAAACACTGAATTTCCACATTATATTTGCCTGTGACCTGCAAATACATACAACAACACATATGTCCTTTAATAGTCTCCTTGAGAGCATTTTACTAAGTCATTCACCATTGGCTCTTTAATTAGTTTTAACACGCAATATGAGCTCATTTCTCCTAAGACATTAAACTACATTAAGTTAGCACATTTACCTCTTTTCCTTCACAAGTTTTTTTTTTCACTTATTTCTCCTTGCTCCTTCTTTGATTAAAATCGGCAAGGACTTTGGTTTGCTTGTCAAGTTTCTAATCAATATACAAACAAGACAATGAGCATTCAAGCTTCATGCTTAAGCTCATTTATAAACCCTAAGTTTTACATTGTCTTAAAACATTAAGATGATTGTTTTACCTTTGTATTGGAAGAGAGTTTGAATATGTAGCAAGAGAGGACTCCACCAAGCCCTTGAATGATTGAAATGAAGCTAGAACAAAGCAAGAGAAAACACCATGAAGAGGTGATTTTCGGACAACACTAAAACATGAAGGAAATGTTGTTTTTCTTGGTTTTTCCTTACTTTGAAGCAAAGGTGATCAACAAGGCATAAAAATATAAGCTCAAGCTCCTTCAATGGTGGATCTCCATGGCACCGAAATGGTGGTCTTTAAGTTTTGAAAGGATGAAGTTGAAGAGCTTGGCAAGACTAAGAGAATGGTGGTCTTGTTTTTTGATTTGGTAAATGGAGCTAAGAGATATAGACAATGGAAGATGGAGATGAGTATGGTGCTGTAGCAAAACTGTATGGAGGAAGAAGAGGGTTGGAGGCGTGGGAAATGAAGAAGGAAAGAAGAGAATGAAGATGACTTAGTTAGTTTAGATATTTAAGTAAAAGTAAATAGTGATTTGCTTTATCAATTTTCTATCTTATCAAATTAACAAGGGGAATGACTCATCCTTATAAAAACCGGCCCCCATTATATAATAAGGGGTATTTTTGTCTTTGTTGACCAATTAACTTACTTATATTGACTTATGTTACAAACTAGCTTAATTTAGTTACTATTCACAAAACAAGGCACATATTTGTGAAATTTTTGATTTCTCATTGATTTAGACTTCCTAATGTGATACTAAGTAGTACACATGTTAATTAAAGAGTAATGATGGACATTTAGCCATTCAAAACCCATTTACAAGACAATTTTTCAAAAATGTGCTTTAAGACTCCTTAAAGCACATTTTGTGTTTTAACTTGTTTTCAAGCTTGGTTTTCTTTGGTAATTGGTTTAATATGTTCATTAACATATAAATAAAGTCTTGTTAATCTCATTAGGTCTTAACCAACTTATCCCAAGCTTAGAGCACATTTTCGCCCATATTGACTTTAAGGTATTTATTTGTGTTTACTGTGTTTAAATTGTTCACTAATGTTTCTAAGGCACTTTTAGCCTTATTATACCATAGTTTAATGTTTAAACAACATACTAAGGTTTGGGGTATTTCAAAATTCTAATACAAAGAAAGGAACAAGGAACCTTGAGAAGCCCATTTCGGCCAAGTAAGGAAATAGAGGGAATATGAGCCTTTGGAGTTTTTCTTATCTTGAACCAAAGAGAAGGTAGTCTAGCTCCAGAAAATGTATTTTAATCCTCCAATGGAGCTCCTTCAATGGAGTCCAACTTCAGGTTTGGAGATTCCAGGAGGCACAAAAGAAAGCCCTTGACTCAACTAGCAAGAATATGTAGTTTGTTTTTTATTTGGAGCTTTGTAGTGGCTTGGGAAAGCAAAGGAAGTTCAAGAAGCCATGCAAGCTCCAGCTTTACGTGAGGGAGAAGAAGAGAATGGAGGTATCCGGCTAGGAGAGAAAGAAATGAGGAGAGAGAAGGGAGGAAAGTGAAATGAGATGTTTGTTTTAAGTGTAAAGTACTTTTCCCTTCCCTCTTTTCCTTATATGAAAGCTGGCAGCATTAGGTGGTGAGTCACCACTAAAAACCGGCCCCTCTTAGATATTTAGGACGAATCATTTGACCATTGAGAAGACTTAAGACTTAATTTAGCACTATTTGAGCACTATTCACAATTAGTGCTCAATTTGTGATTTTTTTTGTAAATTCTTTAAATTAGGCTTCCTAATGTGATACTAAGTAGTACACATGATGATTAAGGTATATACTAGGTCATTTAGCCACTCAAAACTCATTTCTAAGACAATTTTTCAAAAATGTGCTTTAAGAAGTTTTAAAGCATAATTTGTGTTTTTACTTGTTTTTGAGCTTGATTTTATTTGGTAATTGCTTTAAAACGTTCTTTAGCATGTTAACAAGGTCTAGGGATGCATTTTGGGTCCTAATCAAGGTTACACAAAGTCTTGGGCGAGTTTTTGCATAAATTGTCTTTATGGTGTATCTTTGTGTTTTCTATGGTTTAACTTGTTTACCAATGTTTCTAAGGCATGTTTTAGCCTTATTATATCATAATTTAATATTTAATTATCATAGATATGTTTGGGTATTTCACTACTAGACTATAGATTTTTGGTAAAAATAAAAAATCGTTACCAAAAATCAAAATCGTTACTAATCCAATTCATTGTAATGACTCAAGTCGTTATATGAGATGGCGTAACCAAAGATCAATTTACTTATTGTGACGATTTTTATTAAAAGTATAACGTTACTAAAAATATGATTTTGTAACAGTTGTATTGTTACTGTACTCTCAAATTTTTTAAGTCGTTAGTATTATCTTTGATAACGAAATACTTATCTCTAATAACAAATATTATAACGATGTTAAGTCATTACCAGATACTTTATAACAAAATTTTGATTTTTACTAGTGCACATTTTACATGATAAATGCAAAGAAGATTTACACGAATATGATGATCAAGATTCTACATCAAACATCAAGGAGAGATCTAACATGATGAAATCAGGGATCACTGATAGTAATATTTTATTATTAAATGTGCTTTGTATTTATAAAAATTACTACTTTTAATAAAAAGTACTCAATGTGAAAAAAAAAATACAGGTAAGACTGACTGATGCTGTGCTGTCCATTGAACACAAGGACCGATGGAATCTGAACTGCTGTTTTGCGATGATTGAAAAGGGCATGTTGGGTATCGCTGTTGGACGGTGGCGTGTTGGGATCGAATTCTTACTCTAATTCTGCCCTTGGGGCAAAATGTACTTGTTTTAACTCACAGTCACAAACTGTTCTTTTCATTTCCTCTTCTCTTCACTCAGATTTTTTCTCTCGCTCATCTCTCTAGCTCGCCAGTCGCTCGTAGGGCGTAGGCGGGCGGTTAACGAGCAATTATATAGATTAGGAACAATCCTTATCGTGCGCAATCAATACCAGAACTCGAAGATGCAGTACAGGAATTTGGGGCAATCTGGGCTCAAGGTCAGCCAGCTCTCGTACGGGGCTTGGGTTAGCTTCGGCAATCAACTGGACGTCAAGGAGGCGAAAGCAATCCTGCAGTGTTGCAGGGACAACGGCGTCAACTTCTTCGACAATGCTGAAGTCTATGCCAACGGCCGGGCGGAGGAGATCATGGGTCAGGCGATCCGGGAGCTTGGATGGAAGCGCTCGGACATCGTTGTCTCGACCAAGATTTTCTGGGGAGGGCCTGGTCCTAATGACAAGGGACTCTCCCGGAAGCACATCATCGAAGGTACCAAGGCTTCCCTTAAGCGTCTAGAGATGGACTATGTTGACGTTATGTTCTGCCACCGACCGGATGCTTCTACCCCAATCGAGGAGACTGTCAGGGCAATGAACTATGTTATTGACAAGGGTTGGGCTTTTTATTGGGGAACTAGTGAGTGGTCTGCTCAGCAGATCACCGAGGCATGGGGGGTTGCTAAGCGCCTCGATCTGGTCGGACCAATTGTCGAACAGCCGGAGTACAATCTTCTCTCGAGACACAAGGTAAATCGTTCTCCTATCTTCTTTCATCCGTGTTTCTTTTGTAATTGGTGTATTGGTTAGTTGTGGTTTAATTATTTAGCGATCATTACGATCGCTATTTACCTTAATCTTGATCGTCCGTTCTGTTTTCAACTTTGTTCCAGGTTGAATCAGAATATATGCCCCTATACTCCAATTACGGTCTCGGACTTACCACCTGGAGTCCTCTGGCATCGGGAGTCCTTACTGGTAAATACTCCAAGGGCTCCGTACCGCCTGACAGTCGCTTTGCTTTGGAGAATTATAAGGTTTGATCCTCAACTGTTTCATTGATAATATGATTGGAATTTGAACATGTCCCGACCTTGCTGCTAGTTAATTTATCTTACCCAAAAACTACTACCGCATCAGTTGCAGATCAAGATATACCTTCACAGTTTTGCCAGTCAAATATAAATCTGATTAATCATTATACAGTCTAGGGATCCTTAACATTGATTTCAGATCTAATGCTTGTCTTGTTGAAAGCTGATGATAGTTACAGCTACAGATGTATTTCATGAAATTCACTATTGGAAAGCAAACCACTGTCGCAAATGGGAGATAGTATAAATCAAAATGATAAAACTCTCGTTTCGCAATTAGAAGGGCTGTTTTGTTCATTGGCTCCAAATATCCCCACTTAATGTTTGGGACTATCAAATTCTAACGAAGTTCTTCTTTGAGCTGTTGAGCCACCTCCAGTCTTGCTGGCACCTAGTTCCATTGCCAGTGAGCAGTGATTTAGGGTGTACTCACTTATGATTTGGGACTTCATGCTTAATTTGGTAACTTTTCATGTGCTTCATCCAGTATGTGCTGCAATTTAGGCCTTGGTAATTGGGTTTGACTTAATGATATGTGGGTATATTATGATTCCTAAACTCAATGGTTCAAATGCACATAAGTCTAGATTCTAGCCTGTCTGTATCACTGCCTTGTCACTGAAATCTGTTCTCCTTCTACCCTCCCTTTCTGAACCACGATTGAAAAACTCTTCTCTGTCTTCTGTTTGCACTTGTATCAAGATATTGCTTGGTGTGAACTGATACTGTCTTGTATCTGACTGGTTTACTGTTGCTTAAAATGCTGTTCCTTTTTAGCTGCTAGAACATTTGGATTGACATTGAGGTCATCAATTTTGTGTGTAGAATCTTGCTAGCAGGTCACTGGTCGATGATGTCCTGAAGAAGGTTGATGGGCTGAAGCCAATTGCTCAAGAACTGGGTGTGCCCTTATCTCAACTGGCTATTGCGTGGTGTGCTGCAAATCCTAATGTGTCTACAGTCATCACTGGTGCAACTAAGCTTTCCCAGGTGAAATTTCCATACTTTAAATGATCTTGGGCTATATATATCCCTTTGATTACATTTAGGGGGCATTAGTTTCGGGGTAATCAGAAAAAGGGAATCGGAATAATTTCCTTTACTGCTGTTTGTTTAGTCAGTTCTTCCTCTTTTTAGGAAAGAGTAAGGGGATGAGATTACCTCAAAAGCCTTTATCTTGATTCCCCACCCTCTACAGAGGATAGGATTCTCTTTCCTCAGTACACTTTGGCCGGCGACATATGACTGTTGACCGATGACTAATGACTTTTGATTGGTCAACATTGACCGTCAATTAATGGTCATTGACCGGTAGCCGGCAGTCATTGACCATTGATCGGTTGTTTATTTCATTTTCCCTATCTCAAACACAACAAAGACAAGAGAATTTTTTTCATTCCTTTTTATTCCCTTTATTGATTCCATTCCGTTTCCCCTACTTGAAACAAACATCCCTTATTAAGATTATAATAATATTTGCAAAGTTTTGATTTTTGTCTGTCTTGATATCCCATTAGATGCCATTTATGAAATGCATCAACGCGGCGGCGTCAATTCGTGACTCCTTTTGCCGTTTTTTTATTTAAACTTGTTCTACTAATTTCCATTAATACAAAACTATTAGCGAAACATACTACAAAGATTAGGATTCTGCATTTGAAGTGCAGAAGCAATCACAATCTTAATGGTAGGTTTAAAACTTTTCCATACCCCCCACTCCAAATTATTACTACTAAGCAACTACCACTAACACTGCTGGGAGATTAGTAAACTCTATATTACAAAACCCTCTCAGACACAAAGTTTTTACAATATATCTTAATGATGATAACAAACTAGTAGAGGATTGTAACCCCGATCTTCTTCTTCAAAAAGCTTCATGGTTGCTTGATTGTTATATGATGACAACTCTACCAATCTTCATCTTGACTGCTTGCCGAAGCAATGGATGACATTTTGGATTTCCAGCACTGTCTCATCACATCTACTTCTCAATTTCCTGTTGCACATTATAGTTTGGGACACCCCTTTTACACAGTTATAGTTGATAGGGTTACCCTTTATTACCTGAGCCTATACTATTGCCAGTATTTTTTAAAATGGCAACAATAGACCCTTTCATTAATAGAAGTAAAAAGCCTCAATATCTGACCGGTATCATAAACAGTTTGACACATGGCACATGCTTTTGGTTGAACGGCAGAGAGCCCTTCTTTCAACGGGCCTTTCAAATTTCTCTATATTTATGTTTGATCGTAACTCATTGCAGGTGGAAGAAAATATGAAAGCCATTAATGTGATCCCTATGCTCACCCCGGCAATAATGGAGAGAATTGAGGCTGTTGTTCAAAGCAAGCCAAAGCGAGCAGACTCCTACCGTTAAACTGAGGGTGCCTTTTTTAAAAATGTTCAGTCACCTCCCCTTGGTATAGAGATCTTTAACAAGCATTTAAGATACTTCTCTTCAGGGAGAAAAACCATTACTGTTGGTATATCCTACGGGATTGTATAATGTGTGCCTATCTAGAGTTTTTCCCTTCTCCTTACTCCTGATTGGTGGTTCTCATACTTTCTTTAAGTTAAGGCTTGTACCTAGACCCAGAGTACCGAGTTGCTTGTGATTGAAGAGCATAGACCTTACAGTTTTACTGCTGTGCTTTGTTGGTCGTATTTTGCTTTGCTTTCCCTAACCAGATTCAGTATGATTGGCACCGGGTAGCTGCCAAGGAGGACTTCCATGATTTTATACGGGGTCTTGTTGTGGGGCCGCAGCTGTAGAAATGATTCTGTTCACACTGTGATTGGGGTTAAGTTGCTCTAGTTGCTCTATTTCGGGGAGCATTCAAGTACCAAAAATGAATTGTTCTTTAATAAGAGTTTTTACTAAGAATCCCTCTTACATCTTCTTTCCACATATTCATCATAATCACCAACGAAAAGTACTCAACGTAAATTATAAATTTACTCTCTTTTAACAAACTATTAAATGTTGTAAATGAACTAATACGATGAATCATAGGAGCCGTGTCCATTAAGGACGGACACCGTAGGAGAAAATCATCACCAACATCTTACTAGAGACGGTAGACGGGTTACCTGTACCAATATAGGTGTGGGTGTGGCGGACATTATGTGGCAGTCAGTAGTATTGGAATATTTTGCTGATTGGATTGTCTTTTTTTTATATTAATTTTAATTTTTGTAATTTTTAAAATACAAATCTAAAATAAAAAAAATTACACCATTATTAATTTAAATTCAAGTTTTTCAAAATAAGACCAATCATAGATATATTTTGATAAGTTTAAAATTTTATGTTAGTGACATCTACATATCAACATATCATACAGTATAAAATACACATATAACATTAATAATACACCACAAACCATAATGATTCAGTATTTGTCTGAAGTTTGTTATCTAATTCACCAGTAATTAATTAATGAATCATTATACCAATTTCAATGAATCATAATATTAAATTTAATGAATCATGACATCATTTTAGTGTATCATTACTAAAATATAAAAATAAAATTTTAAATAATAATACACACAAAACAATATTTGGTATATAAGAAAAATACATGATTCACCATATAAGGTTTAAAATACATTACAATACAATAATAATACACTAAAAATAATAATGATTATTTACGCTTCCGAAGTTTATCATTTAATTCACCACTTATTAGTTAATGAATCATAATATCAATTTTAATGAATCATATATCAAAATTAATGAATCATATCTTCATTTTAGTATATCATCGTAAACATATAAAATAATAAAAAAATTAACCAATAATGCAACACAAAACAATATTTGGTATGTATGGAAATTACATGATTGGCCATAGAAGGTTTAAAATACACCATACAACAATAACACTTAATACACTACAAAACAATAATGATTTGTATCGGTTCCAAAATTTGTAATCTAATTCACCACTTATTTGTTTATGAATGATAATATCAACTTTAATGAATCATAATATCAAAATTATGGAATCATATTATCATTTTAGTGTATTATCATACACGTGTAAAAATAATTTTTTTCCAAAGTTATCAAAAGATATTCATGACTGGTCTTGTTTTGAACAGCTTGAATTTAGGTGAATAGTGATATTAATTTTTTTATTTTTGGACTTATATAATAAAAGTTATAACCATTTAAATTAATACTGATAAAAAAAGAGCCCGGTCAACAAAACAGTCCCGTCAGCAGCTGACTGGAAATCAGTATCCCACACCAACCCATGGTACGGACGGACCATGGCTTTGAATTTGCGCTCTTACAAACCCTACATTATATGACTAAGGACTGATATATAAATAGTTTAGAAAACCCTAAACTTTATAAGTTCCACGCAGTCATGTGCTTCTTATGATAGGAACATTTCTCATTTCTTGTCATAGATTAAAGAAAACACGAACAACAACCTTTTACTACCAAAGTTGACTTGTTTAACACTAGGTCCTATTGAGGACAAAAGGTATAAATAATTAGTTTGTTTTAAAAAAAAACTAAATTAAGAGAAAATAATTGCTTATATGCCTTCATAGCTTCCAATCTTCCATTCATGTTTCTCATAGAAGCTATGGTACTCAGGGGCGGACGGAGGGGGGCTAGGGGGCTCTAGCCCCCCGAAAATTTTGAAAATTTGTCAAATTATTTTTATAAATTTTTTAAAAATACAACATAACATAAAGTTTTAAAGAAAATTAGTGTCAAAAATTTTTTTAGCCCCCCTAAACAATTTCTGGGTATCAAAAATTTTTTACCCCCATAAACAAGATTTCTAGATTCGCCACTGATGGTACTCGTATGCTCACTTTTCTTGTTAAAGATTTCCAGTCTCGTCAATGCTCTTAAGTCGTATCAAGGCATCCACGATAAGAAAAGTAGATTTCACCCACTAAAAAATATTATATTAATTTTTTCTTTCACGATAAGAACTTTATTTCTCCGGGTTCTTAATTAAGCAACTCTCTCATATCTTCTCTCTTCCACCACCTCATCATTTTTTTTTTTTTTCTTTTTTACAACCATGGGTGAAATCCACACCATTGTGGATACTCTCATCACATGCGTAACTTTTAGTCTTTTACAACCACCTGAGTGACTTGGCATGTGATAATCAGACTATATGTGGGTGTGTTGTCGACATGAGAAATAACCCAGCTTTGGGTTTAGGTTGGGTTTGGGTGTAGGTGTATATGTTTACACTAACTCCTAGTGAGACCACCCTTTATCTCTTTTAAATCATCCATGTTGAAATTCATACTAGTCATTCACATAGGAAGATTCTCATGAGCTAATATAACCAGGGCCATCTCAAAGATTTTCGGGGCCCTGTGCTAAATAAAAATAAGGTTCTTTATAGTATTGAATTTTGTAAATATTAAAAAATTATTAAATTAAAGTACCTATTTACAATTATTAATTTTAATATCTTAATAAATCTAAATCATTATATAATTTTCTAATGACAAACTTTAAAGAGACAATATAAAAATTGGGCTATAAACTAAAAGAAGAAAATAAAAATTAGGCCCCAAATATTGGGGTCCTGTGCCGTAGCCCAGTTTGCACAGGCTTATAGCCGGCACTGAATATAACAAATATCTGCCATGTGGCCTAATATATCCTAGCTCGAAGCGATAACACTAGTGTGACCATGTCTTTAGGTATTTTTGTGTTCCACAAGCTATCCTTACCAAAGACAATATGTATGTTCTTCTTTATCTTCTCATTGATACCATATCTTCTAAGGCTCTGTTCGGTATGACTGTTTTGGCAGCATATTTGATTAGCTGTTTTACGCTGGCATATTAGTAGCATATTTATTGACAGTTTTGTGCTGGCATATTTGTAGTTGTTTTGAAAACTATTGTTTGATAGTGCGGCATATTTGCAGCATAAGTTAGTTAAGTTAGTTATATGTATTATGTTTACTGTTTTCTGTACTACAATAATAAATATTATACTACAGTTTAATTTATAGTAAAAAAAACCTATATGAAAAACTAAAGAAAAAATAAAAATATTTATATAACCAATAAAATTTCAATTTTTATTATATTGAAGTAAAAATTGCAACTTCTAAACATATATTACTATTTTCTATAATTTTATATTTTTTACAAAAATAAAAGCGTAACAAAAAGAGAACAAGTTTCAAATTTTATGATAATGTGTGTGAATTTATTTAGTGAAATTGTAACTTTTAATAATATATTATATTTTTGTAACTTTGTATGTTAATAAATTTATATATATATACATCCGTATTTTTATATACTTTTTCAATATCTTAATTCATATATCAACAAGTGTGCATATTTATTTATTTATTATTTTAATATTCTATGTGGTATTATAAATAATATATTGTGAATTAGTATTATTAATGTGGTTTCTTTTGAATTTAGCTAACATATGATAAAAAGTAGTATTTCTTATAAGTTATATGAAGCATTGTGTAATTTGTAACAAATAAAGTAACTTATAAAAATGTCATAAGATAAGTAGTCTTTTAAATCAGTAGTAACAGTAATTGCAAAGGAAGAAGAGAAACCAAGTAAAGGCGCGGAAAAGAAAGAGCAGCATATGCTACAGACATTTATGCTCGCTTTTATGTCGTTTTCAACTGAACAACAAAATAAAAAAAAAGGTCAAAATAACATATGCCACAACATATATACTAGCATATATGTTGCATATATGTCATGCCGAACACTACCTAAACAAATCAATTATTTAAATGTACTGTAATTATTTAACAAACAAGATTCATAATTAACTTTCACCTAAATTTTTACTTTCCACCAGTCCTCAGATGCAACAATTATTCCTTTCACATGATCACATCCCATCCCATATTGCTACTTTTTTCCTTCACTTGAAGCCACAATACCCAGTTCTCCTTTTACTAGCCGTGCTTACACAAGTACAAAACATGCAATTTTTTGTGGTTTTTGTTAAACTATATTCGGCACTTTAGAACCGTCAAAAATATAACCACCAAAAAAGGTCTGCTAATAGTTTTCGACAATTTTAAAACTGCCAAAAAAAGACAATTTTGTTTGCGTCTACCAAAATCGCCTAAAATAGAGCTTCAGAAATACCATATTGACTTGTATTTTTGGCGGTTGTAGATTAAAAACCGCTGAAAATGTCTTCTTTAAGATACATTTTCGGCGATTGTTAACCTACAACCGCCGATTTTTTTTTATATTTTCTACATTTTTTGTTCTATTCCCCTCATATTTCTATAAACCTATTAACATGCATCCCTGTATATTATCACACATCTTAGCAATACATTTTAATGGTCACATGACCATACACAACATTTAAGAACATACTTACACACTATCTAACACTTCAAATGGTCACATGACCATACACACATTTAAGACCATACACACTAGCTAACACTTCAACAATATATGCAATTTCGTTCAACCAACACACCTAATTGTCTACAAAAGTCACAAGGCTCTAAAAAACACTTTGAATTGGTGATTGAATCATACCAAGTTCATGTAGACATACTCCGGCTGATCCTCAGGCGTGAGTTGATGGTTTCGTGGTGTAGTGTTCCAACTACTGGAGTATAAAGGTGTTGTTGAGATAGTCCTTCGTCGAACGAGTCAATCAACAAGAGATGAATCCATTCTTGCTGAAAGATCAAGTGAGTCCTTCGGTCGAACAAGTCTCCATCCTTGCTTAAAGTTCGAGTGAGTCTGTCAATTAGTAGCGAAAATAAAGAGGCAATGATCACTACCTTGCAACGGTCATCAATGATCAGCCTTGAACCGAAATTCATGCAACGTGACCATAATCACAAGACTTGGTGCTCAGACTCCAAAATTTAAGCATGAAGGCGTTAGTTCCTAAAATTAAGGAACTAACTTTCCACAATGTTCAAATTGGCGGAGCTATATAAGAGACTTGCAACTTCATAGATTTACACTTTCCGAGAGAATTAATTAAGAGATCTGTTCTAGAGAGCTTTGTTTGTATTCGAGAGAGAGAAAAGTACTAGTTTCAGTTTGTACACATCGATAGAGTCATATAGGTAGTGTAACACCCTTAACTCGTAATCCCGTCTTAACCTCCATACTTAATGTAATTAAACAAGCCGATTACAGCGGAAATAAATACAATCGCATTAACCCAGGTGTGACCGCCATTACTCACCCTTGTGAGTAATGAAGCATCAAAATTACATATACAATTCAACAACACTGTGATGACGAAGAGATAATTTAATTTAACAATTCAACACACCTAATTGTCTACAAAAGTCACAAGGCTCTAAAAACACTTTGAATTGGTGATCGAATCATACCAAGTTCATGTAGACATACTCCGGCCGATCCTCAGGCATGGAGTTGATGGTTTCGGTGGTGTAGTTTCCAACTGCTGGAGTATGAAGGTGTTGTTGAGATAGTCCTTCGTCAAACGAGTCAATCAATAAGAGATGAATCCATTCTTGCTGAAAGATCGAGTGAGTCCTTCGGTCGAACAAGTCTCCATCCTTGCTTAAAGTTCGAGTGAGTCTGTCAATTAGTAGCGAAAATAAAGAGGCAACGATCACTACCTTGCAATGGTCATCAATGATCAGCCTTGAACCGAAATTCATGCAACGTGACCATAATCACAAGACTTGGTGCTTCCAAAATTTAAGCATGAAGGCGTTAGTTCCTAAAATTAAGGAACTAACTTTCCACAGTGTTCAAATTGGCGGAGCTATATAAGAGACTTGCAACTTCATAGTGATTTTACGCTTTCCGAGAGAATTAACTAAGAGATCTGTTATAGAGAGCTTTGTTTGTATTCGAGAGAGAGAGAAAAGTACTAGTTTCAGTTTGTACACATCGATAGAGTCATATAGGTAGTGTAACACCCTTAGCTCGTAATCCCGTCTTAACCTCCATACTTAATGTAATTAAACAAGCCGATTACAGCGGAAACATACAATCGCATTAACACCAAGTGTGACCGCCATTACTCACCCTTGTGAGTAATGAAGCATCAAAATTACATGTACAATTCAACAAACACTGTGATGATGAAGAGATAATTTAATTTAGCATACAACCTTTAACCAAAATATGTGAGCAATCTTAACTGTATCATTTCCATATACACCAACTGTATATCCAAAAACATAATCCAAAAGTATAATCAAAGAATGGCAGTTTGCCGTTAACAACCCAAAAACCCACGCTCTAGTGTCGGTCTTTTGCAGCTACGGGCCTATAATATTGTTTGTCTTTATGGAATCATCCCCTGCCGAGTAAGTTATTAAGCAACCGTCATGCACTCTCATACCCCTTGAGTTATTTGGTCAGCTAAACATGTGGTTCCATTTTCATGTTATTCCATTTATATAACAAAACTATAAAAGAAATACTTAAACACTAAAAATTCATCCATACATAATAAAAATTTCACATATAACTCATCCAAATAATCAATACAATAAATAAGTTCAGATAATAACGATACGAGGGTAGTTTTCTTTTAAACGGTTCTCGTTATCCGGTCTTCAAGGCCCTTGGTTCGTTATCCAACTTTATGAGAATTACTTGAAGTCTCGTATTAACGTTTACTGATGTTTAATTATTTCATTCTCTTAACTCTTAATCCTTGACAGTTGTCGTGTAACACCCCTACTGCTAATCCAATCATTAACTCCTAACCCGTCTTAATTACCAACAACAAAGTAGTGGAAATTCATACTCCAACGGTGGGTGATACAATGCCGTTAGTCAGCTACGTGACTAACAAGGCCAAATTCAATCCATATAATCAATACAAATACAATATCGGTCTGATGGGTCATTATACCGAGTATACTATCCAACAATACATATCATTCCTTAATCGAATCTCAACCAAATACACACTTCAATTCCATTTTATACAACTACAATATTCCATCTCACTATACCAAGTATCTACAAATTCCTAAACTTGTCAATATCATATTGATCTTACAATTCCACAATACAACAAATACATTTCTTAAACAACTACCCATACTTAGTGACGACCCCGTCCTACTCTCGAACGGTGTTCAGCTTCCATGTACCTGGGAAATAAAAATGGTATCCCAAGGGGCTCAGCAAAATTGCTACATATGAAATTCGCATACCCCGTGTGCTAACAGGGGTACGCCGACAACTTTAGTCCAGAACATGCGGTTCATTTTAATTCAAACAGCATGCAAGGCAATAATACATTATATATGTATATCGGCACAAACAAGGTTCAACATTGAACACAAACACTAAACACACCCATCAAGGGTTAGTTTAATATTTCCTATACTTAGGCATTAAGGGTTCTACCTCACTAGGCCATACTCAATTACTCATTGTCTTACCCACTCTCAAGGGTTACACTTACTCAAATTCTCTTACTCTCAACTCAAGCAAGTTCTAAACTTAACTCAATTTTCAAGTCTCTCAAATTCCAACTCAATACTCAATTCTCAAATCTATCCTCAAGCTCAATCTCAATTCTCAATTCAATACTTCAATACTCAAATCTCAATACAATACTTAAGGGTATGTTTTAAATCATTACCCATGACCTCCAGGCAGGGTCATACACAAACCCACCACCGGGCTTACAAATACGAACGGGGCTATACAATTAGCTCCTCAAATTCTCAATCAAATTCTCAAATGTCCGTTTCTCTAACAGACTACTCAAATTCCCAAAACTCCTCTCTCGAAGTTATTTCACAATCTCATAGATTAGCCTAGAAGTATCTCTCTCGATATCCTCCATTAGCTTAGGGAATTCTCAATGTCTAGTATTCTTAGATTTAAGGTTTTACCTAACTTATCGAATACTCTCAAGTTCGGGACATTGTTCATTTTAGTCGGATCCTCTCATTGGGGTCGGCTATCGTTCTAAGGGTTGGTGATCCCTTACCATACTTTACTTTTCCAAGGTTCACATCTTGAACATTTATCAATCCTCTACATAGAGGTTCATTATATAATTCCACTATTATTTGTTTTATGGATTAAATCAATTCGGTTCTCTAACCGTTATCGGGAGTTTACTAGTCCCGTACAATCCTCTCATGTTCTAGTGAGTTCAAAGGTTTGCGTTATCGTTTCTTGGTTCGATAGTTTTAGGGTGTTTCCACGTTCTCATCAATTCGCAACATGACTCTTTCTACGAGTCACTACTCAAACAAGACTCAACTATGAGTCGAGCTACAATGCACCTTCACATCAAAACACTTCATTCACAATCCACATTTCATGAATTATACAAACTTCAATTTAACAAACAACCAAACAAGGAGTAATGCAAAGCAAGCACATGGAGGTGCAAACAATCCGATTCGTGCATTTATCTTGTTAGGGTGATCACACAATCAAACAAGCACACAAATCAGAGTAACACCGTTAGCATACGGGGCATGAGAAAATCATACCTTACACCTTAGTTTAACTTTTATCATGTCACCTCAGTTCCTTGGTTCACTCTTGATCCACTGGTAATATTTCAAACATCTCCATTAATTTAAATTACTACGGTATGTAAACTAGTACTCCCGTAATTAACCCCGTTATCCCATTATTCCTTAGTTTTACTCATATGTCCTTAAGGTCTCAACTTCCTCATTCATGTCTAAACTTTGTTTACACATTCAAGGACCTTTATAGGTCACCAAACAAGTCCTAAACATCATCTAAAACCATCCCCAATCAATTCCCCATCATTAGGCCCCTTTAAAACACTTTCTGAAGAATTTTTATAGTGGTCCGGGTTTGTGTCTGGGGTTACAAACCCGGACCAACACTGAAATTCGTTTTTGGCCATTTTTACATGTGGTCCGGGTTTGTGTCCGGGTTTACAACCCAGACCACCCCCTGGGATGATCTTCTGCCTAATTTTTGATGTGGTCTGGGTTTGTGTACCGATTTGCAAACCCGGACCACCCCTGGAACTGTCAAAATTTACAGTTTTTGAACTCTTTTCAACCCCCTAATTCACCTCTAATCATTTCCTAATCTTTCCACATGTTTTCTACATATTTATAGTGGACTGAGTTTCCTTTATCACAGATTTGAGATACACTGAGCAAATTAAAATTTAAACCATGAACTATATTTACATTATTAATGACATAATCTGAAGTGAAACCAACTTTACCTACACCGATGATCTTTCCCTTCTTGTTGTCGCCAAAGGAAACGGTTCCTTGGCCTCCTGGTTTGAGTGAGAAGAATTTCCATCTGTCTTCTATCATATGTTTAGAGCACCCACTGTCGATGTACCAGCAGGGGTCCCTTCCACTCGATTCTGCGCTTAACAAGTTAGTAGTATGGGGTTAGGGTCCTCAGAATGTTTGGACCCATCTCCATCAACAAACATTGTTCTAGGATCATTTTTTACAACCCATTTTAATCCTATTCTCTTGAGTTGCCAATGCCTCATAAATCTTGTCTTATAGCATTTGGCTTCATGATGACCAGGTTGTCTGCACAAGTGGCATACACCTCTACAACTGGTCACCGATTGGTACCCAACCGGTCGTTTGTTTCTCCACATGGGTGTCCTAGCATTAGGTTCTAGTTTTTCTTTGATGGACGCTAGTTCCTTTTCTTTCATGTCAAGTGCAGCAAACAATTCATCAATTTCAGGTTGTTTCCTAACTTCATCTTCTCATGGATAGCAAGAATTTCATTATAGTCAGGTTGTAATTTCCTGAGCCCATTCATGATATTTACTACCCTATTCTTGTCTGAATTTTACTCTAATTTTCATTTTCCTCTAAGAGTCTTTGTTTTCATATTCTAGTGCCTTTAGTTGATTAACTAGTATGAGAGAAAAAGTTTTGAGTCCTATAAGTTTAGCCTTTAGAATTTTCTTCCTAAGTTGAGAGTATATACCTTGTTTGTTCCTCATCTTCCTTTGATTCCGACGTGTCCTTGTCTTGCACATCAGGCAAACTTCCTCAAGGCATAGGTGAGCCTTCTCATCTCCTGAGAGATCCTATCTGATGTTTGACTTGTCCTCTTGATTTTCTTCCTCATGCATCGACTTCTTTTTCTTGCTTCTTCTTTTCTTTCCTTTTCTGTCCACTCCTTCTCCTCTTTCCTTGAGCCTCCCTTGATGTGTGATTGATTATGTTTCTCCACCACTTGTCATCTGTTCTTTCCTTGTTTGTTGAATCTTTGAGAGGTTCTTGATCAGTCCTCTCTCATTGAGGACAGTCCTTGATGTGCCCACGCTTCAAACACCAGAAACACTTTCATTTTTTCCTTTAATGATCGTCAGACTCCTGGGATCCTTGCCTTTTCTCATGTGTTTCTATGAACTTTCGAAAGTATCTCTTAGCATAGAGGACCATCTCATCGTTGTCTTCTCCTGACTCGGATTTTTCATTCTCAACTACCTGAAGAGCTATGCCTTTTCCTCTTTCTCTCGTTGAGCTTTATGAGTTTCTTTGTTGTAATTTTAATTCAAACTCCATTAAGGATCCTAACATATGTGCCAAAGACATCTTAGAGAGATCATGAACTTCTTTCATGGCATTGACTTTGCTGTCGAAGGAGGCAGGGAGGGATCTAAGGAATTTTCGAATTTCATTCTCATTTGATATAATTCTTCCAAGCACGAGCATTTCATTGATCAGCTTGGTGAACCTTGTGTGCATTTCATAGATGCTCTCCTTCTCTTCCTTCTTGAATAGCACCAATGAGTGAGTAACAACTCAATGCGAGTCTTTTTGATCTCATCATTTCCTTCATATGTGACTTCAAGAGTTTTCCAAAACTCTTACACTGGTGGAACGGAACCCTTTAATTACGGTGGTTTAATCATGGCTTTATCACAAACCGTGATTAATAGGAAGGCCGGAATTAATTAACGACATTTATTGACTTAACCGTAAGCAATAATCGATTGGAGGTAGGCACGCCTTTTTTAGAACGGACTTTAGATGACGGTTATTAGTAAAACCGTAATGTAAAGTCCCATGTTGACGCGCGCTTTACGGTCAACGGACTTTAGATTACGGTTTTACTAATAACCGTCATCTAAAGTCCCCGCTCACTGATGTTCAACGACGTCGTCTTGACCTGACGCCAAATATTTCCCGCATTATTTGATTTTTTCGACGCCACGCGTAATCTAAATTACAGTGAACGACGTCGTCTTACCATCTTATTGTACATTAAAAAGAACTTTATACTAATGTGTTACATATGTTTGATCGAATAATACTCATGGTATAATGGCCGTGGGTACATGAGTCAACACCATCGATCTTGAGTTCGAAACCCAGCATAGGCCAAAATATTTTCGCGCTTTTTTTTTTATTTTGTTAGACTTTAGATTACGGTTCTTTAGGAACCGTCATTTAAAGTGTGACTTTACATTACGATTTTCTTGTAAACCGTATTCTAAAGTCCTTTTAACTAGAACATTTGCCCGTTTACTCTGCACACTTACACAGTAACTCTTCTTCTCTCTCGCGCTATCTTTTTTACTGAAATCGCCTCCTCTCTCCCGTCACCTTGCTAACGGCCATCGCCGCCGTCTCTCCCACCACTTTGTCACTCCCATCGCCGCCGGTCACCACCCATCTACCACTGGTCTCACCGTCGACGTCTCTATCGCGTACTGGGTATGCGATCGATCGATTGTCGTTTTTGTCTAACTTTGTTCATATACATGCATTTCGATTGCAAGTTCTAACCTCGTTTCTATCGAATCCTGAGAGTGTAATGGCAAATGTTCTAACCTTGTTCATATATTTGTGCCCAGATTCACAGTTAATTGCAACCTAGTTCGTGGGCTGATTTCTGCACTACTTGCCCACTTCGGTGCTTAGTAACGGTAATTTTGCAAACCAAACTGTAAACTGCTGTATTTATTTATTCTTAGCATTTAGTATTACAATTAATACATAATAGTGTAGTTTTAAAATGCTACTACTTAAAACTGCCACAGGAAAGAAAGTAAGTTCAAGTATATTACCGATTCTTGAAAATAGCTCATTTTCAACTGCTCAATCTGCTATGCCAGATGCTCACTGTTTGATTCACAAGCTGTGACAGGAATCAACAATGCTATTGTTATAACCACCAGAAAGAATAAGATGAGTTTGGGTATTTTAATGGTTCTAGAATGACTAGTTTCAGTCCTTCAATCTGAAGTACTGCAGAGAAGGTCATAAACTTCATTTACAGTAGACGAATAAGTTTATGTATGTTACCAGTTCTAGATGGTGCATGCGAATTTGACTTTGATAAAACTGATTTGGAGATGTTAGAAATATAGGGGAGATGCTGTCGAATTTTTTCCGCGGTTTAGCAAGCATTTAACCTTGATTTTTGATGAATTCTAATGTTGTCGTTTTTCATTTATGCATCAGGACTACGACTTTATTTTGGCTTCCGACCTCAACCGTCTTAGCATCGGCTAATCGTCTACCAGAGGTAAGATTTATATATATACATATAATATTTGACAAACTACCAAACATAGTTATCCGCCCAAGATATACCTAATAGAGGTATATCTTCGGTAGTCCCTGTCGGGACTATCCATGATTGTTAAATCTCATACCTAGGGTGTGAATGTTTTTTAAATATTACTTTATTGATTATTTCGGCAGTATCTCTTTATTGTTCTTCGAATGCATATATTATTGATTAATATCATAATATCGTACATTTGAAGAACTGTAGGGATATGCTGCCGAAATTTTCAATAAATTACATATTAAAAACACGTTCACCGGTGGGATTTAATACTCATGATTGAGAGATAATGGTGTATGTAAGTTATTACTATTAAAATTTATATGAAATTAACAATCTTTTACTTCTTGCTTGTATACGACCATTATGAAATGCTTAATTTAATTTAAATTTTCTTTCAATCCTTGCAGGCATGGCTGATAAAGAGTTCGAGTTATTTTGCCGCGAGTTCGAAGATGAGCAGCAAGGGGTACCAGTTCCTTCTACTAGTGCCGCTATTGCTGATGGCCCTTCTAGATCAGCCGCAGCTGCTGCTGGCCCTTCTACAGCTCTCACTACTATTGATGGTCCTTCCATGAGTGCACCTTCAACGAGTGCTACTCAGAGACCCAGAGGTAGAGGTCCGACCCGCGGGCTGAAGCTGTAGAAACCGGATGACATCAGTCTTCTCTAGGACAAGTTTGGGAGGTATTGTGGGGGCAGCAGATCAGAGTTCGCTAGTCAACTAGGGTGCCTGTCTAGATCACATTGCTGCATCAACCACACATGGCCACAAGTCCCGAAAGAAGTTAAGGAGACCATCTGGAAGAAGGTGCAAGAACGATACAAGATCCCAGACAAAATGAAGAAGACCGTTCTTTCTGCGGTGGGCGGCAAAGCTAAATCATTCCGCCACTAATTGGTGGATAACTGGATCACCAGGGTGCCCCCACGCGAGCCTCCGCCGTATGTCGTGTACAACGGCATGATCACTGAAGAGGAGTGGAAGGAGTTTGTTGAGCAGCACTCCACCCCCGAGTTCAAGGTATGTTGCGTGTACTCTTTTCTGAATTAATGTTCATAATGATTTATCCCTGATTTTCTAATTAATTTTTTGTTGTACTGTCTTAACAGCAAAGGCAACAACAAGCACGGCAAAACTGTGAAGCTAATCTCCACCCCCACACCATGGGACGAAGGGGATATATGGGCAGCCTCAAGGGATGGAAAGAAGCTGGTTTGCTGACGCAGAGGAACGAGGATGGCAGTGAATGCCCGATCGAGGATGTCTCTGAGGCGAGGAGGGTGCAGATGTTCATACTAGGACGCCAGACAACGACCAGTGAAGGTCAGAGAATATTTCGTCATGCTGAGACGGAACAACTGGCTAACCAAATTGTAAGTGTTTGAAATTAAGTAGCTGTATTTAAATAATTTACTTATATAGTCAAGTGTTTTTGTGATCTTAAATTTAGTGCTAACTTCTTTGACAACTGGACAGTATGAAGCGGCACAGAGAGGAGAAGTAGACTTACACGCCCCTCCTTCTCAAGACGACGCTCTCAATCAAGCGCTTGGGAAGAAGGATCACCCGGGGCGTGTTAGAGGATTTGGAGGAGAAGTACGTCAGAAGCACGTATTCCCGCCATCTGCTAGGAAGGGTCAGATGAGTGCTGCTGAAGTCGAGGTGATGGTAGATCGTAAGTTCGCTGCTGAGCGCCAAGCTAATGAGGAGAAACAGGCTGCTGAGCGCCGGGCTTTCGAGGAGAGGCTGCAGGAAGCGTTGAATTCAATCGCACATGCGACTACTCAGCAGTAGCATGATCCTCCTCGACCGTCTTCCTCGTCCAGTTGTGCTCCTGCCGCTGACCCGTACCCGTTTGCCAACATCCAGGTTAGCTTTGTTTAACAATTTTTCTCCTTAATAAAGTCATTTAAATAGTATTAGATTGGACTCACTTATTTGTTTCATGTATTATCTATGTTTATTAAAGGAGCAAAAAAAAAATGCCGTCTCCAAATACCATTAGAAGGGCACCCTGTAGATGTGGCCTACGGGACGGTGTTGCCATCAGGTCCACTCACGCTCATCAGTTTCGTACGTCTACCCCCATTCTACGCGTGTGTGTGACCTTGGACCTGATAATTGATGGATTTAAGCATGCATACCTTCCAATGGTGTTTGACAACAAATGCACGCTGATTGAAGTGAAAAGAGACATATTGCCATGGCCAGCATGTTATATTGTTGTCACCGATGAGGTAAGACTGTTTAAAAAACCAATTAGTATCTAATAAAATCCATTTTTAGCATTAAGTGTCTAATATAATCCATTATAGATCCCAGAGCTTCCTCGCCGCGTATCCCGGCCCAGAGAAGAAGAGATCAGCCTGCCTGCGGCTCCTGTCAGAAATACAAGGGTATGTTCTAGATAAATGTTTAATGTTACTATAATAATCATTTAGTAATTATCTTTACATTTATGCTTTATTGTTGTGTGTGAAGGGTAAGAATCCAGTGAATCGGGTGCGAAAAGTAACAATCCAGCGCCCGTCCGGGCTCGCAATAGGACTGCTGAGGCGCCTAAAAGTAAGTTCACACTGCCAGCAAAATTTGTGGGTCACTTAGGGCCTCGTCAGACGAATCTATACGACAAGATCATTGCGAAGTCAATGCTGGTACTATCAACTTTATGATGACGCTTCCAAAGTGGATGTTTCACTACGAAGAAGATATGACCACCACGGTCAACTTTGGGGACATTAGAGAGATGATGATTGGAGATTACCTAAACATTAACATTATTCAAGCTTATATGAAGTAAGTGTTCTTTCCTCATACTGTAAAAACATATAGAATAAGTATCTATGAAGTTGCATTGGCTAACTTTTTATAGTATATGTGATATAATAGAGCTCTACTTGAGAGATGTCATGAGAAGAACATCACCTCCATTACTGCGGTGTGCCCGGAGCGTTTATCGCACGACTCAGTCAATAGGGAACCGGGGAGGTTTTGTGAATACATGAGGCATTGCTTCAATGTTGTTGATGAACAGAAAAAATCATTTATTCTAATGCCGTATCACCAAACGTGAGTTTTAATATAAAATTACATACTAATTAGCTAACTTTTTTACCTTCATTTCTCATTTCATTTTGTATTTGAAATTGTAGCCACCACTGGGCTTTGTTTATCTTCTGCACTACCGCCGCTACTCTGCTCGTTCTAGATCCACTAGGGCAGTGGACAGAATTCAACACTGAAGACTTAATCAAAACGTAAGTTTTTATTACTATTTAATTGTCTGTAAGTTTTTGAACCAAAGTTAATGTACTCGTTCATTCTGCTTAACACTTTTGTTAATTATATGTGACAGTTGTTACAGTCAAACCGCTCAGGAGAGTTTGCAGAAATGACCGTAGATTACATCAAGGTTTGGTAATACATGTATTTCATTTGTGCTGCTTATCTTTATACAATTGTTTTACATTTGTGAATTTTGGTGATTTAGTGCCCTACCCAAAAGGATTCTAGGAGTTGCGGGTACTACGTGATGCGGTATATGTACGAGTTCTGCGGGTACTTCACAACATTTGATAACTCTATAGACAAGGTAACACGAACGCTATCTTGTATTTAATTCTTTTCGGCAGATTTTTTGTGTCTTTATCTTATCTCATTATGGGTTGCATTCCTTTTCTTGTTCCAGATTAAAGAGCATTATGCCCGATTCAAGACTTACAGTGTAAACGACTTGTATCATGTCAGAGAGAGCACGACAGCCATGATGCTCAGAATGGAGTGGTAGACTATAGCTTGCTAGCTTTTTGTATATATTGTAGTGGCATGAAACTGAATGGAGTGGTAGACTAGATGTAACAGATTCTACTGTATTGAGAGTATTTTTTGTTGCTATAACAGATTCAGCTATAACAGATTTTCGATCTGGTGTATATTAGATGTTATCTCTATTGCAATTATGCACCGAGAATGAATTTGTGTTGTTGCTATTTGATTCAGGTGTTTCAATTGTGCAGTTTCTGCACATCTGTTGCTCTGATGCCCTCTGTTGCATCTCTGTTATAATTCTGGCTCTGTTGCAATTGTGTAGCTTTGTAATAAAAAACGAAAAAAAAACACTTTAGATTACGGTTTTATTAATAACCGTAATGTAAAGTCCATGACACGTGGGACCGAAAAAGGGCCTTCAATAACGGTTTTAAACCGTAATTAAACACGTCACGTCTTTAGTGATGCCCGCGTAGACTACGGTCCAGAACCGTAATCATACACGTTTTGGACCGTAATTAAAGGGTTCCGTTCCACCAGTGTTAGGTAGTTTTAGTTAAGGCCACTTTAGAGTATTGCTCAGGTAGTAGTGTACAATGTAGAATTCTCACTGCTCGAGCATTGAATATCAACTTCTCGATTTGATCATCAGTTTTGTTGTCGACTGATATGTCTGGTCCTTGAGTATCTTGGAAGGTGTACTCACCACGTGATATAACCCATCACATCCTTGGGTCATCAAACTTATGTTGAAACTGGCTAGCGCTCCTGATGCGTCCCTGATCGGTCGTGGACGTATCATGGACTCAATTAAACTTGGTTGATTAAGGAAAGACACAGAATAACTTAAACTGGAACCTCCATTTCGATTAAGAATTTACACACAGAAATTCACTCAATCTCCTTCGCCCTCACACACGGACACCGGGATTGTTTAGGACTATCCCAAAGTGCTCTACCCTGTCCTGACAACCGGCCTACGGTTCCCCAACCGTTCCCCGACTGATCAGTCAACCAACTTACAAAAGTATTGTCACACAACTCCAATCCTAACCAGCTCACCAACACTCTAGCCCTTACACACACTTAAGTCTAACTCACACTTACCCTGATTATCTCTATATTCTTCTCTCTTGTACACGCTTGCTTTAGTACGAAATAAATGCAAGTATATATATACGGTTAGTTAGGATGTAACTACCATCCTATAAGTTGGTAAAGTCAAGGATTCTATTCTACTTTCGTCCTATCACATAACAACCACATCAGTATTGTAGAGAGGCTTCAACTTGATCTGGAGTTTTTAGAACACGTGTTGCGTTGCTACTGGACACGTCAGTGACAGCCCTTTCAATTGGCCGAGCACCACTTGTGTGCCCCACTTGTCTGATTCTATCTACTTCATCAAATGTTCATAAATTCTCCTTTAGTCTTCATTACGACTATGTAATTGTTCTGATAAGTAGCCCTTTACTTATCTTGTCCATTTGCATATTAATGAGTTGTATTCTTGTCGTGTGCTAGTTGATAGTGTGAATATGTGAGTCCACATAGATATGTCTATCTTCTCCCAGTCTTTGTCTTTGATTCACTCCTGAAGTATAAGAGATATCATCGTGTGGTGCCTAACTTCTTGTGTGTGGTGTGTGTGCTAGAGGTTCTTGCGTGAGCTCTCATAGACAGGTACCCGACTGGTTGGGCACATGTCGTGTACCGAGTGCACTTGCAACCTTGCGTGCGAAGCCACTCTTTTACCTGTCTATTTAAATCATAAAGCTTGACAAACATGTTAAATACACAACACAAGGTTTGTTATCATCAAAACTAAAGGATCTTGACTTAACAATTTCCACCTTTTTGATGATGGCAACCTATATAAAATTATATAAATTTGGCAATTTGAAAATTTGAGAGATTCCTCCTAAGAAGAATTCCCCCTGAGTTTGTTAAGGGTAGAAACAAAAGATAATGGATTTTATTGATACTATAACCACAGGTAGAAAGTTCTTCACTAAGATATTACATAACACAAAGAAAAATAGTCATACTAACACAAGTACATATTCTTTCCCCCTTTGCCATACAGCAAAAATAGGGAGCAACTACATGACTTAAGGTATTGTAAAGGCCATAAAATTCCATAGAGTACAATCTACAAGCATGATCGAGATAATTAGATAGAGTGAGTGCGTGTCTGAAGATCCCATTCGATTTAATCTAGGCCAAAGGGTTCATCCTCCGAAAAGGAGACTTTTATCCAAGGTTTCTTAGCTGTTTTGGACTCAAACAAGGGTGATTCGGCTGTGATAGACACATCTAACTCCCCAGAATCTACTGTGAACTCCATGCAGTGAGGAGTCCTAGTATGAGAGAGGGAGTAACACTTGAGGTTCTAGACCAAGCTGTGGATGAGTCGGAGTTGGGTTGGACATAGCTTTGGGCGACCTATTTCTTTGGATGTTTTGTGAACATGAGTTTACGAATGGTGGAATGTATGGTTTTCTCGTTTGAGCTGTAGGAGCTTTGCGGAGTTTGTGCCATTTTGTGAGATGTGAAATGATGATTGTGAGTGATGAAGGAACGGAGCAAGTATTTGTAGACAATTGAGAACATGCTCGACGACTGCTCTGTGAGTGGTAATAAATGAGGTGCTACGTCTTGTGGGATATGTTTGTAGGCTTTTTAGGTGTCAAGTTAGGAGATAGGATTAGTGGAGTGGATGGGACTAAATATCTCTGATCATTTTGCAATTTTTAATCAAGGAAGAAGCAGCCAGTACAATAAATTATTTCGCAACCAAGATAATCATTCAATATAGACAAAAGAACATTTTACATTTCATTTATATCAAAAGATTTTTGAGAAAAAGATAGTCAATGGTAGAAAAAACATTAAAAGGAAAAAGAAAAAATCTAATCTAGAATCTAATTTTTCTCACGGTTCCACTCATGTCTCTAAGAGACAAAGAACATTCAGGCTATGTGGGAATCTATAAAATCTATAGCTCCTTGTGTGATGCCCCATAATTTTTTTTATTTACTTCTTTTTGATTTGCAAAGGGAGTCTATATCAATTTGATCTTATATTAGAGAGTCTATGACATTCTTCTAATGTTAATATATTAGCTTGAGGAAGGAGGGTTACATTTGTCTTCTTTCTTTTTGTTATTTATTATTTTCTTAAGGGAGAGATTTATTAATCTATTTTTATTTCCTCCCTCTCACTCATTCTAATTCACGATCAATTAGTCCCTCTCCTTCATCTTTCTCATTGACAATTCTATCGTTCATCCTCTTCGCGTAACTTCTTCTCCCTCTGCTCATCCTCTTCTTCAATCTCTCGTTCCTACAATTCAATGGTTCTACTGTTTCGTTGGTTGCGTCCGTGAGGTCTCTAATTAAGATTTTTGAGTTTGGATTGTTGCTTATTCTCCTCCCTCTCCGTCATTGGTCTTCTCCCAATTTCGATCGAGTGTTCGTGGTTCGAGTAGAGATTCGAGTGGAGATTCAAGAAGAGTGTTTCGTAGAGTCCCCAGAGATTGCTTTGCTTTGGATGTGAGGTAGGTGGTAGATGAATTCGGTCGTGTACGTTCAACCACGGAGATTTCTGGTTTCGTTTTGTTTTCCGGATAAGTTTATGTGCTCCTCTGATTGTGATGTTTCTGGATTGATTTTGGTTGGTTTTTGATGTTGTTAAAACCCCGTGAAAATGTGTTTTCGATTGGTTATTTTGCTACTATAAGTTATGTATGTTTTGTCGGGGATTTGTGGCTTGGTTCCGGCTGATTTCCGCAAGTGATTTTGCAGTTTTCGCAGTGTCCGAACATGTGTCCGAACATTGATGTTCGGACATCATACACCGGCAGATTTTCAGACTCTCGGTTTATGTCCGAACATGCAAGGTGGACGCATGTTCGGACATGCCTTTGTTTTTGCATAACTTCTTCGTTTGAGCTGCTTTGAGTGCCGTTTGCGGCGTTGGATTCCTCTTTTCGAGTAATATCTGTTTTGACATGTTTTAGCAAGTGTTTAAGTGTATTTTGATTTGAAAGTCACCGATAATCTTTTGAACTCTGTTTTGCTCTGTAAGTGTGTGCTTCGGCCTCTGATTTCAGTTTGACTTTGGCTAGTCCTGGTTTAAGACTTTTGTTTCCGCTATGATTTGGTTTTTGTTGTGTTAAGGCCTTGTGCTTTGGTGTGTGTTCTCTGCAACACCTTCTGAACTGATTTGTTAAGCTTCTGTTTGCTAAGCTTCAGTTTTGGGACCTAGTTACTCTTCTTCTGAGCCGTGATGGCTGGGCCGAGCTATTCCGTGGTATACCATGTAGACGTCATTTTGAGTGTGGGTCATGCCCAATCTGTTCTGTGGGGTTGACGAACCCTTTGGCCTTGGGTCATTTCTGCGTTGTCGAGGGATCTGTTAGGTCCATGGGTCTTCGACCCTTTCTGAGTGTTTGTGCTTGGTGCTAGAGTCCCACGTCTGATTGTTAAGTATTCTACTTTCCATTTGCTCTGACTATTTCTGATTTCTGACAGACTGCTTTGTGCTTTCTGTTTTCTAAGAGCCTCTGGTTTATTAAGTGATATGTTTCCGTCTGCTCTGTCTGTATTTGATTTGAGACGGTCTGCTGTGTGCTTTCCGTCTTCTGAGAAGTCTCTGGTTTGCAAAGCTTCGACTTCCTGGTCTGTCTTCTGCTGCTCCTTTTGATTTGACAACATTTAGCTCTCTCTGTTTTAGACCTCTATCTGTTGGAAGGTCTTCCGCTTCGATCTCTGCTTTTGAATTTGCTAAGCTTCTGATTTCGTTCAGATTTTGATGTGGTTAAACTTCTGATTTCGTTGAGCTTCTATTTTGGTTGAGCTTCTGGATTGTCAAGTTTCTGTTTCTGCCTTCTTCCTCTAAGGCCTCTGTTTCTGATTTTGCTATGCTTTCGTATAAGTATAAATGTATGTTCAGATTATGTTTTGAGCGTGCTCAGCTGATGAAGTTTATCACCTGCTGAGCAATAGTTGTGCTCACCCCTATATCCGTCTGATTTGCAGGTCTTAGTTCGAGTTTGAAGTTTCGGCCTTCACTTTTAGTTTTGGATTTGGTTTTGTATTTAGATGTTTGGCTTTGAGGCCCTTTTTGTATTTACTAGCTTTCGCTATTGTAAACTATGTAAATGATTGTAATTGCTACTTGTTAAGTAAAGGGTATTTTGTTCAGTTTTGGGATTCGCTAGTGTAGCCTTGCGTGTCTTAGGTAATAAGCACGCGGCGTGTAACGGTCTCTCAACCAGGGTGGTTTTGGGGTCGTTACACCTTGAACCATGTGATGAACACTTGGTTCAGTGGAGATAGTCTGAACAGTGGTAAGAGTAACTCTTACTCGCTAAAGAACGTCCCTAGTTGTAAGTATCTAGACTGGTCCCCGACCTGTCGTGGGCCGGTGAGAGACTGCGCTTCTTCTTGTGTGCTGATGTCCTTGTCAGGGGTTGAGGCTCTGACTTTGAGTCCTCGCTCTTTGTGGGCTTCTGAAGGGCTATGAGTTTATCTCCCTTAGTCCGGATCCCCATTTTGGAAAGCATCTCTGAGCAGATGCAGTTCTGAGTGGTGCGTCTCGTGGAACCTGTCAGTGTCCACTCCATTCTCGAGTAGTGCCTTGGTGATCACTCCCCCATGCACTAGACCTTGGTTAATGTAGTGACTCTCCTTAATCGTGAGAAGAATCAATAGGAAGGTCAATTTTCTCCTTGGTCTTGCGGGTGTAGAGTAACCACACATCTCTTGCGTTGACGATGTGGTGCGTTGGTTCTGTGGGGTGTGTATTGTGGGTGAGAAGACTGAAGAGTACCCTGTCGGGGATGGACATCTCCACTGCATTGAAATTCTTTATTGTGGCCCCTTTGTTAAGTAGTTGGACCATTTTGCCGCCTTGGTGTCCTAAGTCATTCCAGCTGGTGTCCTTTCGAACAACCAGCGCTTCTGGTTCTAAGTTGAAGGTGTTGTAAATCCATGATTTGGTGATGTTGATATATACTCCTTCAACCTAAGAGATGATGTAGTCGTCGTCGTCATCGCTCTGGAGTGGTCCTGGATGTCGCATATGCTCTTTGAGCAGTTCAGTATAGATGGCGACAGGCTCCTAGAAGTAGTCTACCCATCCTTGGTACTCCAGTAGTTCTAGGATATCTCCAAGACCCATTTGCTCCATCCATTCCATGTCCAGTGTCTTGGGTAAGACAGGACTGGATTTGTCATTGACATTTTCCGCCTTGATCAGCATGGGCCTTAGCTCCTTGAGCTTTTTGAGACGCTTCAGAGATTGAGGAGGCAGAGGCTTTGTGACAGCTTTCTTGGCTTGGAATAGCTCCTCCAACTCTCGAGAGTGTGTAGATGGAGCCATATTCTCTTTGCTTTTTGCTTTCCTTAGTTGCTCACGCTCCTGGAGCATGTAGATGATTAGTCATGTCACTTCCTTCTTCCTGAACTTGTCGTGGAGGCGTCAGTGACTTGTCGTTGACAGTTACCTCAACCTGGGGGAGGATTCCAGTTTTCTCCTCAGAGTCTGGTGTAGTCATACCTTCCTCTAGTGTCCTGTCCTTTGGTGAGGCCTCCTTTTGTGACTTCTCGTCACTTTGTACTTGCTCATCATCGAGCTGTTGAATGACTTCTTTTACGATTGCTAAGGGAGTTACTTCCTCTGCATCGTTGAAGTGCAACTTGCGAGTTGCTTTTTCTGGTGTGGAATAGGCTTTTGTGGGGCTTCTTTTTGGATTTTGTCACGCTTGAATGCGCGAGTCACTCGACTGGATGTGGCAGATCAACGACTTTTGGGATTCTTAACTTTGGATTGTTTGGTGGAAATTTTTGGAGATTTAGTAGGAGACGACATAGTGGGTTTTTCTATGGGAGTTAAGTTAGGAAGAATAGTAGGTTTGAAGGTGCCGGATTCAATAAGGTGGTGAGTTCTAGAAAGATAGGTTTTTATATAATCTACCTCACTAGCGAGTATTTCTCCTTCTTTCACTACATTTACCGTGAGTTGTTCTTCCTCTTCCTTGGTCAGACGTGTTGGCGATTCAGTAGGTTGTATGTCGACCACTTGTTATGGTGACGCCTCTTTGAGAACGGTTTTAGCCTGTGATCGAAGAGCAGTCTTTGGGGCCATTTGGTTTAGGAGATTTGTACTGGACATTAGAAATTTTCAATCGGGTGTTCTTTAGCGGCTGTGAGGCAAGGGTTCTTTGCACTAAGCTCACGAGAGTGTTTATAGAGAGAAGAGAAATTGCTTTGAGTTCTTAGAGA
Organism: Limonium bicolor; assembly: GCA_023374045.1. Lineage (NCBI taxonomy): Eukaryota > Viridiplantae > Streptophyta > Magnoliopsida > Caryophyllales > Plumbaginaceae > Limonium > Limonium bicolor. The sequence continues at coordinate 164,424,325 of CM041778.1, read as the reverse complement.
GATTAGAGAGAGTGAGGGCAATAGTGTAACAAGAGCAAGACTCTCGTCACCCTTTTATAATTATCGAGTAACGGTCGGCGACCACTCCTTGTCCTCTCGCTGACATGTCCCAATGGTACTATTCATAACAGGCAGCGGTCGTGACGGTTGTCAGCGATCCGTTGAGATTTTCCTATTTCTATCCGTTGCACACTCCCTATACTAACCTTACTTTTGTGGAAATGCTGACATATCTGTTTCAAGTAGTCATTTGACATAATTTCCATGCATTTAGCTATTCGTTGACTACTGAACTGTTGGTTTAAAGATGTTGCTCACGTGTCATTGACCGATCGTGGGAATTAAGAGACAGCCTAATCGTGTTTAATGAATATCATTCCCAGATCATGAACAATCTTGTTGAATCTTTCTCTACTTAATGGCTTAGTAAAAATTTCAGCTAGTTGGTCTTCAGTAGAAATGTATTTTAGACCAACTAATTCCTTTTCACAACAATCTCTAAGAAAATGATGTCTAATGTCAATATGCTTGGTACGAGAATGATGCACAGGATTTTTGGAAATAGAGATGGCACTTGTATTATCACACATAATTGGCAACGTACCTTTCTTGACTCCATAATCACCAATTTGCTGTTTGAGCCATAAGAGTTGAGCACAATAGCTTGCTGCGGCTATGTATTCAGATTCAGCGGTTGAGATTGTTACACTTTGTTGTTTCTTTGATCCCCATGCGATCAAACATGATCCAACAAAGAATGTTGTCCCTGACGTACTTTTTCTATCGGTGATAGATCCTCCATAATCCGCATCTGAAAAACCTATAATATTACAATTGGTGAGTTTAGGATAAAAGAGACCGAGGTTCATGGCCCCTTGGAGGTAACGTACAATTCTTTTTACGGTTGCGAGGTGACTTTCTCTTGGGTCTACTTGAAACCAGGCACATAAGCAAACACTATACATAATGTCTGGTCTACTAGCAGTTAAATAGAGTAGAGAACCAATCATCTCCCTGTATGATCGTTGATCGACCGGTCGGTCACCAGTCGTGATGCCCATTTTTGTGCCAACTGCCATAGGTGTGTCAAATGAGTTGCTTGCCTTCATTCCAAATTTCTTTAGTAAATCCTTCATATACTTTTGCTGGGATATGATTGTCCCTTCTTCATCTTGCTTGACTTGAAGTCCTAGGAAGAACTTTAATTCTCCTAAATCACTTATTTCAAATTCCTTTTTCATCAAGCCTTCAAACTTCTTGCAATATTTCTCATCAGAGACTCCAAAGATTATATCATCAACATATACTTGCATATTTAAGAAGTCCCTTTTGTTGTTGTAAACAAACAAGGTCTTATCCACCTTTCCTCTCTTGAATTGGTTTTCTAAACGATAGGAGGATAGACGGTCGTACCATGATCTTGGAGCTTGTTTGAGCCCATAAAGAGCTTTGTCAAGCTTGAGTACCATGTCTTTCCTTCTTGAGTGTCAAAACCTGGAGGTTGTTCAACATACACTTCTTCCTTGACATACCCATTGAGGAAGGCACTTTTTCTGTCAAGTTGGAACAATTTTATTCCTTTATGTGCAGCAAATGCAATTAGTAATCTGATATACTCCATCCTTGCTACTGGAGAAAAGGTTTCTTGGAAGTCTATCCCTTCTTGTTGACGATATCCTTGAGCTACCAAACGAGCTTTGTTCCTAATGACTTCTCCCATCTCATTTAGTTTGTTTCTAAAGACCCCTTTTGTGCCAAGTACTCCTTGATGTGAAGGACAAGGCACAAGATGCCAAACTTTGCATCTTTCAAACTGATTCAATTCTTCTTGCATTGCTTTAATCCAGTCTGAGTCTTGAAGAGCTTCTTTGATATTTTTGGGTTCGATGGGTGAGACTATCGTTGAGAATGCTAGAAGATCTCGAACTTGTAATCTTGTTTGAATTCCTTTGGAGATATTTGATATGATGTTCTTCAATAGATGATCCTTGTATAGAATACGAGATTGATGAATGGTTGATGTTGATAGAGGATCTTTGACATCATTGATCTCTTTGTTGACCTGTTGTTGACTTGTCGCTAATCTGCCGTGCATGTTTTCCTTGGTTTGTGATTCATCTTTGAGATTATCTATGTAATCTTGATCAGCTAGATCAAATCCAAGTTCTTCATCTTCTTCTGATTCCTTGGCCTCGTGAACTTCAGCCTCATCAAAGACCACATGTACACTTTCTTCCACCTTCAATGTCCTTTTGTTGTAGACTTTGTATGCCCATCTCCTTTCAGAGTACCCAAGGAAGATGGCCACATCAGTTCTGGCATCAAATTTTCCTAGGGGATTCTTTTCATTGTTGTGGACATAACATTTACAACCAAATATTCTGAAGTGACTTATGTTTGGTTTTCTTCTCTTGATTAGCTCATAGGGTGTTTTGTTGAGGATAGGTCGTATGAGCGTTCTATTTGTGATGTAGCATGCAGTCACCACAACTTCTGCCTAGAATACCTGAGGAAGACTGCTCCCTAATAGCATGGCCCTAGCTACCTCTTGTAGTGTTCTGTTCTTATGCTCAACTACACCATTTTGTTGGGGTGTCCCTGGTGCTGAATATATGTGATTGATTCCATGTTGTTTACACATATCCATGAATTATTGATTCTCAAACTTCGACCCATGATCAGACCGAAGAGCCTCAATCTTGTGGTTGAGTTGTACTTGGACTTTTCCTGCAAAGACTTAAAATTTCTCAAAGAGTTCATCTTTGAAAGCAATAAAGAGTGTCCAAACAAATCGTGAGTAATCATCAACAATTACAAACACATACTAATTTCCTCCAAAACTTTTGATTCTCATAGGTCCACATAAGTCCATGTGAAGTAATTCAAGTGGCTTAGATGTACTTACTAAGTTCTTTGATTTGAAAGAAGTCTTAGTTTGCTTGCTTCTAACACAAGCATCACAAAGATTGGTCTCAAATTCTTAATCTCAAGGAGACCTCTTACCAACCGTTTCTTGACAAGCTTTCTCAATAAGGAAATGCTAACATGCCCTAGTCTTTTATGCCATAGTGCAGAGTCCTCCAAACTAGTTACATAAACATTTTTCCACCTTTTTTCCCTTTAATAACTCTTTTCCATTGTCCAAACTTACTATGCTACAATGTGTCGAATAGAAGTGAATGAATTTCCTTTGTCACATAGTTGAGATACGCTGAGCAAATTGAATTTTAAACCATTAACTAAAATGACATTATCTATGACATAGTCTGAGGTAAAACCAACCTTACCTTCACCAATGATTTTTCCTTTCTTGTTATCGTCAAAGGAAACGGTTCCTTGGCTTCTTGGTTCGAGTGAGAAGAACTTCATCTTGTCTCCTGTCATGTGTTTAGAGCACCCACTGTCGATGTACCAGCAGGGGTCCATTCACACTCGATTATGCACTTAACAAGTTAGCGTTGTGGGGTTAGGGTCCACCGAAAGGTTGGACCCATTTCCACCATCAATCATTGTTCTAAAATCATTTTTGACTACCCATTTTAATCCTATCTTCTGGAGTTGCCAATGCATCATAGATCGTGTTCTATAGTATTTGGCTTCATAATGACCAGGTTGTCTGCATAGATGGAGATATCTCTACGACTGGTCCCTGACTGATATCCGACCGGTCATTTGTTTCTCCACATGCGTGTCCTAGATACAACTTCTAGTTTCGCGTGATTTTCTTTGATGATTGCTAGTTCTTTTTCTTTTGAGCTAAGTGCAGCAATCAATTCATCTATTTCAGGTTGTTTTCCTGATTTCATCTTTTCATGAGGAGAAAAATTTCACTATAATCGATTTGCAATTTCATGAGTGCCTTCATTAGATTTTCTACCTTATCCTTATATGAGTTTTTCTTCAATTTCTCATTTTCTTTTAAAAGTTTCTTGTGTTCATTTTCCAATGCCTCTAGTTGATCAACTAGAATAAGAGAAAACTTTCTAAGTCCAGGAAGTTCAGCCTTTAGAATTCTTATCTTAAGTTTAGAGTAATTTACCTTGTTTTGATCTTCTTCTTCAGATTCTAGCGTGTCTTTGTCTTGCGCTATCAAGAAAACTTCCTCAATGAATAGGTGAGCCTTCTCATCCTCCGAGGGATCACTATCCGAGGTTTGATCATTGTCACTTAGCTCTGACTCTCCCCATGCAGCAACAAATGCTTCTTTCCTTGGTCCTTTGTTGAATAACCTTCGGACTAGTTTCCTGACCTTGTCGTTGTCCTTTCGGGATTGTTGAGGACAGTCTTTGATGTGATGCCCACACTTTGAGCACCCAAAACACCTACCATTGTTATTTTTGTGACGATCATTGGTCTCCTTGGGTTCTCTTCCTTTCCTCATGTTGTTTCTTATGAATTTTCGAAAGTACCTCTTAGCATAGAGGACCATCTCGTCATTGTCTTCTCTTGTTTTGGAATTTTCAGCTACTTGAAGGGCTATGTGAAATACCCCAAACTTATTAAATATGGATTAAATATCTAATCACATTAATTAGGGCCTAAACATGCCTTAAAAGTCAACTGAGAACAACAGTGGTCAACACAAAACAAGATGTTGCACCCTTTGACGGTTTAGGGTAAACAAATACCCAAATGAACTACTTAGGACCTAAAAATTTTTCCTAAGCATATTAATACATTACTAAACATATTACAATTGTTGGGCAACACTCCAACACAAAGAACAAGCACTTTCATGCTTCAAGGTCAAGAAGGGCAAAAATGTGCTCTAAGAAACCTTAAAGGTCTAATGACCTCTAAATGATATAAAATTGGATACCATGATCAAATATCATGTAAGGAACACAAAAAACTGTTGTCAAAGAAAACCAAGCTCAGAAACACCTTGCGACACAAAATGTGCACTAAAACTCCTTAAAGCACGTTTTTGTGTAATTGTCTTCTAAATTGAATTTAAATGGGCTAAAAGGTTATAAATACCTTTAAATATGATAAAATATCATATTATATCATATTAGGAATTTAATTCCAAGAATTTACAAATTTTTACAAATTTAATATTAAAATATTAATAAAACCCTAAAGTGGGGCCCGTTTGGGTCAACATTGACTAAGTTGGTCAATGTTGACCATTGACCACGAATTGGACTGAATAAAATCGGTTCAATAAGTCTCTAAACAGACCAAGAGACAAGTCTCATGTGACAATTAAATATGCTACTTTACTTTTGCATAAAAATAACAAAAAGTGAACTTTACCTTATAAAACAAAAAAGGTTGTCTACCACTTACCTTACCCTGTGAGCCATCCGATTTGGAGCCCCTCTTCCTCCTTATTATACGGTGCATTCCAAGGCTCCAAGCAAGAACAAGACAAGAGTGGTGAGTCACATATTCATTAATTGATTAAAGTAACATTAACATTTCATTATTGAATCAAATAAGTGTCAATCACCCACCACCTTTCTCAAAGTAGGCCGGCTGCCTCCTTGCCTTGTCTCCACCGAATTAGCTGCAATAATCAACACCAATCAATTAGTGATGAGTCATCAAATCATTAAAGGACATAAAATAAGGAAAAAATGTGTTTTAAGCCAAAATTAGGTCATTTCCTTCACTAGCTCCATTCAGCCGTGAGCTCCTTAGCCAAACCCTCTCTTTGGCTTCCTCTCAACCGTAGGTAAGCACTCCAAGCACCATTGATGAGAGCTCAAGCTCTAGGTAAGCTCCTAAGGCATAAAAATGCCCATTTTCTTCATCTTTCTTTCCTTTTTCCATTGATCTACACTCCAACATTTTCTATACATCTATGTAGAGTGTTTTGGAGGTTAAAGGAAGAATTAATTTCGGCCATATCAAGATCTAAGGAGGAAAGTTCAAGTCTTGACCATTTAAGGTAAAAATGTGCTCTAAGCACACACCTCTTCTTCCTTGAAAATTTCGGTTGTAAACCTTGGTTCCCTAGCCTTATTTTCTTCTCCTTTTCATGTAGATTCAGTTGGTATACCAAGATCTACAAGGAGTAGCTAGATCCAAGCCAAAAACACCATTTTTGGCATCTTAAACAAGGTAAAACTTAGCCATCTTCCAAGCTAATTTACCCATGGTTTTATACCTTGTTATTAAGAGAGTTTTGATACTTTTTCTCTTCTGGAAAAATAGGGCCGAGATCTCACTCCACTAAACTTGGAGATTTAAGGTAAAAATTCATGATTTTCATGACTTAAAGTACTTCTCATGGTTAGCTAATGTTTGGAGTTTAATCATGTCTTGTTTTCTACATGAGGACAAGTAAATCAAGCTTTGGAGAAACTCTCCTTAAGGTGGCGAATTCAAACAAGGCTTTACATAAGCTAAATCAAGGTATAAATCGCTTAAAATGATTAAGGAATGGTTAAATAAATTTTATAACTAATTAAACAAGCATAATTGTCAAATTTAAGACATTATGTGGAAGTTTGGTAATTAAATGAAAAATCTATGGTGAGGCCAAGAATTATAAGTGTTTTTGGGACATTTATGTGTAATTTATTTTGCAAGCCAATGTTTGTAATAAGGCCATGTATTTTAGGCCATTTTATTTATGCATTTACAAGCTTTTAATTAAGTTTAAGTAGTATAAATGCATTACCGAAAATAAATGGGGTATTAGGTGTAAATAAATTAAATTTAGGGGCTTTAGAATAATAAGGCCGAAAATTAGAGGTAAAAAGGAGTTAAAATAAAGTTTATAAGATTTTATAAAGTTTTGGGGTTAAATGGTGATTTCTAGGAAGTTTGGGTGCAAAGCGTAATTATTAGGAATTAATGGTCAAGGAAATATTAAGGCGGTCAACCTTGACCATATGGTAGGTTTTGACCAAATTAGATAAGTTAGATAACTTATTTAAGGTTTCATAATAAAGATAAGTACTTAATGGTAATATTTTTATAACATATGTGGTAAATATGTTATTACCGAAAATAAGGGGTGTACAATGGTATTTTAAACACCCATGGGCTATTAGGAATTTTTAGGAATTTATTGGGTTGATTTTGGAATAAAAATGAACTATATAATAATATATAGTTATTATATCATTATGACACTTTGGAGAAATATAGATGGTGGAATGGTAAATACCGAAAGTATATGGGTTAATAAGGATATTTATAACCTTTTGGTGGAATTTGGAGATTTTTAGAATTATATAAGAGTATTTATTAAGATATGTGTATAATATATGGTTTTAATGATATGGTAAAACTATACGTTATAAATAGGGCCAAATGGCAATTATAGAATAGCACAAGGGCTGTTCGGAGTTTACAAAAAATAACCATAGGTTATACCCTTTTTATAAGTTAGAAATGTTATACTAAATGGCATATATAACATGGTATAAATTAAGGGGTGATTTTGTAAATTAAGGAAACTATGGTTTATGGAAAATAAGATTTTCCTATGGTGCCTAAGAGGCAATATAAAATAGTTTTGTATAAAAACTATAGGTATAAGTTAAAGGGAATAAAAATATCACATTGTATGATATTAGTATATGGTACAACATTACATAATGTTTTGTGGTCAAAATAGAATTTAAATAAATTCAAGGGCTGTACCGAATTAATAAGAGTTGGAAAATGAATTTTAGACTAAGGTCTATAATGTTATAACAATTATATGGTTTAGATGGAATTAATATAAGGAAGGGTACTCACATAAAATAATGTGACAAATTATAATTAAATGGGATTTATAAACTAAGGTACCTATGGAATAAACCTTAGGAGTTGTAAATGTACAACATAAAATGTTACATAATATTAGGATAACAATCTTAATATAAGTTGTACAATACAATACAACTAATGGGAATAATCATCTAACAAAAGATGATAAAAAGTAACATAAAATATAAGAGTTTATTAAACTCATGGGAATTACCTACGAGGTAAATATATACATACACAAGAGTAATGTATATAAGGATGGATATATATTTTGGTTGGAAACCATATGATTTAATGGTGGTGGTTATTTAAAAAAAATATATAGTTACGAACTATAAATATGAGTTTTGGATGCAAATATTATTTGCCAAAGATAAATGGGTTATATAATACATTGTATTATAATGGATGGTGGGAGAATGATACAATTTAATAAATGATACAATACAAAAAAGAAATCAATATAATATAATCATGCCTGCATACATGCAACTATAGGTTACGTACCTAAAATTAATTGGTGGATAAGATTAAAAAGAATTACAATGAATTAAAACTTAACAGTTGAAATATTATGACGTATGAGTTTTAGGTAACAAAGTCGACTGTTTTAGAGAAACCCGTAACAATAACTGTAGAAAACAGGGGTGAACTGTCGGGGTTACTTATTATTCGGAAATACCGGATGTAGTTAGTCATGGAGACTGACTTATAGTTTATTACCGTTTAGATTATACTTCTGACAAGACGCTTGACGAGCTAGCGGACTACAGGAGCGTAGGATCTTGCTGATTCATACTCCACCGTAATACGATCAGGGTGAACGGTATGTAAAGGGGTTTGATCCGAGTTGTCCTAAGGCTGCTCCTTGGGCTCGGATTTGGTTGATATAACTTGTGTGTTATGTGTGTGGATACATGTATGTGATTAAGTGTTACTGCATTATTTATTTATGCACGAGCGTCCTACGGGACTAACACTACGTCGACTATAGATCGACTTATATAAACATACATATACGTTAATATGATGACATGATGGTTACTTGATATAATACCATGATATTAATATTAAGTATATGGTGACCTAAGTAAAACACTTAGGAACGAGTCACGACATTGTCGGTCTCTAGAGCATGGATCTCGAACATGAATATAACCTAGATTACTTCTAGGTATGCGTGACCCATTGGGCCGCTGATTAATAAATGATATTCTCCATAAGACTAAGAGCAGATCTTAAACATTATGAGAGAGAGATGGTATGAGATTGAGGTGAGGAATCCCGGTAGTTTACGAACTACTTGGTTGCGTATTTGTGATCACTGAGGGGTTTCCTAATTCGATTCCGCTCCAGGTTATATCCAACGAGCCCAAACTGGATCGTGGATCAGGTGGCTACGGCCTTTTTATGGACGTCTTACGAGACATAAGAGAGTCAGGGGCCTCCGGACCTCTAGCGAAATGAGCACCTTTGTGTGTACGGGAGGACTACTGTCCATGGTGAGGTTATCGGGTTGTCCTAACATGACGCCCAACTGATATTAATAAATAAACATGGTTGGATGGAGCCTACAAGGCTAAGGTAAATTAATTATGAAAACTGTACGCCACGGCGAATGTACATTGTACATATGGATGGGGCCTTGAAGGCCAAACTAAAATAAATTAATAAAGGATGGTATACGCTACGGCGATTGTACATTGTACATCATATTGTGGTTGTTCGATACGTTCGATATATAATTGTGGATTGTGTTATTAAATGATGTTTGGATGGATGGTTAAATGTTTGTGAATATTTGGATGAATGATTATGTATAGTATACATTTATATTGCAGTATTGATTATATCTGTAAAATGGTTAAGCATGAAACCGATCTAATAACAAGATGGTTAAAATGACAAGTGACCATTAGGGTCCAGGCCCGGCATACTCAGCGTCTATCGCTGATACTACACCATTTCAGGTTGTTGATCATTGTCGGAGCTGAAGAGCAGGAACAGGGTAATTGGAGTTTCACTTTTGTTACCACACATGGAGATGTTGTATAACAATGTAGATGGTGAATTGTATTATGGTAAAGTTGTGTATATTCAGGTTTGGGTAGATGCTCACTTGTCGATGTTTATGATTTATGGACTTAGTATGGTGTATAGGAGTTTTCTCGTTATCACGGCGGTTAGCAATGTGTTTATGTTGGAAGTTGGATGTAGTTTGGCTTTGTTGCTCGCATGGGCGAGTAATGGCCGGTGACACCCGAGTGAGTTTTGTATTTGTTATTTATTTTCCGCTGCGAGACGTTTTATTTATTGCTACGTGAGAGATTATATCGTGATTGTGGAGAGGGGTGTTACACTATGCCTTTCCCTTTTTCTTTTGTTGAGTTTTCTAAGTTTCATTGTTGTAGTTTTAACTCAAACGCCATTAGGGAGCCTAACATGTCTACCAAAGACATCTTAGATAGATCGTGGACTTCTTGCATGGCATTGACCTTGCTGTTGAAGGAGGCAGAAACAAATTTGAGGAACTTCTGAATTTGATCCTCATTCGAGATAGTTCTTCTAAGCACCAACATCTCGTTGATCAGCTTGGTGAACCTTGTATGCATTTCAGAAATGCTCTCCTTTTCTTCCTTCTTGAATAGCTCCCAATGAGTGAGCAACAACTCAGTGCGAGTCTTTTTGATCTCATCATTCCCTTCATATGTAACTTCAAGAGTTTTCCAAATCTCTTGGGCTGTTTTAGCTGAGGCTATTTTGGAGTATTACTCAGGTAGTAGTGCTCAGTGTAGAATCCTTACGGCTCGAGCATTGAATACCATCTTCTTAATTTGATCGTCCGTCATGCTGTCAACAGATATATCTTGTCCTTGAGCATTTTGAAAGGTATATTCACCTTGTGATATAACCCTCCACATCCTAGGATCATTAGACTCGATGTGAAACTCCATTTTATTCTTACAGTGAGTGTAGTTATCTCCATTGAAAAGTGGTGGTCGGTTTGGTGCAGAACCTTATTCTAATGCTAGCAGGCTTGCGTGAGACATTTTGATCGTCTTCCAAAGCAGTTATCTTTCTAGAAGAGACCCGCTCTGATACCAATTGAAACTGGCTAGCGCTCCTGATGCGTCCATGATTGGTCGTAGACGTATCGTGGACTCAATTAAACTTGGTTGATTAAGGAAAGACACAGAATAAACTTAAACTGGAAACTCCATTTCGATTGAGAATTTACACACATAAATTCACTCAATCTCCCTTGCCCTCACACACGGACTCTATGACAGTTCAGGACTTTATCCCAAAGTCCTCTACCCTCTCCTGACAGCCGGCCTACGGTTCCCCAACCGTTCCCCAACTGATCAGTCAACCAACTTACAAAAGTGTTGTCACACAACTCCAATCCTCACCAGCTCACCAACTTTCTAGCCCTTACACACACTTAAGTCTAACTCACACTTGCTCTGATTTTCTCTATATTCTTCTCTCTTGTACAGGCTTGCTTTCATACGAAATAAGTGCAAGTATATATATACGGTTAGTTAGTGTAACACCCCTATTTAACAAAAAATGCAGCGGAAATAAAATACTAAGGCGATTACAGATCATCGGGTTCCAAACACCAGGCACCAAACCTCATAAATTACAACTTACAATATTACAAATGCTACAGTCTGAACTCGAGAAAACATAACAAAAGCAAAATATAAAAACTCTCCACAATCCCAAATTCCCATCCCAATCACTCATACTCTTCGTGGCCACCTGTATAACAATTCGTACCTGCAAGATGAAACCAAGTAGCCCACCCCGGGTGTAACACCCCAACCGTTAATCCTATGCTTACCGTCTAATCGTCCTGTTAATTCAATGAGTTCGCAGCGGAATATTACTACCTACTACGGCGGGTGAAACAATGCCGCTAACCGCCCATACGGCTAACTAGGCTACTAATGCTTACAGTCACGGTCTGATGGCCAATGGATACCGAGCTACTAAAACAACTTACCATTTACAATACGTTCACTACCAAGGATTACCGAGTATTCAAAATGTAGTCATTACAACCTTCCAAGTTTACCCAAAAGAATGAGCTCCTATCCTATGCTCATCTATACCAATGCTCCATTCTATCAATATCCAAAAAGGTGTACCACATGGTACCCCGGCTAATCAAAAGTTACAGCCATGTACTACTTAGTACACCCATCATAAATTCAATGTTTACATCACAAAAAGAAGATAAAAGAAATGGGAGTAGATCTTCACATCTTCATCAATCTCGAGTACCTGCGTGTAGTAAAAATGGTCCCCCGAGGGGGTCAGCTTACGCTGCGCATGAACTCCGCATATACCGATTGCTAGCAAGGGTACGCCGACTAATTGGCGACCGCTAAACATGCTTGTTCGTTATTCATACATGCATGCTTTACATACAAACATCCATACATTACAATACATCATTCACTTCAAGGCAACAATACAATAGAGTTCACAATACTTACCTTCACAAAGTTAGCCAAATTGTGCATCCGGGTTAATCGGAATGCATATTACTCTTTTACTCATTACTTACTTCTTCTTACTTACAATTACTTACTTCCTTTTTACTTTACTTACTCATTCTTACTTACTTACTTATACTCAAGTCAAGTCGTCGGGACCTCCGGCCTTGGGGACTACTCCGTCCCACATCCGGGATTTACTTGACTCACTAATCCGGGATGCTACCCACTTAAGGGATTTGGGCCGCGGACCAGTTTAAGAGTCAGGAATTGGAGCCAACCTCTCGTGACTCCGCATCCTCACGCGTGGCCGAAACTATATCGGACTTCTACTCATTCCAATTTAATTACCATTTTAAGTTAGGGTGGTTAGATTGTTAGGAACAAGTTAGAAGTCCAGCTCATCACAATCGGTCACAGTGCAATACATCTTACATACACACATTCATATCATCCATACATTTCATGAAGTATACAAACTAAGCTTTAAAGAAAATATACAACATCATACAACACTACATATTCACAAGTAGGCATATTAACTCCGATTCGTGCATTTATCTTTATTGGTGATCAATTAGCACACAACACACAAATCAGAGTAGCCATGATAGCATTCGGGGCATGAGGAATTCATACCGTTCACCGTCGTACGTAATTCCAAACGTCCTTCGATGTCACAAACCAAGTCCTATTACATACATACAATTGAATGATTAATTTAACTATCATTACTTAACTCCTACTTACTATGTCCTTACATTTCTTACACTTATACTTTACTTATTTATTTTCCCTTTACTTAAGTTTCCATCTCTTTACTTAAGGTTTGCATGCTTACACACATATACATATACATATATGTATGGGTATACATATACATATATATATACAATTACTATTTAAATTAAAATATTTTTTTTTTTTTTTTTTTTTGTCAGGACCGGACTTGCGACCGACCTTGCAAGTCCGGTCCATTCCAGTAGCTACCGGTACCGAAAATTCCTGGCCCGACCGAACTTGCAAGTCCGGTCGCAAGTTCGGTCGCTTCCAGTAGCTCAGGTTGCGGAGATTCTTCTGGCCGACCGAACTTGCAAGTCCGGTCGCAAGTTCGGTCGATTCCAGTAGCTATCCTCGGGAAATTTTTCTGGGCCGACCGAACTTGCATGTCCGGTCGCAAGTCCGGTCGATTCCAGTAGGTTACAGGATGGAAATTTTTCTGGCCGACCGAACTTGCAAGTCCGGTCGCAAGTTCGGTCGATTCCAGTAGGTTACAGACGGGGAAAATCTCTGGTCCGACCGAACTTGCAAGTCCGGTCGCAAGTCCGGTCGATTCCAGTAGCTCACCCGTCTTTGTAAGTCTGGGCTCGACCGAACTTGCAAGTCCGGTCGCAAGTTCGGTCCGGCCCAGTATTTGCATTTTAAATTCTGTTTTCAGTCCTCTCTTTTACCCATTACTTCCCCACTGTTCCTACACTTAATCCTACATGTTTTAACACTAATTACGCCTCCTAATACACCTTAGTTCATCCATTAATTCCTTACACAATTCTATACTCATTCACTCACATAACTCTCCAAGTTTCACTCAACACTTGCACTAGTTATTTCTTCTAGTTACATTATGCTACAGATTTTAACCCTTACACCTCTCCTCTACATCTCCCTCTCTTAATGTCATTTCTAACACTCTTACTATATCTAGAATCCATTATCTAGCTCTCTCAACTTTCCCTCTAACTATCCAAATCAAAATCTGTTACCACTCACATTAGCCATCTAGTTTTAATTCTCTAAGTGTTCTAATCCTAGGCAAATTTTGCCATAGTCTCCCCTATAATTTTATACTCTCACCACATGTTCTAGTTCACATTTTCAACACTCATTCCACCTGTTTTCAACAATCAATATACACAAGCTCCCATATACCATCCCAATACTAAAACAACACTAAAACACTACAAAATTCCTGCACTCAAGATACCATTCCCAATCTGTTTTAAATGAGTTTTACACATCTTTTAAAGCTTCCAAAATACTTATATTCTCTTGCACATTATACCATTGATGCATTATCATTTTACAATACCCATTTCCATTCTTAAAAATCTGTTACATATACATTTATAAAGCTACACAAAGGTGAACATCCTTACCTTGCTTTACTTCTAGATTTTCTTTCTCTTCTTCCTTCTTCCTTCTTCCTCTACTGGTTTTGAATTATCAACCTCTAATGCTACAGCCCACCAACATACATATTTTCAATACTAAAACTAAACTCAAACATTACTTAAGTTCTAATGCACATTCTAGGGTTTAGAATATTTATTACCTTCCAAGAGCTCAAGAGTTGCTTGGGTTAGCTCAAGAACAAGATTTCTCACACCACCACAATGCCAAAATCGGCTGGAGCAAGAGAGACCAAACAAGGGTTTAGTCACCAAATTCGTTTTGCCTTTTTAAGCTAGAAAAAGGTGGAGTTTTAAAGAGATCTTTACCTCAAAAGAACAAGGAGACCAAGGTGGCTCTAATGGTGGTGCTGGAACTTCAAATGGGGTATACCCTCAAAATCGAAAGTTAGTGTTTTCGAATTTTGGAAAGATAGAATTGTAGCTCTTGAGGAGGGGAAGACAATGGTGGTGTTTTTATAATTTTTGGAGAATGTATGAGGGAGTTACAAAGGAGAGAAGTAAGGTTTTGCTTTGTTTTGCTTATTTCACCATGGGAACCGATGGAGAAGAAGAAGAGGGAAAAAGAGAGAGAGTGGGGGCTGCTTCCTTACGTGAGAGAAGAGAATGAATTGGAGAGAGAGTGTGGGAAAGTGAGAGTGAGTTGTTTTTATTATTTTTGTTTGTTGTGAGTAAAAGTAGAGTAAAGAGAGAGTGAGAGGAGGGGCCAAAAATCGGACAGCCCACACACACACATGACACTCTTTTTTATTTTCAAATTGGACACATAACTCTTGGTTATTTATACTTCTACCCCACAACTTCCCGTTTTTGACAGTTTTTACTAATCTCTCGTTTTATTGATTTTATTGGTCCTAAAGCTTCACTAATATTTATTAATGATTATTTAGTTGACCAAAATTGTTACGAGTCTATTTGACCCGCTTAAAGACACGTTTTCCCGGTTACCTCGAAAAAACGCGCTTTAAGGTTCGTAATGTTCTTAACCCGTTTTAAGGTCCGTTTTCTTCGGGATTTGTTCCCGAATAATTATTTACACTTAATTAAGCTTCTAAATTACTTATTAGCCTAATTAATCACTATTTTAAATACGGGGTATTTCAATCTACCCCCCTTAAGAAACTTTGCCCTCAAAGTTGCTCAAGGTTAATAGTTTAAGTATTCTACTCATTAGGCAAACCAATTGTCCTAATGTGTCTTACTACACCTATGAGGTGTTTACCTTCACGTCACAACACATACACAATTCGCAATCATACACAATCCATCATGTCATTCATACCATTCCACAATTCACAATACACCATTACCATTCACAATACACATTACAATCCACAATACACATACATCAATACACACACACCATATGCACATACACATTCATACACATTACACATACATACACATCCATACCAAGTTCACTTGCACTACATGTGCCATACAAAATGCAATGCTTACCCCGAAGCAATGCAAAAGCAAAAGGGCTCTACCCCCCTTAAAAGGGGTACGACCCGTACCCGTAACTACATGCTAGACTAACTAGTCTATGAATAACTGTGGGTACTTAGCCTTCATGGCATCTTCTAGTTCCCATGTCGCTTCTTCGACATCATGGTTAGACCATAGGACCTTCACCATTCGTATCGACTTATGGCGAGTGTCTCTGGTCTTCCTATCAAGGATTCTCACTGGGTTTCAACATATCTCATGTTTGGCTCATGGATAATCTCTCGGGCTCTAGACATGAGAAGGATCAGCCATATACTTCTTGAGTTGTGACACATGAAATACATCATGGACACGTCCCAAGTCCTCAGGTAATGCTAACCTGTAGGCTACTGAACCAACTCTTTCGGTGATAGTGTACGGCCCTACAAATTTTGGGCTTAGCTTGCCCTTCTGACCAAAACGGAAGACACCCTTCATAGGTGAAACTCGCAAGAACACTTGGTCGCCCACGGCGAACTCAAGGTCGCGTCGTCTCACATCCGCATAGGATTTCTGTCTATCTTGGGCTGCCTTCATATTAGCTCTAATTTGTTGCACTTCGGCTTGTACTTGCTCAAGGTACTCCGGTCCTATGATGACCGCTTCGCTTGACTCATCCCAACACAAGGGTGTACGGCAAGGTCTACCGTATAGAGCTTGGAAAGGCGACATCTTAATCGAGGCGTGATAACTATTATTATACGAGAACTCGATAAGATGAAGCTTATCTAACCAACTCCCCTGAAAGTCCAAGGCACATGCCCGAAGCATGTCCTCCAATGTCTGGATGGTCCTTTCTGTCTGACCGTCGGTCTGAGGATGGAAGGCGGTGCTCAGCTTCAATTCTGTACCCAGCGCTTCCCTTGTAGCTCTCCAGTACCTCGAAAGGAATCTGGTGTCGCGGTCAGATACTATGGTTTTCGGGACTCCGTGATGTCTGATAATCTCCTTATCGAAACTCAGCTAGTTTACTACCTTCCAGGTGTCCTTCATCGGTATGAATCTGGCAACCTTGGTAAGGCGATCTACTACGACCCAGATCATGTTGAGTCCTCCCCTAGCAGGTGGGAGTCCTACAACAAAATCCATGGAGATATCATGAAATTTCCACTCCGGAATTGGCATTGATTGTACCATTCCGCCCGGTCTACGATGTTCAAATTTGACCTTCTGGCATGTTAAGCATCTTAGCACAAATTCTGTCACATCTGACTTCATCCCAGACCACCAGAAGTACCTCTTCATGTCTTTGTACATCTTGGAGGCTCCCGGATGGACTGATAATGTAGAACTATGTGACTCTCGCAGGATGCGATCCCTTAGCTCAGCATTGCTTCGGGGGACGCATAGCCTGCCATTCAACCGAATCAAACCATCTTCATGTGTACTTGAAGTCATACTTTTTCTTCTCAAATGTACCATTCCCGATCTTTTGTCTGATTTCGGTTAGGTAAGGGTCGCTCAACTGAGCATCTCGCACCTCGTCAACCAAGCTAGAAGAAGCGAGTAGCGAATGGAGCGAGTGTGCTCGACGGCTCAGGGCGTCGGCTACCACATTAGCCTTCCCTTCCTTATACTGCAATTGATGTCATAGTCTGAGAGGAATCCATCCATCTTCTCTGTCTCAAGTTGAGTTCTTTCTGAGTGAATACATACTGTAAGCTCTTATGATCGGAGTAGATGGTGATGCTTACCCCATAGAGATAGTGTCGCCATATCTTCAAGGCGAAGACAATGGCTCCTAGCTCTAAGTCGTGAGTCGGGTAATTCTCCTCATGTTTCTTCAGCTGGCGGGAGGCATAAGCAACAACCTTGCCATGCTGCATGAGTACGCATCCCATTCCTTTGCCTGATGCATCACAGTATACCTCAAATCCCTCTGTGCCCTCTGGAAGAGTAAGGATGGGCGCTGAGGTCAATGAGTCCTTAAGGCTCTGAAATGATACTTCGCACTCGTCCGTCCATACAAACGGTGCATCCTTTTTCATCAATGTAGTCATGGGCTTAGCGACTTTTGAGAAGTCCTTTACGAATCTCCGGTAGTAACCGGCTAGACCAAGAAAGCTCCGAATGTCGGTAACAGTCTTAGGTCTAGGCCATGATCGTACAGCTTCTATTTTAGAAGGGTCAACTGAGATACCTGCGCTCGAGATGACATGTCCGAGGAATGATACCTGATCAAGCCAAAACTCGCATTTGGAGAACTTCGCATACAGCTGGTTCTCGCGCAGTGTCTCAAGCACTTTCCTCAAGTGGGTTTCATGTTCCTCTGGTGACTTAGAATATACAAGGATGTCGTCGATGAAGACCACAACCGAAGTGTCCAACTGCTCACTGAATAAACGATTCATGAGGTCCATGAATTTTGCCGGTGCGTTTGACAAACCGAATGGCATCACTGTGAATTCGTAGTGGCCATATCTGGTACGGAATGCCGTTTTCTCGATGTCTTGCTCTTTGATTGCAATCTGATGATACCCAGAACGGAGGTCAATCTTGGAAAAGACCGATGCTCCTTTCAACTGGTCAAATAGGTCGTCGATGCGTGGCAATGGGTATTTGTTTTTGACTGTGACCGCATTCAGCTCGCGGTAGTCAATACAAAGGCGGAGACTACCGTCCTTCTTCTTCACGAAGAGAACCGGTGCTCCCCAGGGTGATACGCTCGGGCGTATAAACCCTTTGTCTAGAAGATCTCTCAATTGTTCTTTCAGTTCAGTCATTTCAGCAGGTGCCATGCGGTACGGTGCCCTAGCAATGGGACCGGTACCTGGCAATAGATCAATTTCGAATTCCACTGCTCTCGGTAGTGGCATGGCGGGTAGCTCCTTAGGAATACAATCGGGATACTCAGATACTATCGGTACATCATCACTGAACTCTGATCTCTCTCCAGGTCTTGCACATAACATAAGTACACTTCTTGGCCCTTTCTGAGCTCCCGGTACATAGCCATAGCAGATATAAGGGTGGTCGAAGGCTCTCTCGGTCTCTGGCGGTAAGATACGGTAACCCCAGAAGGACTCTTGAGCAGCAATCGATGCTCGGCGCAGAGGATTCTACCCTTGTGCCGCTCCAACCAATTCATTCCAATGATAAGGTCGAATCCCAATCCATTGAATTCGATGAAGGAAATGGGAAACGCCTCCTTTTTAATTTCGATGGTGGCTGATTGGTAGTATTTGGTACACTTTTACTCGCTCCTTCGATGGGAGAGTAACCATGAAATTCGGTAGCTCATCCGCATCTAGCTTCAACCTCTTCACGAAAGATGGTGATACGAAGGTGTGAGAGAGGCGCCGGAGTCGAATAGCACATTGGCATCAATGCCATTTACTGGAAGGTTCCCGTTAGAATGGTGCCGCTTCTGCCGGCTTGTGCTTCGGTGAGGATGCTCAGGTTACCTTCGGTACGAGTCCACAACCTATTGGATTCACAATTGGATAAGTATTGATGGTGGACACAAGTGGAATTAAATCAACACTGCTCTTTATTGATAAACCAACCATCATACATGTCGTGTCTCTAATACACGTTACTAATAGATTACATGATACTAGGAATTTAATATTTTCTAAAGGTAAGGTTCAGGCGTCCTGGTTTCATGTGTGTGCATTGATTATTGCCGGCGGTGCGTATTCAACTTGATCTTGTTGATCCCGTGATACAGCATCCGTGAGTTTCCACCCATGATGAGGACATCTCCTGATCTCAATACCAATTCTCTGCGAGGTCCACACGCTTCTGCTCGCTATACAGGATACGGCGTCATCACCAATGGACCAAGACACTACGGGCACTCCTTGTTCAAGAGATTCCGCTGTCTCGTCCTTGTATTGTGTAACCCAAGTCGTCCTTTTTTCATAGAAGTTGACGATACAAAGGTCCGCTTCAAGTGCGGGGATTGGTTCAGATTCACATTGTTGCGCAAGTTCAACTGCTTGAGTGATGAGGGTCTGAAACTCTGGTGGTATTGTCGGTGGCGTCGCTCCATCTTGTGTTCGTGTCTCCTGGTATGTCTTGGTATAAGGATTCCAGTCCTTTCCAAGCACATCATCTTCAGCTTCATCTTCGCTCCACCGGGGAATTCGGGTGTGTAAAATCCACCTTGACCCGTTCCTAGCTCGTTGCATCGTCGGATGATTGAGATTTGCGCTTCGGGTGTCAGGTATCCCCTTAATAAGATCATACCTGGGCGGATGACCTGACACTGTTTGTTGGTGTAGTCGTTGTTGGTGATGTCGATCTCTTCTTGATTCAAGGTTACCGGTATCGGGTAACAGATACTAAAGTTTCCTATGGTTACAAATTTCATCTACGGTGAGTACTAGTTTCAACTACTCCATTTCATGCTCAATATATACTTCATTGATTTACTCATGCATTCACTCATACAATTGCTTTACTACTAGGCATGCTATTTCAAGGATTAAAGGTTTAGGTGATTACCTTGGCCGGATTTCGAACCGGCCCATCGCGGTCAATCACATGCAGAACAGGCTGCCTCTGAGGGCGCCTCTCTGGGGGACCCCGGGATCCCTGTCCCTGTGGTGCCTGCTGGGCCGGTGCATCGCCAGATGCCACCTCCTTGCCCTCTCGCTGCTTATAGCTCTGGAAGTTTCCTTGGGCTTCCCATTCTCGGGCATCGATTAGCAGTGTGCCCCAACTTCTGGCAGTTGTAGCATTTTATGTCTCTCCCAAAGCAATCTTACCAGGGTGGTCCTGGTTGCACTTTCTGCACACATAGGTGCGGCCGTCGGAGAAGGTTTTGGCGGCTCCGGAGCTAGAACCTGAGGTTAGAGGGTTAGCACATGTGTGCGTGGATATACTAGATACGTTACTTATATGAATACGAATTGGAAATAGAATTTACCCTTAGGAGGGTGTGATCTCAGTGGCTTGGCTGCCACCGGTGCAGAATAACCAAGCTGAAGGATCTCAGCTGGTTTGCCCTGCTCAGCATGGGCACTGCTCTCACTTGGGGACTTCTTCTGAGAAAAGAAGTTCCCTTTCTTCTTCTTCCAGCTTTTACCCTGGTTCTGCTCCTCAGTGCTGGTATTTTTGTTATTGGCCTTGCGCTTCAGCGCGGTTTCTTCATCCCTCAGTGGCAAGTGATCTCAACGCGAGAAGCCGCGTGATAACACTCCTGAAATTTCAGGTATTAGCCGGGATTCTCATTCAAGAAAGGATAAGGAAAGATTCAAGGATTTAAGGAATTGACATGATACTAAGGGTAACCGTTTATTTACCTGAAGGGAGGTAAATCTGGTATAGCCCATACCGTACCGAAGGCGATGGCTCAGACCGCCATAGAAGCGATCGACCAACACCTGGCCGGTGTATCCGAGATCGGGGAGGAGACGGAGAATGGAGGTGAAGGTGCGGTAGTACTCATCCACAGACATCTTGTCTGTCATCTTTAAGGCGTCAAGTTCAAGCCTCTTCTTGGTTGACATGTTCCGGATAGTACTTAGATCGAAGAAGTGAGGCGAAGGAATCCCAATCGAATGTGGGTCGCTGACATGCTCTTGCTTGACCAGCTTCCACCAATCCATTGCAGCGTCCTTTAAGTAGTAGGCGGCTACCCTGACTCGAACTCCAGCAGGAGCTTCGAGTGTCTCAAAAGCGGTCTCCATTTCGGAGATGTACGCTTCTAGCTTAGCCGGATCACTCTCGCCCCTAAAGCAAGGAGGGCGGAGTTCCGCTACAGCTTTTACCCAGTTAGCTTCTCTGGGTGGAGGGGGAGGGACTGGTCCCGCCTGAGTTTGGTTCTGCTGTGTTTGTTGTACAGCTTGGATGACTTGGGGTAGCATCTGCGCTACCGTGGCGGCAACGATTTCAGCTATCGTTGCGCGCCCGTTCCATCGGAGGCTTCGCCTCTAGCTCGGCCTCGGCCTCTTCCTGACATCTGAATGTTTAACAGTTACATTAGGGCCGCAAGAATGACTCAAAGGTCTTGGAATTTAAACAAGGTATCGTTCCTAAGAACGTCAAGGATATCCGTTGGTAACAACGGTAGTTCCTAGTTAGGTTTCTAAGTATCCGTCTTAAGACGGTTGAAATCCTAACTCGGTAATCTCCTATGCTCGGTAATTAGGACATCAGAGCGTAACTACGCTCTGATACCACTTTTTGTAACACCCCAACCGTTAATCCTATGCTTACCGTCTAATCGTCCTGTAAATTCAATGAGTTCGCAGCGGAATATTACTACCTACTATGGCGGGTGAAACAATGCCGCTAACCGCCCATACGGCTAACTAGGCTACTAATGCTTACAGTCACGGTCTGATGAACATATGTACCGAGCTACTAAATAACACTTAGCCATTCACAAAATACCATACGCTTACATCCAAGGATTACCGAGTATTAGTATTTAGAGTATATCAAATTACATTCCCATTTCTAAGCTTCCAAAAAGAGTGAATTTAATCCTACTCATCTATACCAATGCCATCCATTCACAATATCCCAAAAAAGGTGTACCCCATGGTACACCGGCTATTCAAAGTTACAGCCATGTACTACTTAGTACACCCATCACAAATTCAATGTTTACATCCCAAAAAGAAGATAAAAGAAATGGAAGTAAATCTTCACATCTTCATCAATCTCGAGTACCTGCGTGTAGTAAAAATGGTCCCCCGAGGGGGTCAGCTTACGCTGCGCATGAACTCCGCATATACCGATTGCTAGCAAGGGTACGCCGACTAATTGGCGACCGCTAAACATGCTTGTTCATTACTCATGCATACATGCTTTACATACAATCATACATACATTATAATACATCATACACTTCAAGGCAACAATACAATAGAGTTCACAATACTTACCTTCACAAGGTTAGCCAAATTGTGCATCCGGGTTAATCGGAATGCATATTACTCTTTTACTCATTACTTACTTCTTCTTACTTACAATTACTTACTTCTCTTTTACTTACTTACTCATTCTTACTTACTTACTTATACTCAAGTCAAGTCGTCGGGACCTCCGGCCTTGGGGACTACACCGTCCCACATCCGGGATTTACTTGACTCACTAATCCGGGATGCTACCCACTTAAGGGATTTGGGCCGCGGACCAGTTTAAGAGTCAGGAATTGGAGCCAACCTCTCGTGACTCCGCATCCTCACGCGTGGCCGAAACTATATCGGACTTCTACTCATTCCAATTTAATTACCATTTTAAGTTAGGATGGTTAGATTGTTAGGAACAAGTTAGAAGTCCAGCTCATCACAATCGGTCACAGTGCAATACATCTTACATACACACATTCATATCATCCATACATTTCATGAAGTATACAAACTAAGTTTTAAAGAAAATATACAACATCATACAACACTACATATTCACAAGTAGGCATATTAACTCCGATTCGTGCATTTATCTTTATTGGTGATCAATTAGCACACAACACACAAATCAGAGTAGCCATGATAGCATTCGGGGCATGAGGAATTCATACCGTTCACCGTCGTACGTAATTCCAAACGTCCTTCGATGTCACAAACCAAGTCCTATTACATACATACAATTGAATGATTAATTTAACTATCATTAATTAACTCATACTTACTATGTCCCTATACTTCTTGCATTTGCTCTTTACTTAGTTACTTTTCTTTACTTAGGTTTTACTTCCTTACTTAACTTTGGCATGCTTTCATGCACGTACATATACATATATGTATGGGTATACATATACATATATATATACTATTACTATTAAATTAAAATAATTTTTTTTTTTTTTTTTTTTTTGTCAGGACCGGACTTGCGACCGACCTTGCAAGTCCGGTCCATTCCAGTAGCTACCGGTACCGAAAATTCCTGGCCCGACCGAACTTGCAAGTCCGGTCGCAAGTTCGGTCGCTTCCAGTAGCTCAGGTTGCGGAGATTCTTCTGGCCGACCGAACTTGCAAGTCCGGTCGCAAGTTCGGTCGATTCCAGTAGCTATCCTCGGGAATTTTCGACCGACCTGAAGCCGACCGAAGTTGGTCCGGTCAGTCGAAGATTCCAGTAGGTAGGAGGAGGATGGGAATTTTTCTGGCCGACCGAACTTGCAAGTCCGGTCGCAAGTTCGGTCGATTCCAGTAGGTTACAGACGGGGAAAATCTCTGGCCCGACCGAACTTGCAAGTCCGGTCGCAAGTCCGGTCGATTCCAGTAGCTCACCCGTCTTTGTAAGTCTGGGCTCGACCGAACTTGCAAGTCCGGTCGCAAGTTCGGTCCGGCCCAGTAGTTTGCATTTTAAATTCTGTTTTCAGTCCTCTCTTTAACCCAATACTTCTCCATGTTCCTACACTTAATCCTACATGTTTTAACACTAATTACGCCTCCTAGTACACCTTAGTTCATCCATTAATTCCTTACACAATTCTATACTCATTCACTCACATAACTCTCCAAGTTTCACTCAACACTTGCACTGGTTATTTCCTCTAGTTACATTATGCTACAGATTTTAACCCTTACACCTCCCCTCTACATCTCCCCTCTTAATGTCATTTCTAACACTCTTACTATATCTAGAATCCATTATCTAGCTCTCTCAACTTTCCCTCTAACTATCCAAATCAAAATCTGTTACAACTCACATTAGCCATCTAGTTTTTAATTCTCTAAGTGTTCTAATCCTAGGCAAATTTTGCCATAGTCTCCCCTATAATTTTATACTCTCACCACATGTTCTAGTTCACATTTTCAACACTCATTTCACCTGTTTTCAACAATCAAATACACAAGCTCCCATATACAATCCCACTACTAAAACAACACTAAAACACTACAAAATTCCTGCACTCAAGCTACCATTCCCAATCTGTTTTAAATGAGTTTTTCACATCTTTTAAAGCTTCCAAAATACTTATATTCTCTTGCACATTATACCATTGATGCATCATCATTTTACAATACCCATTTCCATTCTTAAAAATCTGTTACATATACATTTATAAAGCTACACAAAGGTGAACATTCCTTACCTTGCTTTACTTCTAGATTTTCTTTCTCTTCTTCCTTCTTCCTTCTTCTCTACTGGTTTTGAATTATCAACCTCTAATGCTACAGCCCACCAACATACATATTTTCAATACTAAAACTAAACTCAAACATTACTTAAGTTCTAATGCACATTCTAGGGTTTAGAATATTTATTACCTTCCAAGAGCTCAAGAGTTGCTTGGGTTAGCTCAAGAACAAGATTTCTCACACCACCACAATGCCAAAATCGGCTGGAGCAAGAGAGACCAAACAAGGGTTTAGTCACCAAATTCGTTTTGCCTTTTCAAGCTAGAAAAAGATGGAGTTTAAAGAGATCTTTACCTCAAAAGAACAAGGAGACCAAGGTGGCTCTAACGGTGTGCTGCTGAAACTTCAAATGGGGTATACCCTCAAAATCGAAAGTTAGTGTTTTCGAATTTGGAAAGATAGAATTGTAGCTCTTGAGGAGGGGAAGACAATGGTGGTGTTTTTATAATTTTTGGAGAATGTATGAGGGAGTTACAAAGGAGAGAAGTAAGGTTTGCTTTTTTTGCTTATTTCACCATGGGAACCGATGGAGAAGAAGAAAGAGGGGAAAAAGAGAGAGAGTGGGGGCTGCTTCCTTACGTGAGAGAAGAGAATGAATTGGAGAGAGAGTGTGGGAAAGTGAGAGTGAGTTGTTTTTATTATTTTGTTTGTTGTGAGTAAAAGTAGAGTAAAGAGAGAGTGAGAGGAGGGGCCAAAAATCGGACAGCCCACACACACACATGACACTCTTACTTTTTAATTTTCAAATTGGACACATAACTCTTGGTTATTTATACTTCTACCCCACAACTTCCGTTTTTGACAGTTTTTACTAATTTCTCGTTTTCTTGATTTTATTGGTTTCTAACACTTCACTAATATTTATTAATGATTATTTAGTTGACCAAAATTATTACGAGTCTATTTGACCCGCTTAAAGACGCGTTTTCCCGGTTACCTCGAAAAACGCGCTTTAATGTTCGTTAGCGATTTTAATCCATTTTAGGATCCGTTTTTCTTCGGGATTTGTTCTAATAATTATTTATACTTAATTAAGCCTCTAAATTACTTATTAGCCTAATTAATCACTATTTTTAAATACGGGGTATTTCAATGAGCCTATTTCAAGTACCCAAGAAAGTTGCAAAAAAAAAATCAAGACGACACGGAGGAACTTCCTCTAGAAAAATGGTGGAGGAAAAGGCATAGCACTAGTAAGCTGGAACAAGCTAATGGTGCCAAAAACATTAGGTGCCCTAGGAGTATGTGATTTGGAGATGAAAAATGCATCAATGATGATTAAGTGGTGGTGGAAATACCAATCTGATGAAGGAAAGTTGTTAAAATAGGTGATTGCAATAGTTTATGGGAAAGATATAAGTTTACCAGTTACAAACCTAGAATGGAGACAAATTTCACGAACGGTGTG
Organism: Limonium bicolor; assembly: GCA_023374045.1. NCBI lineage: Eukaryota > Viridiplantae > Streptophyta > Magnoliopsida > Caryophyllales > Plumbaginaceae > Limonium > Limonium bicolor. The sequence continues at coordinate 164,397,978 of CM041778.1, read as the reverse complement.
GAAATCAGTGTTATCAGTCGGAACATGGAGCAGCAAAACCCACAATGTGATTATAGAAAATCTAAGATGGGTAGTTTCCAATGGATACAAGGCTAGATTTTGGATTGATACATGGGTTGGAAATTTCACACTGCGGGACAAATCCGCGGTTGTTTCTGGCAAAGCAACTCGAAGACGACAGTTATTGCAGAAGTGGGCCTTTGGGCATGAGTGGGGTGGAATTGGAACCTGAATTGGCGAACGGTTTTGTTCGATTATGAGATGGAAGAAGTGAATCAACTACTTCTAAGTTTAAATGATAGTGTCTTGACTTAAAGAAACGAAAAAGATAGACTAGGATGGCTGGCTGGAAAAGAAAAATGTTTTTACAGTCAAAAGCTTCTATTAAGAAGCGATGAATTTAAAACACCCACCTGCATCCACCTGGAACAAACTGCTATGGACCAAAGCAGCTCCACCAAGAATATAAACATTCAACTGGTTCCTGTTGATGAAGTGTCTAGCTACTAGAGACAGGTTATTTGGTATGAATCTGGTAACAGTAGATAAAGCTATGTGTCCTCTTTGTTGGAGAGCTGTTGAGACAGTGGATCATCTATTTTTGAAATGTCGAGAAAGCCAAAAGGTGTGGCAACTGATTCACCACTGGTGGGACGCAAGGGTGGAGTTGGGAGCGGAAGTTAAACACAACTTTTCTATTTGGTGTGAAGCTGTACCAAATCGTAAATCAAAAATATTATGGAAGACATCGTTTCTATTTTTGACTTACAACATTTGGTCAGCAAGAAATAGAAAAGTCTTTGGAGAAGATGAACCAGATTGGATCAAAATTGGGAATTCAATCAAATCGCAAGCTGTAGAATGGTGCAAGATCAGAAGCAGCCTACAGGGAGCAAGGAATGCTCTGATCTTGGCTTTAACATTAAAGATCTTTTGTAATTGTATCACATATGTACCTAGTTACTAGAACTCTATATTGTAGTTTATATTTCACTTGGCTAGGCACTCCACCAGCTGTAACAACCACAAGGTTAAACTAGCTACCTGGTAGCCCCATGATAAAAAAAATTAGAGTTACAGTTCTTTGTTTTGGAAATAGAAGGAGAAAGTGTGATTTAGAAATAGAAACAAATAAGAAGATAGAGATTCTGAGTGTGGTAGTATATTTAGTATTGTCTGATATGACAATGTAACATGTATAAACTAACAGATATTTACTCAATGACACATACAATTTACTAATCACAACAAATTAATTAAAATAAACACATTTATTTAAATATAACCTTTTAAAGTATAAAAAATACAATTATTTAGTGTGTTCACCACTAGCCCCGTAACAATAATCGGAGGCTACTTATAGTATATAAACCTCTTTGTAACTGTGCCTAGTTAGTTTGAACTTATAACATTAAGATTTCTAATATTTAATATATGATCCCAATTATCGCGACTCCACACCAATAAGTACTACACTGATATAAGTATATTTCAATAAAACTTTAGATAAACTGAATAATTTCAAATCTTAATTTATAATATCAATGAGATCTCATGCAAAATTGATCATTTATGTACTGAATATAATGAAAGTAAATTAAGCCCTATAAAATTATTGTAAAAGTTTTTTCTAATTTTAATGAAATGTTTGCTATATATAACATGTCTTTAAGCTCGTCAAAAGGGAAGGTATCTCCATAGATTGGTCCTACATAAGCATAGGATCGGTTGAAATAGTGTTTTATATCTTCGGTCAAATAAAAGTATGAATTTTCTACTAGAGTATTACTTATTTAATTGTTGGAGAGTTGATGCAATATACGATTCGTGGAAAACACACAGGAATGTGAAAGAAGGCCCGAAGAATTAGAAAGGGAAGGGAAACGTTATGTCCTATAAAGAGGTGAAAACGAGAGACACTGACGAAATCAGTAGCAGGATGAAACTTCAGAATTGCCAAACACTAGAATGTCGTGGAGCCAAATGCATCCCAAAACGCAATTGCTGGACATGTTCCCCAAACGAGGTCTAAGCAATTTGAAGCTTAAAGAGGCTACAATTGATTGCTACAATCAGTGAAGTTGATTTATACCTCTATAAATAGAGGAATAACACAAAGTGTAAGGATATGTGAGAGTTGGGTGTGTTTCAAGGTAGAACTGTCACGAAATAACATCTTCTTGTTGGATTGTGTGTTGAAATAAACGTTTTGAAACACTCCATAGCCCTATATGTAGGCTGCAATCTTTTAACATTTATAATGCTTAATAACATCATTTAAATTCGTAACTATATTGTTTATTTAATTTAAAAGTTACAAATCATCAATTTTGGTGGTTTTATGCCTTAATTAATTATGTTACTGTTATTATAATGTTATGCAATTTTTTTAACATTTATAATGCTCACTAACACTATTTAAATTCGTAATTAAATTGTCCATTTAATTTAAAAGTTACAAAATCACCAATTTTGGTGGTTTTATGCCTTAATTAATTATGTTAATGTTATTATAACGTTATGCATTTTTTAACATTTATAATGCTCACTAACACCATTTAAATTCGTAATTAAATTGTCCATTTAATTTAAAAGTTAAAAAATCACCAATTTTGGTGGTTTTATGCCTTAATTAATTATGTTAATGTTATTATAACGTTATGCATTTTTTTAACATTTATAATGCTCACTAACAACATTTAAATTCGTAATTAAATTGTCCATTTAATTTAATAGTTACAAAATCACCAATTTTGGTGGTTTTATGCCTTAATTAATTACGCTAATGTTATTATAATGTTATGCAATTTTGTTAACATTTATAATGCATAATAACATCATTTAAATTTGTAACTATATTGTTTATTTAATTTAAAAGTTACAAAATCACAAATTTTGGTGGTTTTATGCCTTAATTAATTATGTTAATGTTATTATAATGTTATGCACTTTTTTTACATTTATAATGCTCACTAACACCATTTAAATTCGTAATTAAATTGTCCATTTAATTTAAAAGTTATAAAATCCCCAATTTTGGTGGTTTTATGTCTTAATTAATTATGTTAATGTTATTATAATGTTATGCAATTTTTTTAACATTTATAATGCTTAATAACATCATTTAAATTCGTAACTATATTGTTTATTTAATTTAAAAGTTACAAAATCACCAATGTTGGTGGTTTTATGCCTTAAATGTTTATGTTAATGTTATTCTAATGTTATGAAATTTTTTACATTTATATTGCTCACTAACAACATCTATGTGTTATTAATTATACAGATGGCTCAACAATTTCAGTGTGGACCCGTAGAGGTGGGACCTGAGGATCACGAACTGTTCACATGCCAGTCAACACACATATCCGCAGCTCTTTTTTCTGATGACCTGGTACAATGATAAGACATTAATCTTTATTACTGTGTGTTCATTATTTATTTTTGATCATAACATTAAACTGTCTAACCATGCTATGTAGGTAATGTGTAATCCAAAATACGTCGATAGAAAGTTGCGCTCATGAAACCTGGAAGTTGAGCTTCCACACTGTGCCCTTCACGAGTACATCATGGAGGCTGGTTTTCTGGGGCCTGCGTTTTACAAAATCAAGGGTGACAATGCGATTGTCAACGCACTTGTTGAAAGGCTGAGGCTTGAGACCCACACTTTCATGTTGCCTTTTGGTGAGGCAACGATGCTCTGGAGGATGTACATCATCTACTTGGGATGAAGGTGGAAGGAGATGCCGTCGTGATTCGGATGAACCAGCCTGTGGCATAATTGTGTGAAGAAGAAGTGTTGGGTCGAAGACCGGGACCCGATTCAATAAGAGGTTACAAAGTTTCATTGCTGTGGTTGCAGAACACGTTTGCGATCAGCAATGAGGATGAGAATGCATTTAACCATCAACCAGATCTTGTCCACCAGCGCCATGCGAGAGCATGGATCATGCGGATGATAGTAGTAGAATGTTGCTGCCAAGTTATGACAGTCGTACCATTGATTGTGGTCAGTACAGTTGGGGGCCGGCACTATTAGCGCACACCTGCCGTGGCTTGTGCAATGCCACCCAGTTTGAATCTACACATATTATTGCATCAACCAAGTTGATTACATTGTGGGCGTATGCCAGACTCCCTGCATTTTTTAGAGTTCCAAGACAATTTATTGGAACAAATGTCATCATAGGTTACTCGTAAGTGTGAAAAATAATATATCAAATTTTAATATAATAACTACAATACACTTTTTATCATTATGTTTTAATGAACTTTTTATTTATTCACTTGTAGTTGGGATAATCAAAGAGTGAAAAAAAAAGATAAAGGGCGCTCGTGCCGTCCTTGATTCTATCCCGGTTCCACCCATTGCTGATCACGTAATTATTCTTGTATTACAAATATATCGACAAATTATTTGTTCCTGATAGCTATGCACATTAAATATTTAATGTGATTTAATTTTTCAGTGGGTCTGGCAACCATACGGTGATGCCCCACTTGACACAGCCGCTATAGTTGTACCATTAATCCTTAAAAACATAGTCGAGGGGCATCAACCGGATCACGTGATGAGACCGTTTGGACGTGGTCAACCGATACCAGCATTGCCATTGGATTGTGATAAGTTACACAATCAAAAGCGAACCGGTCAAGTGGAGGTAGACTGGGGCAACGTCAACGAGAGATACATCGAGGTATGGAATGACCGAATTTACAGGCGGATAAGGCTCAAAGATTACCCGTTGGCAGTTCCACTGAAAGTTGCGTCCAAGTATATGCATTGGTATTTTAGACACGGATTAGGGTGGTACACAAGCGAGGCATGAAGACAGACCATATTGGTAAGCATATTAATTACTTAGTAGTTATAACTTACATAATGTTATACTTATAAGGTTTAATTTATTATATGAATGTTATGACTATGTTTGTAGGCGGATGGGTTAGATCAGATCCGGCACTACGACCCCACTGTAGGTGACTACGCCAACTACTTGTCACAAGAGACAGGCGTATCGTATCACCAGTGTTACAGTCACCACCAGACTCTTGTCGATCATCGTGCCCCACCTCCTGTGGTCATTTACCAGCCACCCTTTTGGTTGAACGATAATCCAAGTAGGAGGGCAGCACGAAGAAAACCAAGGAGTGAAGTGCGTCCGCCCCCACGGGCACCACCAGCAGCTGATCCCGAATCATAGGTTTTTCAGCAGTCAAGTTAGACGTATCCCGCACAACTGTCGTACCCACTTGACCTGAGTGTAGAGGATTATGAGGAAAATCCAAGTGAATGTAACCCGTACCGCTATCAGCCCAACACATGGGGTGGGCAGATGACCCAGGATACACAATGGGGAGGGCAGATGAACCAAGATACATAGTGGGGGGGGAGGACAAACAGACCAGTACGATTCAGTTGGGTTGGTGGATACTAGCACTTACGCTTACCAGCCAGTGACTGCCTCATAAAGCACAATTAACCCTTGGGAGATTCCATACAGCACTGGCCATATTACTAGTACATGGGGTACACAACAGACAAATGCCAGCTGGGATCAGGGTCCATACACATCCACACACCCCGATCCATACAGTCGCTTGTCAACTGGTTTTGGCCATATTGTTGTACCTACAAGGGAAGGGTCCTCGCAGTCTAGTGGTAGACAATTACCGACTACATAGGCAGAGAGATCGACAATGATGAACACTACCTTTGCGGCCCTAAATGTTTCTAATGATGATTTTGACGACGAGGTGAGGAGGCGGTTAAACCTGTTGATGCAATCCACCACATCCACCCCGCCACCACTTGTAAGCTCCTGGGACATGACTCTCAGGGGGCCTGATTCGATGAACCCACCATAGAGATACACACCTAGTGAGTAGGAGTAGGCCAGAAGAGGC